>BOPN01000077.1:213759-243759 GCA_017312705.2 Penaeus japonicus
TACCAAAAAGGCTTCTTTGAAATTTAATGTTTTTTGTCCCCACATCCTGTCCTACTAACGGCCCTTGTACCTACCCCCAGGTGCGCGTGGTGCTTCGCGTGTCCCCCGCCGTGTCGCTCGCGGAGGGCGAGACCGAGGTGGTGACCCTGGACAAGCGGCGTCGACAGGTGACCCTCGTTGACCCGCAGACCCGTCAGGCCCAGGAGTCCCGGGTAGGTGTAGCGGCCCCCAAGATGTTCGCCTTCGACCAGGTCTACACGCAAGAAGATTCACAGGTAAGTTGCCTCTTGCGGTTCGGGCCGCTCGAGGAAGGTCTTTTGCGTTCGCGATAAACTCGATTCATTCTTGAATCTTTTTTAGTTATTGAGCTATTCTCGTTTTCTGCTGAGTAATGAGACAGTGACTTAGAAAGTAAGCAACATTTATTCATTCACTTACGTGTATTATGTCAACAGAATGAGGTGGTATCCGGAGCAGTGGTGGACGTGTTGCACGCCGTCCTCGCCGGCAACGACGGGTGCGTCCTGTGCTTCGGCGGCGCCTCCCTAGGGAAGACCTACACCATGCTGGGCTCCCACACCGGGCCGGGAGAGCTCGGCGTCATGCCCTCGACGGTGGCCTGGCTGTACAGGGCCATCGTGGAGCAGAAGGCCAAGAGCGGCGCGAGGTTCAGCGTGAGGGTGTCCGCGGTGGCCGTGGATTCCGCCGGAGCTTTGTTCACTGATCTACTCGCCGAATACGCACAAGGCAAGGACCCCCCCCCCCTTACTCCACTCTGCGTCATCACATTGGAATTGTTGGTAGATGTACTGATGTATAGAAGGTCACGTGAATATTCTCTCTTCTCCAGATGGCGAGGCTTCCCCCAGTGCATTGCTCCGAGATACGACTGGCGGCTACCTGTCCTCGGTGGCAGAGCTGCGTGCGCCCTCACCCGAGGCTGCGGCTCATTACCTCGACGTTGCCATCGCTGCGAGGGCCTCTCACTCCCAGGCGCAGTCCAGCCAACAGCAGGCTCCAGCCCCCGGCTCGGCCACGCTCCTCTACACGTTGCACATTTACCAGTATGCGGTGGATAAATCGGGCAAAGGAGGAGGCAAGTTCATCGTTCATTCCATCAGTTGTTGTTTTTTATAATGATTCTTCATTGATGTTACAGTGCACAACAGGCGGTACAGGATTAAAAACGGGTTATTTTTGTTTTTCAGTGGTGGGCGGTCGAAGTCGCCTGCACATGATTGACGTGGGCGACCTCAGTGGCAGCGGGGGTGGCATGTCCCTGTCTGCGCTCACCTCGGTCCTCCTCGCGATCTTCAACGGTCAAAGATACCTCCCTCACCGGGAGAACAAGCTCACTATGTTGCTGAAGGAGGCGCTGGGCTCGGTGACTTGCCACGCAGCCATGGTAGTGCACATTTCCCCCTCCCCGAGGCACGTGCAGCACACGCTCGCTACGCTACAGCTGGCCTCGCGCGTTCATCGAATGAGGCGCAAGAAGTTGAGGGTCAGTAGCTCTAGTTTAAACATTATTCATGCTTTAATATCATGAAGTTTGCTAATATCATGATTTTTAGTCATTTATATCATGTGATTTACTATTTCTCTCCTCTCCACAGGGTCTCGGAGGTTCGAACTCCGGTGGTAGTTCTGAAGGTTCCCACAGTAGATCCTCAGGCGGTGACACTTCTGCAGGATCGTCTTCGATGGACTTCTCCTCCTCAGAGCAGTCATGTGATACAGTCATTTACATAGGTGGAGGAGGACCTGGGGATGCTACGGACAACGAGCATCCTCCTGTGTTCATGCCCCACCACACCAACCAACAAATGTGGCCCATCGCCCGTCTTCGGTCCATGGAACACCTGCGCCCCCATTCGGCATCGCCGACACCTGCACACACGCGCCGCGCTGCCTCGGCCAGCCCGACACCCACGTCACGATCTGTTCCAAATGGGCGTTCCCACGTGAAGCCTCTGCCTCCCCCAAGGACAGTCAGCAACACCAGTAGCCCAGCTAACAGCGGAAAGTCTCCGGGTGGAAGCTTTATTCGGCATCAGCCTGGCGTCAGCAAGGTGTCATACAACAACAACACGGGACAGCAACCCCTCCTCTCCTCCTTCAAACCACAAGTCACCCTTGGCCCTCTAGTCCCAGGTGACCTCAGGCACTTTAACTACAATGCCTACGAGGAACCCAATAACTTGGTTCCCATATTCCAGAGATCTCGTCTCCCTATCCCTTCACACCAACTCCAGCAACAAAGACAGTTGCAACTTCAAAATGCACAACAACCGCAACAACAGCAACAGCAACAGCAGCAGTATCAACAGTATCAACAACAATATCAGCAGCAACAACAACAGCAGCAGCAACTACAACAACAACAACAACAGCAGCAGCAGCAGCAGCAGCAGCAGCAGCAACAGCCGCAGCAGCAGCAGCAGTTTCAACAACAGCAAAATAAACAAATTATTCAAAACCAACAGCTTAAACAGGAATTCCAGCAGTTACAGCATCAGCATATACAGCATCAAAAACAAATCCATCATCAGCTCCAGACTCAGCAGTTGCAGCAGCAGTTTCATCAACAGCAGCAGCAGCAACAGCAGGGCCGTGCCAACCCAAAAGCTGCCACTGACGGCGTTGTTTCTGACGAACAGTGGATTGATGGGCCACGTGTCCACAAGTCACGTGTTGCAGCCGCACAGAAATTGAAGACCAACAAATCAGAGACCTGGGTGGATGGGCCTCAGGTAACGCCAGCAGGATATGGTTTTATGGATGACCACAAGAAGACTATGATTGAGAGGTGGGTTGCAGTCCAGACAGCACAGGTTGTGCAGCAGCTAGAACAACAGCAGACAGTGCCCGCACAAGCACCAGCACAAACTTCTGCAACCCAGCAGCAGTTCACGCATCTCACGCAGTTCCGAACTTGTGAAGAATCAACACTCGACAGCGACCAAGACACCCTAAGTGAAGATCCTCCATCTGGCCCAGGACGACCTGCCGGACCGGATGCTGCCATGCCACCGCAGCCAAATCTGATAGAGGAACTCGAGAGAAAGAATCTTATTCCTTCAGAGGATCCTGAAGAAGAGAAGAGCGAAGACCTGAAGCCGACACCCAGTGAGAGTGAATCCCCAGTAAAGGAATCTCTGGTAGAGGAGAAGAGCAGTGAGCCACAATGTTCCCCTGATGAGGAGTCTGGGGCTGAGGAGCCTTCCATCGACGACATCTGTTCCCAGTGTGAAGCGTTGGCCGAAGAGTGTGAGGAGTTGAGCTCACTTCTGTCATGTGAGGAGGAAGAGTGTAAACGACAAGCACATCTGGGTCTTGGTAAGGATATATTTTGGTGTTCATTTTAAACAAGGATATTCATGATAGTAGCACTCTTTTATGGAAGTATGTAATAGTAAAAAATAATCAGTTTAATGTAAATCTTGTGCCCAATTTTCCAAACAGCCACTGTGTTAGAAGAACCAGAGTTAGAGGCAGCTGTAGCAGCTGAGGAAGCAGATGGACTACAGGCTGAAGGTGAGGAGGAAGCGGGCCAGGATGGAGACGATGTCAGCTCAACCCCAAGACGAGGCTGGGTGAGACGATCCATAGCATCCTCAGGCACACATCACTCCACAGAACTAATTGAAGTCCAAGTTCCAGACTATCCTATCATAACGGTTGATTGTAGTATACAAGTAAGTTTCCTGTTCTCACCTTTTTTTCCACTGTATTTGGTAATGATCATTCATTGAGTAGATATTTTGTAAGAGTTCCCCAATACCATGTTCAAACATATTCTGGTTTTGCAGGTATGTGAGGAAGATATTGTGCGAGCTCTCGCAGACACTCCCTGCCAGAGTGAGGTGATGAGTGTTGAAACCAGTGATGACCACCCTCTCAGAGTTCTGTCTGAAGAAAATTTGACGTGTGCATCTACATTCACAGGTATGAATCTTTTTCTTTTTGTTGGTGATTTAGGATTTGGTTGAAGGATTTGGTTGATATTCTTTATTTTCACTCTCCAAAATTTATTTGAAACGTTTTGTGATTTTTCAGACTCATACTCTCAGATGGGAGAAACTGGGGATGAGGATGACTCTGACGAGGATGATTCTCGGCCATTTAGTTTGTTTGAGGTCACAGACTATGGCAGAGTCTGTCAGGATCTTAGCTTAGCTCTCCAGTCTGATGTAGCAAACAGGAATCTGCATGAATTAGCAAAGATTCATGACTTGTACAGAACACTCGCGCGGCAGAGTCCTCGGGTTCACACAGGGGGGCCGAAGTTGCAAGCTGCCACCCTCGCAGAGATTCTTGCCAACAGCCGAGACTCGTTACTTGAGGATCAGAAGCCACCCTTAGAAGATGACAGTATATGTAGTGAACCTGTTCAGGCAGAAGGAAAACTATGTCAACACTGTAACAAAAAGCGTCTTCGTCATGGCGACAGCATCCTAAAGCTAGAGTCGGCCCTGAGGAGCAAGTCGCAGTGGCTAAGCCGACCTCTAGACACATTCGAGGACTCAGCAAGTGATAAATGCATTGGAACAGACGACCTAGATTTCCCTGAAGATCACTGCACATGTGATGTACAGAGTGATTTGGTACCCTACATCCCCTCTATGTTCTTCAATTTTTCTTCCATGCACAGTCCCGATGGTTCGTCAAACCCAAGCATAAAGCAGCATGTGTCTGAAACTTGTGTAAATTTAAAGGATGCACCATTGGCCGATTCCACAGAAAAGTTAGCAGACCGTGTTCCCATAAATGGCGTTTCTCTGCCGGAATTTATAGAAGACGTCGAAGCTAATGTTGTTCTTTGCAACCCAGTGCAATATGATTACAGCAAAGATGAAGATGTAATTGATGTGAATGATGAGCGAACGGTTACTGGGAAAAGTGATAATGAAAGTGACTGTGTTAGTAACATAAGTGAAGATTCAGAATATATGATGCAGACTTCAAAACTTTCAAAATTCCTCTGTGTAGGCGTTGGTAGAAGTAAGTCTAAAGCTCCATATAAGGTAGCAAAACAAAATAATAATAAGATAGTTGAGAACAAGAAAAATATCTCAAAACTCAAAGATTGCAAAGTAAAAACCCCTGCTAAAAGTAGAGAAAATTCTAAATCACCCGATCGCAATTCAAAAAACTTGATAAAGTCTCCCTCACGAGTGGTCTCACAAAGTGCAGCTAAGCAAAGTGTAGGCAGGCGAGGGGAAACAGGATCAGTACGCACACGTTGGGGAAAGTCGGCTCGTGTCGGGGCAATCAAACCCCCAGCTGTAGGCATGAGAGGAAACTACCGCTACACGTGTACCCTGATGTACCCCCCTGATGCCCCCACACCCACGGAAGGATACGACTCTGGTCATGATTCAGGTGCTGCAACTCAGGGGAGTGCAACACCCCTGGAAAACAGCGAGGCATGGAGGACTGGTCAGAATCTACAGCCCCACCAACACCACCAGCACCACCACCAGCATCACCAGCACCACCAGCATCACCATCCAGCAGCAAATAGTGGGTCCTTAGGCACCAACCCTTCCTTGGGTGAATCCTCTGGATATGAGAGTATCCCCCGAGACTCTGAGTGTTCCTCATTTAGCTCTTCCCAGGATTCCGAGATGGACGAAGAACATAGACGAGACGCTCAGGCGCAGTCTCAGGCTCTCCAGCAACAGCAGCCTCAGCCTAAACCTCAAGCAGCAGATGATTTATCAAAAGTTCAAGTTGAGGAATGGTCTGAGGAGGATGTGAAGAGATATGAAGGCCGCCCCAGAGCAGCAGACATACCCCAGTTAAGGGCGTCACGTCAGCAAATTCTATCTCTTAAAACTATCCAGAGGGCCCTAAAAGCTGACTTAGCTCAAGCTAAAGGGAATTTGAATGTTCCTTCGGATTCCTGGAGCTACGAACGTAAGTCAAACGTACGTATGCAACTGCACATTTTTTGTTTTTTTGTAGATGTAATTTTTCATTATTTTAAGTTTTCAAAAGCTACTTAGTTTTAATAGGTAGATTGTAACTTTGATATAGTACCTAGAAACTTCCTGTTGAATTAGCACAGAACAAATCTGTAGAAGTACCATCCCATAGAGTATTTTAATTCGCAGTATGGTAGTGTATCCTTTTAGATAATGGTATTGCAGTATCCGTCTACAGGATAGACCTGGTTAAAGTTTTTACACTACTGTATTGTATATTGTATCCATCATTTTTATCATTGAAAAATTATATGAAAAATCTTATGTAGAATGTATAAGATCACAATTCTTCAAAAAAAAGAAAAAAGAAAAAAGAAAACTTGGATCTAAATATCCCTACTTTTTCACTTACAGTACACATAAAGGAGGACTCGCCGATGGATCATCGCACCTTTGTGGAAGCGCTTGCGAGGGAGACGGTTATCTTGCAGAAGCGCGTTGCAGCCGCCCGGAGTCGTGTCCTTGTTGTTACAGCTTTTCTGCCTAGACAGCGACGTGAAACTCTGATCAACTGACATTGGGGGCTGTGGAAGCGCAACGTGTTTTATTCCTGTGTTATTTAACCATCTCAATTCATACATTTTCAAGTTGGTCTTGATATCTTTTGCAATCCAATGAAAATTTTCTTCAGGAAATGTATTTGGATATTTGTCCCTTTGCCATTAGTGTAATTTGCATCTTAAAACATATTTGTGTGATTATCTATAAAAGCAATTATAATTATTGCATTTAATCTGTCCAGCTCAGGTCCTAGGTCTGTATCTTTGTTCTGTACATGTGCTAAGGATCAAGGAAGAGATTTACTAAAGATTTGGAAAATATATAAAACTCTTGTATTATTCTATGCCCATGATCTCATTTGCAATAATAACTATATTAAATGGGTTTCAAATGAAAATGAGATTTGTGACTTGTTTCCAGATAATATTGCCTTCAAAGAATTTTACTTATCAGGCATCAGCAAATTCATAACTGCCAAGTTGTGTATATCTATAAAAGCAAGCTTCTAGCCTTGGACATATTGACATGTGACTATTTTGTAATTATAGACTGTTTGACTTTATTTCATGACATTTATCAAACAACTTTTTGTATTCTTTTTACCAACAACACAGTCCCAATTGATGTACTTTGTGGCAATAGTGAAGAAAACAACGCCATAGGGTAAACAATGTGAAATTGATCATGGATCACTTTTATTCAATGGAAAATGGGGTTATACTATTTACATTACCACTAATTTAGGCAATTTATTTTTGCCAGTGTAAACCTTATAAAATAGTTAGTCTTTATTCCATACAATATATAATATAAATGGATTTAGTGATTCCATTTTTCAATTTATTGGTGATCTATGAGCAATTTGGTTATTGTTTAGTCTAAGTCAATAGCCTAGCTTCTTGGTGAATGTGATTCTTATTGTATATTTGTGAGCAATTGTTTCCTGCATACAGGTGATTATGCAGGATTATCTCAGTTGCATAATGTGTGATTTACTCGAATCAAATGCACAGAATACACAGTAATATATATTGAATGTACATTGGTAGATAGTTAATTTACATAGTGAGGTTTGTCCACAAACAGAAATTACAGAGAGGTATGTATGAACTGTATCTCTTTTCTATATTTATAAAGGTGGTCTTTTGCCAGCATAGTCATGTATTGTGTAAAATAAAAATGATTGTTTAGTTATGCAAGTCCGTTTGCTTCCCCCTCAATATTTATAAGGCATTCTAATTTTGTTTTCTTGAAACTATAATGTAAGTTCAATTGCACACATACGAGCATCAAAAATAATACTTGACAACTTTCTTCTTACCTTTTTCACTTGAAAAGTCTACTTATTTATCTGAAATGAACATTCAAATTTCCTATGTGGATCCTGTTCTGACATATATATATAGTATACATAATATAACAACGAAAAGATGATACATAATGAAATGATTTTGGGATGAATTTTATCTGCAATAGCAATTTGCTGCAAATATAAATGCAACTATTAAAGAGTAATCACATGAAATGTGTGAGAAAAAGGTGAATGAAATGTCATCATACTATAATGAGATTTATTAGGATAATGAATGTGCAAAGGAGTCACTTGGGGCAGCCAGCTTCCCTCACACCTACACGACTAACCAATCATCACACTCCATCTTTCAAATCTTGCATTTTATTTCCATCAAGCTCAAATTCCTTCCAGTATTAATATATGGTATTGGTGTTCAATATGGCTCATTTCCCCATTTACATCAAAGAAAAAAAATTCATCACAGAGGCTCAAAATCACAGATCTAGCTAGTCTTGTGCATGAAAATGAACTGCATATGAACCCCACAACTAAAGTTTGAGAGTAGTTAATATTGTGTTCACAATCTAGGAATGAGCTGCTGGAAACTCCCAAATTTTGCAATCAATAATATGATCAAGTAAAACATGTCCATAATATTCAGTTCTCCAGAGCCTTTAGATCAGTATACCCCAAAAATCATAAAATTCACCTTCAGAAAAGTTTTTATTTTTTGTCAGCAAAGAAAAAAAAGCAACAGGCAACATGGTCTAATAAGTACAGTTCATGAAACAGATATGCCACTGACCTTTTAATCAAGAACATTTAATTTTTGATATGGAAGAAAGAATAATTGTAAATGTGGGCAATGAAGATACTAATAATACAACTAATGAAAAGATTTTTATGACTTCTGGACTACAAGACACATCACTCCTACAAAATCAGGCTATCACAATTATGGAAAAGAAAGAACTCATTGGCACATAAATCATTATATACAGCTATAGCATGATTTGAAAATGAGACAAGATCAGCAATTATGAGCCACAGAGAAAAAAAGGTTCTCACTTAAAGCTCTATTAGTATACAAACTGAAGTATATGTTCTAAGATCAAACAAAGTACTCTTCACAATACCAGAAAATCACTACTGATGAGCAATTGATTTTTTTTTTTTTTTTTTTCAAGAGTCCACAATATTTGCAACACAGATTTAAAGCCTGCATAAGCCTCAAAGACTCAAAATAGCTGCTCCTGTCAAAGACATGTAGTGGTGGACGATCCCGCCCAGCTGCTGCCCCAACAGTCAGCACAAGCAAGTCATTGCACCAGTCACTGGGACCTCAAATCTTAGTTTAGTATTTGTGAGCTTAACCACAATTTGGAACCACTCATGTCAACTTGTTTTCCACAGCTACAATAAATCCAGAAAGTAATGAATTTAGTTGAAAGCAATGATATACAGCAAGTGCAAATCCCTTAATTACCTTGTCTGAGCACCTGCTTATATGGTCATGCAGTCAATTGTGGGACTCAAACCATGATCCATGAATTCAGTTTTTGACAGAAATTCTGTGATCAAGAAAGTAAAGCATCAGGAAGCATGGTAATAAAAAAGAAGTGAAATAATTAAAAATGTATTAGACTTTAATACATATCAGTATATGGTTAAACTGTATTACAACTGTTTCACCCTTATCTATTATACATCCTTTATCAGCAGCATTTTGAAAACTTCTTACATTTGATTATCATACCATAAAAGAACAGTAGTGTTGCTAAGCTTGTTGACTATGCACACTGAAGGCTATTTAACATGGTAGGATATAATCAGTTACTTTGAGCTTTGGGTAATACTTTGTTAAGCTCAAATTCTGTGTTGAAAAAGAGAGAACTTGTGCCTTTCAAATATGTATATATATGTTATGTATATATACATATACATATACATATATATAAATATACATATATATACATATACATATACATACATATACATATACATATATATATACATATATATACATATATATACATATATATACATATACATATATATACATATATATACATATACATATATATACATATACATATATATACATATACATATATATACATATACATATATGTATATACATATATATATATACCTATACATATACATATACATCCTGAAGCTCAAACTTGCTGATGATCTCATAAATTGTGATAAGCTCAGTCTTTGTTAAGAGCTCATTTTGAGAATATCAAGTGATCCTTAACAAGTCGGTCTATCAACACAATCATGCTAAAAACCCATTGAATTAATGAAGGTGGTGGGGTTAAGTAACTTATCTGATGCATATAAAAATTACCTGGTTGTATTAATAAAAAGAACTTTAGTATCCATGACCACTGAGAAAAAAAAGAGCATGTATGTACATCAACTATATTACAAACACAGCACTATCTTACATTCCATGTCTGCATTCACACAAAGCCATCAGGCGCATGGGAATCTTCTGGAATGGTGGGCCCCACACATCCGTCTATACTCGTCTCAAATGACCATTATGGTCGTCCCACACCAGGTGATCGATCATCAGAGTCAGAGGCATTGCAGTCAGTTACATTCAGACCCAAGTCAACAATTGAATAAGATGTAGAGCAACTGTATAGTTACAAGAGACCAGTGAAAACCAATCACATTAGTATCATTATGTCAGCTAAAGGGGTTACAAACAAAGGCATATAAGACTATCATGGTGTCACCTCCAAGCACAATTGACTAGCTCCCAGCCCCTAATAATATGAGTTATACTATTGTTAATAATCATATCATCTTTATTGGGAATTAATATTTAACTTGACATTTCTTTTCCAAGAGAAGAGAGTAGACCATGCAGGAGAAACTGAAGGTAGGCAGCAAGAAACAAGTGTAAACTCCTTTAGTTAACATGAACTGCACCCCTAATGGCACATTTGCTGCTCCTTAACATCCTACAGTTGGTTTATAATATTTCACTTTGCCAGGATAAGCCATATCTATGTTATCAATAATCACAAAGTAATCTATCACACAAAGATTGCCAAGTAAGCAAATATGTCAGTAAAAACTACTGGTAAAACTATGGTAGAACCACCTGGCACCACAATGTTGAGGAGTCAATCCAACCTTGAGTCACGTTCTCTCAACCAACGCACTCATTCATAAATTCACAATTTTACACACAATAGCCTTGTCCTTGTTTTATTTTAATAAGCACTTCACCTTCCAAGGACATATTTTCTATAATTTTGTGCCAAAACTGTCATGGGCAGATTCTATTTCCATAATTCTTAGAGAAATATTGTGTACATCTAGATACAACAGTATTCATAAAATTAGCAACTGTTGGCCAACTATATTTCCTATTCTAATATCAATTAGTAAAATCTGAGTCATTTATATTTTACAGAGCTTTTTTATGATTCTTTCTGTTATTTCCAAAATGTCTAATTACAAAAAATCTTTTCTTGTTCCTTTTTTGAGCCAATTAAAGGTTCAATAAAATTAATCTTTCTGCCACATCCCCTAGCCCCAACCCTATCCCCAAAACACCCGCCTTTTTTCACCTCCACATATAGTATTATTATTAAGGTGGTGGTTCAGACTTTGGAGAAGATGCTCCCGAGTTCTGGGTCTCGGCACGCTTGATGTACAGGTTGAGGAGCTTCAACTTGGATCCTGTGAGGCTCTCCAGGTGTGGCCGCATGGCATCTTCTCCGACGGCATTATGCAGTGCTACCATGCAGAACACTGAGGCCTTGCGTACACAGGACTCCTTGTTGTCGTATGCCTGGAAGTAATGAAACGTATATTATTATAGCAATGTCTTCCTATGTCCATGTGAAGAGGAGCACATGATAGCCACACTTCCTATCAATCCCAATGTATGATTTAAGGTGAATTGTCACTCCATCTGATAATTTTTTTCCTGTTCTCACTGAAAGAAAATGTGCATCATAATAATCCTCAGATTATTTCCAAAAGATATTAGTAGTTTTTGTCATCATAAAAGCCAATTCTATAAGCATAAAAATGATCTATCCATGATTTTACTACCACATATTTTTTATTCAAAGATATCAACATCAGACACAAACTTAACTTGTAAAACTATCAGGAAAATTGCACATAAATAATGTAACTATGGTTCTTAAATCTTAAATATATGTTTCATATATATTTCTTCCAAAGCTAAAAGCTCATTGCTGTATCATGTGATTTTATAACAATTATAAGTCAAATCCTTTAAAATTCACTTATAATGCAAGCAGGTCATATGATTTAATTCTATAAAAGCTCAGCTACATTGTCAATAAAAGCTAGGAAAAAAGCATTCAAGAGTACTCAAAAAGCTTTTTGTGGTAGTACAACCTCAGTCTAAGCAACTGTGCTTAAGCTGATGCATGTAATGTAATTTCCTATTTCTGGAAACCATGCTCAAGATAATTGGCTTATTCTCCTTCTATAACAGCGAGTGATACGGAAACACTGTACTTATACAGCTGCTCATAACATTATTTTGTCAAAGTTATGCGCATATCTCAAAGACTTGCTTGCCTAGGTATCAAGACACAGAGAGAAGTCAAAAGGGGGTACTTAGGAACACACTTAGGACTACACAGAAGTAGGTTTATCAGTGTTACACATATTAAAATTTGACTGCATCTGTAATTCAGTGCTAGCACTTGTTTTTGCTTTGTGGCAGGTTTTCCATATAAGTCGGAGGCATCTGATAGCTTCCATATGCATCGAAATATCAAATATCAAATACCTTCCTGTCACTGGTCATTTCATGATAAAATTCCAGCTAAAAATTCCACAGACAACTTATTTCAAACAGACTCTATGGATTATTACATAAAGAAAAGGGAACATAACAGAAAACAGTATACTCAATCGTCATTACAGAAATGAAATACTGTCACAGCCTCTCAATATCATTAACAAACGGAAAGTAGGCTGTAGAATCTGTCTCAGCAGGATTATACTTTCCATGAACATTTCAATGCTATATGTGCACACTAAAACTACTTCCAATAATTTTAGCCATATCAAGATATCTACTGGCATGAGGTAACATGAATTATAGGATTAATGGAATTCTGCTAATTGTGTATATAAAATATATGCCAAAATCTATGGTCAACCATAGCATACTTTCTTCATTAGGCCACAAAGTATCACTACTAACAATAACACTACAGTTGCACTGATAGTCTGTCTTACAGACTTATCTTTCTGTGAAGGTTCCATTCATGAAGAAATATCATACAAATACTACTTGCCATGTGGAAACAAAGGGGGGATGGTGAATGAATAGTGTCTTATTGGTCTTCAAATAAAAATGATGATGGCGTATATCACAAAGTCCCAGATTGTCTGCTAAAGAAATGTTTTCTCATTGACAGAGTCATATTTATATTCCATTTACTTTCTACAAAAAAATCTGTACATGGACTTGAAAAAAAAAAAAAAAAATGTACTGTGCCCTTTTTATAGACAAAATAAAATAAAAACTGTAACTGGGTCTTAAATTTTTGTAAACAAAATAAAAGAAAAAAAAAATCCAATAGATTTTTTCAAAGTAAAAACTATACTACAAGTTGGCACATAAGGATTTTTCACAGTTTTGTTTTGTTTGATTTATCCTTTTAGGCTGAATAGGTAACAGAATTCACCCTTCCTATTTCTGGAGCAGACCTAAATACTTGGTTATGAATTACATCAAACCAGAATGTTTTTGTTGGCATTCAAGAAAGACAAGGATAAATTTCTTTCCAGATCACAAAAAAAATAAAAAAAACATACATAGCCGACTACTAAGAAGGTAAGCGAGACTCAAAAAGCAAAACAAATACAAACTTTAAATTGCATGTGCAAGGAAAGGCAGCAGTTGCTACACATAATGCACATTTATATCAATGACTAAATACTTATCATAACAATATTCAAGATACCTACATTAATACAGATTCTGCATCTATTTATTGCCCTTTATCAACATAACATCATGACTTAGAAACGTAGCTTGCAATGTAAAACTATCAAATGCTACTCAAACTTTACCAAAAGGAGAAATGTGTCTATCAACCATACTGGAAAGAATCTAACAACAATGTTTTCTTAAAAATCCCTGCTTGTCTTTAAGTTCACATTTTCAGTTCTTCCTCATCATTCAAAGTCCAACCTCCGTTTTTTTAGGGGGAGGGGGGAAGGACAGCAAGCTCTTATCTCAAACCAAATAAATAGATATCAAATGAAAATGCTACATTAGCTTCAGTGATGGGGTGTGAGGAGGAACCAAAGAGGGTGTTCTGCAGTGTTCTAACTGTGACTTGTAAACCAAAGCTTGGTGGGGGTGGGAGGGCAATTGCTTGCTCCTGGAGAGTATAATCTGAGACACACTTTGTTTTTTCTTCTTCCAGCCATGTGAAATTAGGCACCTACTGTCATGCACATATCTTAAGAAAACAAAAACAAAGAAAAATAAAAGTGAACTCATCGTAAACCATGAAAGTTATGGAAGTCCTATCAGATTCATCCTGATTGACACTCATAACAGTCATCAGAATCAAATAAGTCATGCTTACCAGCTGAAGAGGCAAAGATGAAAAGAAAGACAGAATGTAAATGATGCTATTGAGTGTACGTTAAAAATTCCAGTGTACACTTTTAAATCAGTAAACAAATGACCTTCTCTTTTTACGTGGGGTTTATCTTCTTCATTACTAGAGAAAAGAATAAGGAACTAGGAGGAGCAAAATCCTTCCACTTGAGAGGATAATTCACACACTCTGGTGTTCTATGCTACCAAAATGAAGTGATATCTCTTTTTTTTTTTTTTCTCCTCTTCTGAAAAAAACAACAACTATCATGTGCTATAACACAGAAACACTCCAAACACATTCCTATTTACAGTATGGAGTAACATGAAAAGAAGATGTAAAATATGTGAACCAATATTTCTTTCAACTGAAAAAAGAACCAATGAAGTTAGGAGATTTCACAAAATGTAGAATATTGTCATAATAAATGTTATCATTTCACTCTTTACACAATGGCAAGTTATCATAGCTGGTCATGGCTATTTTCTTTTTTTTTTCTTTCTTTAATAATGACATGCATAGTAAAGCTCTTTTATATTTATCTATATCATTCTGATGACACGTTACCATCTCCCAAGAAATGCTTAGCATTTGCTGAACATCAAACAGGAAAAGGTTTAGCTGATGATTTTTCCAATTTTAAGATTTCAAAATCCTTTCTGGAAGCTTTTATATTTACGGTGATTACTCATAATAATTTCTTTCTTTAACCATTATTAACTATTAGCTGTGTCACATGTGTCTATTCTCATGCATTTGTGTAACTGATTAAAGGCATCATATCATTATTAAGCTTCTGTCAGTCTTATGTAATAATCATCCACTGTGTACAATATTTATTAATATTAATCAGGGATGATGCAGGAATTTTATGAGTTTAAAGCTGATGCAGTAGGCTGGACATTATCTAGTCATGAGAAAGCCTCACACTTGTCATCCTAACATGATATAAGTCAATTTCCCTCCTCTTCCCCCTCTCCCTCAGGGTCTGTTCGTCCTCTGACAAACTTAAATCACAAATTGCGCAACTCCAACTAGTCTTCAGTTTTGGAATTTCACAGTGCTACAGTGAGACTATAATCTACAATACTAGCCAGATATCTCATGATGAAAATATGGCCTCTTAAAAAACAACAACAACAACAAAAAAAACTGCTATACTCCACAAACCTTAATGAGTCCAGGCATGATTTCAGGCAATGCTGCAGCTACAATGGATGGTTGGTGGGCTTCAACCAGTTTATTGAGCATTTTGATGGCCGCTTGATTCACTGGATACTCTCCCATCTGAATAAGAGGCTTCAACACCCGAATCACGACCTCAGGAGGAAGGATTTCTGCTACAGTTCCTGCACAAACCTGGAGGATCAGGAAGCACATCATTAGTTATTGAATATGTCAATATAGGTTTTAGTCCTTATCCACAAAGAAATTCAATCAAGACTACCTACTTTGAACTTGATTGCAATATTTCCACAAACATAAATCTCTTTCTTTATCTTTGCAAATGAACACTTACACTTGCAGCTCGAAGGACCTCCTTTTCTTTGTCAGCATGTGCATTGAGTACCCTAAGGATGATAAGCTCCGAAAAACTAAGGAAGTGATGCACGAGGGGACTTCTCCTCATCATCTCTGTCAGAACGGCTAGCACCAGGGCACGCTGACCTCCATCATCACATGCAAGACTCTCTAACAACAACCTCAGCACTGCACGGAAGTTCTCGTTCCAGACTAGAGTGGATCCTGTGCGCGCCAGCCTTATTAGAGATGTCAGCGCGGCACGCTTTTCCGGTGTGCGTCCCTCCTCAGTGTTGCCTAGCTCTGCTACCACACCAGACATTACCTCAGCGTCACTTTCTTGTCCATCTCCTGGAAAATTTCATAAAGTAATGAAGATTCTAAAATATATTACATTTCTTAGCTTAAAAAAGGATCAGTTCCAAAAGGCATAATTTGAAATCTCTCATCTTCATTCAGTTGCCCTAACAATTCACTAATCTTTTGTGAATAATTTGAATAATTTCATTACAAAATTATCTGCATGTATTTTGCCAATCTTTAATGGGAAAGGATTTAATACAATATGAACTGACTGCAAAAACAACACAAGAGACTACAAAATGCCCCCAACTTAACTGGTAATAAAATCTACATAAAATCATGCATACTATATGAAAAAAAAATTCATATTGATACAAAAATAAAGAAAAATGTAAAGATATTCACAATAGTTCTTTTCTTAAATGAGAATATATAATTTCAATACTCCTCATTAATAAAAAGACAGTAACAGAAAAACATATAATGACTAAAAAAAAATAACAAGAACTTAACTTCTGCACATTGCACAGTAGCATCCAATGCACAGGATATAGCATGCAGCAACTTAGGCTTACTGACCCCGAACCAAACAGGAGAAGCCAAATCAAAAAATACCTCTACCGAGATCATCATCCGTGAGGGTGTCGAGTCCATTTCTCGAAGAGTCGGACATCATGGAGAGGTTGCGATGCGTGGGAGATGAGACACTAGAGGATCTTCCCGACAGGATGCCATTGGTGTCCTCAACGCCCTTGTCGTCTACTGTGTCTATGGTGCGAAGGTCGCCTCCGCCAGCTGATAATTGGCTAATCCCAGAGTCCTGTGGGAGGAACACCTAGTTTCTGTTGGTTCTATTCTCTCAAAAATATATTTTTGCACTTAGCAGAAAGGGGTTTAATCTTATAATATTTTGAAAAAGGGACAGTGCTTCAAAGTTTATCATGATTATAATATTGAGTATATATGGATAAGAAACAAACTTTAATGAAGGAAAATTTTTCCATAAATAGTAGCATAAAATTTACATAACATCAAAGGTACATCAATGACAACTATACATAAATGAGTGTTAAAATAAGAAGTCAGAGAATATATTTTTGAAAACCTTAAAGAGTAAAAACAAAATGAAAAATCTTTTTTACCAGCAGAGATGTGGTATTCTCACCTGTGACGTAGAATCTCTATGTTTTTCTAAACTATCTCTGCGACTACTTAAATCCAGGTCGAAGCTATAGTTCTGGATCTCTGCTGTTGTGCGTTTCAAACTCCTAGAACAAAAAAATATGCTTTAAAATACAAGTTCATACAAAAAGTTACTAATTCAACATTAAAAGTCAATGTGAAAGTCAAAAACATACTAGTAAAACATTTTCACATCGTTTACAAAGCTACATACCTGTATACTTCTTCTGGGTTAAGATTTTCAGTATCATCAAAATCAATAGTATTGTGGCGCGATGACCGGTGCGAGCGTGGGAGTGAGGTATTGGGGCTCTGAAGCACGGGAGTCCCGCCAGCACTGGGAGGCGTGCGGGTAGGGAGGGAGGAGGGCGAGGCATCCAAACTGGCCGCTCTCTTGAGGTGGCTCTGGATGATCTGCGACGCTGTGCTTTGGCAGGCAGAAGGCAGCTGCTGCAGGAGTGCTGTGAACTCAGTGATGTTGCAGTTGAACATTGCAATGAAGGATGCTGATGCTGCCCGCCGGATATCCAGGGACTTCTGGTCAGCAGTCCAGGTGAGGATCTTGGCCAGGGCCATTGGGGTGTCGGGGGATGCCGTGAGGTCGCCACGGTCCATCACATCCACTAGACACTTGAGGTACGTCAGCGTTGCCACCTTCACCTTGGAGTTTGGAGTTTGAGCTTGGTCCACTAGAAATCTTATTAGAACAATGAATTGTTGATCACACGGGAATGAGTCTCTGCAAAGAAAAGGAGGCATGTGGTAGAATTCAAACGAGGTCCTCTGCTTTCATTTCAAGCAACAAAATCATCAAAGTACAGCAATGAATACGTGATGGGAAGAAATAAAAAAAGAGGCAGTAAGAAAGAAAAAGAAGTAAAAGTCACTCACCTGACTAAATCTAAAGTTTTGTGGATCTTGGTCTGCACAGATCCCAGCAGATCTGATCCCAATTTGTTAAGCAACCTTGTAAGAAGAATGTAGAGCCAGTCGCCCAGGTCAGCTTTGTGTACCATGATCAGCTCCATTAAGGTGTCGAGGAAGAGCGTGAACACCTTCGTGTGAGCGTCCATGAACATTTTGGTAAAGATCTCGGTGACCCTCTTCAGCTCCGAGCCGGTGAGCATGTGTGAGCCACGAAGGAATGCCTGAAGAGCCATCAAGCCTTCTTTCCGGTCGCCCCAGTGAGTTGACGCGCAGTTTAGGATGATGTCACTCACGTCCTGCATCTGGAAGCCACAGAGATGCAGAATGAACAAATTGTCCTTAAAATGTGGAAAACTGCTTTTGAGAATGACAATGAGGGAAAGAAGGGCAAAGAGTGAGAGGAAATAAAAGATATGATTTGCAACTTCATTTCATAGTATACAATACACACTTAATTTCTCATCATAACATACTTACCTTTATTTGCAAAGCATACAGATATTTTTTAAGCAATACTTCTATGATGATACTCTAAGAATACCTTTTCCCTTCAACAACAAAAGAATATAAATTTAGAAATGAAAATGTAAATACTATATTATCAATAAAAAAAAATTGATCTTTCATAATAGTACAATATGTCTACTGATGCTGAAGCACATGGTTGGCCAACATGCCAATTCTGCAATGTTTTCACACATATGACTACAATGAAAAGTATTCAATTTGATATTTAACCTCCATATATTGACAAAATACATCAACATACAAAAAAAAAAAAAAAACAAAGGAAAAAAACAAAATGCAAAAATTAGCTTTCTGATGCCACTGACAATGGAGGCATCCTTATAAAACAGCAGACATGCAGTATTAATTCTTTTAGTACTGCAAGCTGATTAGAAAATTATGTATATATTTAAAATGACTAAGAGTTTTAATACATTAAATTATATGAATAAGCAGGATAAAGGTGAGTCACTGAGTGAGTTAAAGGTTGTGACAAAACAAACACAGAATATGAAATACAGAAAAAAAATAAATAAAATAAAATAAATAAATAAATAAAACAAAAACAAAAATGTGGCAAATACAAAAAGTCCAAAAGTAGTCCATCCAGGATTCATAAAAACCTGAGGCCATTTCATGGTATATCACCATATACCTACAGTTCAGTATGTAGTGTCTATAGGGAACTGATTATGTGAAGGGACTCCCTGTTCAGTGTCCACTTACTAGGGCTGAATAAAATGAATGAACTTAAACAAAAGAATAAAATAAGGGATAATCAGCCACTCCATCAACATTAAAACAAAATTAAAACATAAAGACACAGACTAACACATATGACACTGTATTCTTTCCAGACAACAGGCATTGAACTCATATCCTTGTGTAAAGGAGAAGAAATTTCATTAAATTTCAACAGTGAGATAAAAAAAAAGAGAGAAAGGAGAAGGAAATCATAAAAATAAATCAGAACAACTAGCCTGTTGTCTAGAAGTCACATTATCTACTGAGACTATAGACAGGGGGAGGAGAAAGCTAGAATTAGGAAATCTACTCAATGAAATTATCTCACCTTCACTGTAGGCTCCCACACTTCCTTGAGAATACGTTGTTGTGATCCGTACCAGAATTGCTAGGGTACGGCAAGAAGAGAACCATTGATAAGCTACATACAAAAAAAAATCAAACGCAAAACACCATCTGCAACAGAATCAAATGTGGCAACCAGGCTATCAACAGATGTCTGTATAACCTTTGGTAGATTTTCCCACTGGTATAGTGATGGGCCTCAATGCAAAAAGGAGAATGATCTACATTACAAAATAATACACTACAATGAACATTCATGCATTGAACAGCCTCATTGCCAACTGAACTGATAGGAGGGAGGGGATGTGGGGGTTCATGTACACTTATTGCCCCAAGCTAGTATATCTTGGTATAGCTGTCTAATATGGAGAGATAAAAGGAGGGGGACTGCCATGGCATGGGACAATACCATGGCACTGTAGTAGTACCGTATCTTACATTGCTACAATGATTCATGCAGATAAAATGTCTTCCTTGAATCTAGCATTCTAAAAAGTATTAGTCTTTGAAAAGCCATTTCTCATAATGTAATGCAGAATTTCACATAAACAACACACAATTACAACTATAAAAATCATGACACAGAAGGCAACATTTAGATATATAAATGCAAAAAGAAAAGAAGCACTTTAAATTTTTCCAAAAACAAAGTACTGGCTTAAAATCAGCCCTTTGGATAAATCTTAAATAGGCCAATGTCCTAAAAAGATGAGCTTTAATAAAGTTGCCATGTCTGCTCACTCTTTGGTTTATTTACTCTTAATTAGCTATCTATGTACTGCATAATGTCTTAGTAATACCATGTCTTTTAATCTTTTTTGGACATCATGTAATAGTCATTATAAGCAACACATCACAAGACACTAATTTTTTCATTCAAAATGGGAAGGAGTCATCAATAACTTAGTTGGAGCAGGAGAACTCATTTCAAGGAGTGCATATCTGTCAGCATTCACACTGAATGTTTAAAACCTTGTTGTAATTTACCAGAAAAACAATGCATGTTTAGCTTTCAAAGCAGAACTATCCCCATAACTAAGTCTGCAGTTGCTATACTGTTAAGACGATACACTATAGGACTGCCGTAAGCTTGCTTGGTATTCGGGCGCATTGTCCAAAATGCTGTTCTCCTGCTGGCCCTTAGGTTCTTGAGACTCCAAAATTGGCGGACCAACTTACATCACTTCTCCTACAGGAGTCAAAGGAACGTTCAGAGCAAATACTGGAGGTCTCGCTATCGTTGTCAGATTGGTCCTCAAAGGCTTTACTGTACATCTTTCTGTTTGGAGAACGCTGTGTGCGGAGATTTGGTTACTAGGCAAGCAATGGGAAACAATTATCATAAAAATTAACAACTTAGAAGTTAGTAAGAAGCAATGCCCATTAGCATGGATTCTTTATCAATGTAAGGTCTTTTATCCATAATTTTTTAGATTTTATCTCTGCAAAAGGAAAAAAAAAAAGGAAGATAAAAAGGGACTCCCTAAATTAATGTGAAAGTCCAAATAACAAGATCATGAACTTCCTTACATCATTGACAATAAAATAATGATAACAATAATGATAATAACAAAAAATATGTGTATAAATACAAATGTATATCACTACTTTCAACTACAGAGCAATTCATAGAGGCAGTATCACCAAAAACACAATGGAGTGAAAAGAAGGAAGGGTTTAATCCATCACAGAGATAAAAAAAAGAAGAAAAAAGGAGGAGGGAAACATTGTATATACAATTCACAATAAGAGGGTGTTAATGTGAAAAAATGCTATCTACTAAAAAGGAAAAAAAAAAAAGAGGAAAAAAAAAGTTAACTATAGGTGATTTAAAAAGCTCTGTTAAAAGAACCCCTTCCTTCCTATCTTGCAGTAGTACCCAGCCAACTAGTGCATGTGCAACCAACCAGAGTGATAGGAAGCAGTGAGCGAGTCTTACAGTGATGGACTGGCATAACCAATAGCTAAGTGAATGCCCATTGAAAGCTGGCTAGTAAGCAGTGCAAGAAAAAAAATATATATAGTGATCCTTGCTACCAATTTGAACCTTGTGAAAAGCTTTATAAGCTACTGCCCACATTATGGTAACTAAATATATTAAAAAATATGTCTGTATCTAGCTTATCTGAATCCTCTAATGAAGAAATTAATTCAGTTCAAGCTAAAAGCACAGCACTGAAAAAAATCAAATTTACATGATAATCAAAATCAAACTGAGCTCTTGTCATTATGATACTAAGGTTTAAAATCCATATACAAAACACTAAACCATTCTCTAAGAAAAATAATATTGATTATACTAGAAACAATACTGGAAATCATCTTTTTTGTGCATGGAATTACATGGCTTTCATGCTTACGTACTTCCAAGCTCTCACTCACTCTAGACATACATTCAGCTAGTACTCCTGTAATAGAACTCTAGTAAATAAAAGTAAAATAAAATCAACAGGTGTCTACAGTGACATACATCACACATAACAAAGTAAAGGTGCTTTAAACAGGTGATACCTTTATTCATTTATTTGTAATCATTACTCTAAGTGAATTATACATTCAGTGATAATGTGGAAAACACAGGCAAATACAAAAAGGTATTTAGAGAGAGAAAAAAAATGGCTTATTGTAAAGAATATCTTATCTACGGTTTAATTCTGTTTCGTCTTTTTTGTAACTTACAGGTTGACGGTAAGTCTGGTACTCTCCTCCAGCTCTATCGCATCGATCAACCCTACCGGGGTAGTTCGATCTTTCGCGCTGTTTAAATGAGAGTTCACGTCCTAATTGCTGACACATGAAAGGTTGATGGTTATGCAGATTGACTCGTACACATTCAACTAGACACATATTTTAAAAAATAAGGAAATAAGGAAATAATTATGTGAATAATTCCTTCTATTTCTTCACATTGCAAATGGAAATACTTCAAAAGACTCACTCACATATGGAATGGGTATGGCCTTATACATTCATTGTATTGTTTAATGCAAAATAAAAACAAAGAAAAACAATTTCCAATTCTAAAAAAATATTCTATACCTTTTTTTCTCTGAATCAAACAATTACTGAATACCTTTAACCAGTTCTCCGACTTTATCATTGTCTTTTTTTTCTGGCTCTCATTCTCCGATACCTCAAGTTTCAAAAACCTGTTCATTACTCTTCTTTCCCTTTGGTAATTACAGATTATTACAAAAAGCTTCCTTAAAACACAACTATCTAAACCTTTGCAATAGAAAATATTCATGACCCAAATTCACTGATTGTTTATATAGTTGCTACTACTTTGTCTGATGCTCACTGAAAGAATCTCTCCTTCACAAAGTACCCAAGTCAGTCCAGTCAGACATACAATCATAGCCATAACCTAGTCAAGGCCCCCTTCTGCACACTCACATACATCCATTTGTATCTGTCATAAATGTATAGTTACAAATGGAGAGGACTCTTCCTCATCCTCATTGCACAAATACTCTGTTGAATTATTAAGTAATCATCATAAATCTGATCAAATCCCCTAAACAAAACCAAATATTAATTGTAAAAAAAAAGAAAAAGGAAAAAAAAAAAGAGGAAAATCATCATGACCTAACTACACCTGAAATATTTTTTTAATGATGAAAAAAGACTACAAAAAAGAAGGGTATAAGACAGGTGAGAAAGCGAGAACATTAAGGAAACCCGCATCAAGTGATCTCAGAAGAGCAAAGAGAAAGGAATATTATATCAAATATTTCATCACATTATAGCAAACTTTAGAAAAAGTCCAAGGTGATAATTGTTTAAACACAGGAATTCATCTTGTAACTGATTTTATCATACATTCTTACAGAAAAAGCTTTTATATCATTCAAGCATGACAAAATAGAAGTGTGTTAAAGAATATTGTACAAAAGAACTGAAAACTCCAATGACATTACTATTGCTAGTTCAGAAAATATCCTGTAGGACAGAACAAAATGATAACTGCTAGAGCCTTCTTTCCTACATAAGAGTGTGTCCTTCTGTTGCTATTCCTGACGATCACAAGCATAGAGATGACAGAAGAAAAACAATATACAGAAAAAGGCAAAGAGAAATATAGTACAGTATGGAGAGAAGGATTAGAGAAGATATATTATTATTTAAAAAAAACAACAACATTGAATAAACAAGAAAGGGAATGAGGATACAGAAAAGGAAATAGGTATAATGAACTCTCTGCCTAAAATGTTAGGACTAAAAATACATGTACATATAGTGAAGGAAGCATAAAACAGAATGTTTATGTATATGAATGGAAGAGTCATCTAATAACAAAAGTTTCTTAGAGTGAAACTTTTGTTCTAGATAGAGACCAAAAAAGGAAAAATGTAAAGCAATGATAAACTTTAAACTCAATTTACTGATATATATATATTCTCTAAAAAATTCAGCTCTACAACTATAAAGCAAAAGCTATATTTGCCATAGATATAGAGAGAAGCATTTTTGTAGAATTAAGCTAAAAGTAAGCATTTATGATGTATATTTCACATGTATGATATAGCAGTGTAGTCTTATGTTTGCAAATTTACTGAGGATGGTGATATTCAGATGCACATGCACCAAATGGTAGGTACTTACAAGAACTCCTCCTCCAGGTGGCAGACTCACCAGTGCGTCTGCTAACGCACTCTCTGCTTCACGACTCTGCTGTAGGATCTTCTGGGCCATGACCTGTCGAGCTTTCCCTGGGACTTGGGGAGGCATTTCAGAGGCACCTGGAAATGGAGTTAGAAAATTAAATTCTCTTTACTGACACCTAGTAACATATAAATCAACAACTAAGGTATATTGTGTAACTAAAATCCTGCACACACATTTTTGATGATGTGATACTAGGAAGCCTTGAAGCTATGAATTCAATACTAGTTAATGGAATTACCTGGAGAAAGTATATTAACAATGCCTCCCTGCCTTTGACAGCCTGATTGATCACACTGGAATTACAATAATTTCAGTCTGTTCACTACTAACTTTCAAAGGGGAAAAAGTGACACATACCTGAGATGGATCTTGAACGAGACTTTGATGGTGAAATACCGCTCAGGCCACTGTAACGGCTAGGAGAAGGTTCTCGTGAAGTCCCCGTGGAACGTGGAATTCCACTCCTGCGTCTAGAGCGGCCTAAGGTGCCTGAGTCCCCAGGTGAAGAGTATGTTGCATAACTAAGTCTGGATGAGGGGGATCCACTGCGACTACCAGCTGTAAGAGTGGGGAGAACGTTAATACCCTTAGTGATAGGAAGAGGAAAAGAGGAAAAAAAGAGGAAAATGCAAATAATAAACTGACATGTTAAACATCAAAGACCATCATCGGAACACTCTCATAGTGCCACTACATTTCATATGTGGCAATTTCAGTATTGTAGCAGCAGCTGACTGAGGAGGTGAGTACTCACCAATCTCCCCAAATACTTGTATTACAACCAGAAAAGTCTATGAATCTTATCATTAAAATTTCCCTTTATTAATCTCTTATTTATCTTTGCCAATTTTATTGATGAATTATTGGACTTTAATAAAAAAAAATATATATATATCATTAATGTATCATTGGTGGTAAATATGGAGGTTAACATGTTAATAAAAAAGAGAAAGAGAAAGAAAGGAAGGTATATAAGTAATTGAATAATATAGTTTCAGACTGTTTTTCAAATTCAGAGACAGTAGCTCAATACCAAAAGTAACTCACGTTGCGATTGAGAAACTCCGCCTCGGCTTCTGGGTCTTCCCATACGGTCTGGGGATGTGATGGAGCTGATGGGCGGATGATCGGACGTTTTTCTTGGACGTGCTGTTAGGAAAGCTACATGTTAACTCACAAACTAAATCAAGAAAATAAATAGTATAATCATTTCTCTCTTGTATAAGGCAGCAAAACCACAGCTAGTCATCATATGACTATTCATAACTTCAATAAATATAGTATGTGATTATATGATTTTTTTCTCAATCAGACTGTGAAGAGATATACTATTCCTTAAATACATTTAAGTCTCACTAGTGTGCATATCTCAATTGTGATTCTAAACATAAATATCTAACTACAAAGAAATTTTTTCTTCTCTTGTGGGTGTTGAAGATAATTCAAACTTTCAAAAGGTGCTGTTTGCATTGTACCATCTTGATATTCCATGAAAAATTACATCTGCATCTGTATTTTATATATCTGTCTCTTGTATTAAGCATGAAACAACTCCATTTCTCTCAATAAATGCTATGAGGCAGATGTGCAACTTTATTCATCCTGCACCTCAGCTCCTACCAGTAATAAGTCAAAGTCTGAACATGGTGCATGAAGTATTCTCCTGCTTATATATACATAATATATATGAATTTGAATATATATATATATACATAAATATATATATACATATATATATATATATATATATATATATATATATATATATATATATATATATATATATATATATATATATATATATATATATATATATAAAATAGCAGGCAAATCAGAGAATGTGATAATTGGAAATTATAAACACACATGCCAGCATATTTTGCACTTTTTCTCTCTCTCATAGTCAGTCGAAACCCGTCATGGCGACCCTCAAGACACCAGCAGGTCTTCTGATACCGAGCCTTCTTTTAAGCGCTCTGGGTACCGTGTCCGGAATGCTCCTCTGGTACCCGGCTTCGGTCAACGATACCACTCTACTCGCGGCGAATACCTCGATGGTAGTGAGTGGTATGCGGGACTTGGTCTGTGCTGTCCATGCCTTCAAGAGGCCGTGGTGTAACCTGTTCTGCTTTCAAGATGGCCTGTGTTCCTTCCATAACCTGACGGTGGCTGGGAGCGATGCCTCTGAAGCGGCTTCATCGTCGTGTTACACGAAATATAGTAAAGTATTTTTAGCGTTTTTTTAAGATTTATTTTTTATCTATTTTTTTTTATTTTTTTTCTTTTTTTTTTCTTTTTTTTTTTTTTAACACATAGGCTTTTATTGTTCTTTTTCTATTCTGTAATCAAATGATGGAGCACTGACATTTAACCTTGATTTTTTTTCCCCTTTTCTTTCTAAGCAGCAACATATATCTGCTTCACTCTTAAAGCAAAACCTCACAATGCAGTTATTAAAGCACTTTGCCACAAATCAGCAAAATAAGGAGCAATGCAGATGATATACACAAGACATCATCTTGCCAGTGATCAGTAAACTCACTGGAGACATTCATATTACAGTAGGCATTCAAAATAAACATTTGTATTACCGGGAAACTTTTAAAAATAAAACACGATAAAAGGAACTCATTGGATCCAGCCAATAACAATGATCAAGCAGGTCTCCCAAAAGTATTTGTCAGACATCTCATATCTAAGCATTAGTTATTCACATATAACTCTTCTTCACGTGCTTACCTTTATCCTCTCCTTCAGTTCCTACATGAGAAACAAAGCAAGATGACTCAGCTTTAGTCAGTGGAAATAACATTCCAATAACTCAACTTCTTGGTCACAACTAATAACAATAATAACTCACTACGATGAGGCCACTGACAAAGCTATTGATATTTTGAAAGTTGTGAAAAAAGAAAGAAAATGTGGCCAAAAAATCCAAAATCTGAACACCTCGTGGCTTATTATTGTTTTCACAGACCACTTACGGCCTAACATAAACTCTTCCAATATAGGTCTCTCAGTTAAATTTTCCTTAACCATTTCTTAAAGCTGTAACAATATACTGATTGGTGTAACAAGTCATGTATAAGCAGAGTGCTTCATCTAATGTCTACACTAATTTCATTTGTTTCAATTTTGTACAAAGCCAAACTGCAGATGCCTATATGGAAGCCCAAAACTTGGCTGATGAATATCAAAATTTACCAAAAAGGTTTCATGCAAGATATCATGCATAGCTTCTACTAATTTGCTTTTCCCCATATGAAACGTAACCATTCGGCAACTAAATCAGTTTGTGAAAATAAACACAATACACAACTTCCAGCAGTATATATTACAGCAAGATCAATTAGAAAACCGATACTGAATAACTCTAGTGACTGCTATTCATTTTTACTCCAGTAATCAAAGGAGTTATTATTATACAATTAAATTGGGGATAAATTTTGATTTTCTCTGATGTTAGCACAAAACACTAATTTTGCAAATCTAATGATTAAATTCACTCAACACTCATGTTACTCTAATTTTTTGTGGATATATTAATAGTGAGAAAGTTAATGGGACTGTTACTTACGTAGTGATGCTCCAGAGCCCACCTTGAGTCTCTGGGCCTGGGCATACTGTGAACGAGCCTGTGCACGCCTTGCGGCCTGCAGGTCAATGGCACTGTTGGAGCGGAAGTTGGTGGGTGTGTGGGAGGGGGCGGGGGAGTCTGAGGAGTCCTGAGGGCGGTGGGAGGCTGGGGTAGGGATGGCAGAGCGTCGCATGCCACTTTGGGGGAGTCTGGACGACATTCCCGACAAGTTCTCTGTGCTCCCAGCCGTCGAAGAGGAACGTGACCATCCAGGGCGCACTCCAGCTGTTGATGTGTGTCCAGTGACGGCAAGATGCACCCATCCAGTGTCGGTTTTGTGATTTCATCCAAGTGGCAGCACAGTCCACGGAGAGCGTATGCGCAACATCCAGGCACACACACAAGCCACAGAGGTGGTGTAGTTGAGGTAGGAAGGATTTGGGGGAAGCAAGCAAAGGCCAAGCATGAGCTGTGTGTCATATGCTTGCCAGATGTAAACACTAAAGGTACTAAAATACATAACCCCATCAAAATAAAGTCATACAAAAAAATAATAATCAAAGTAACTACAAAGACGCACACATGCGCAAATTGAACTACCCATATTAGAAGAATGTGCTAAAATGTGTGTCATAACCCTACCCAAATTGATTGTTATGTACACACACACATGCAAAAAATAAATATAATATGTATGTCAAGTGAGTCCTGCAGCAAAATTGATGTACTTCAACCAAATAAACTTGCATACGAGAAAAGTAAATAATCAAAACCATGTCTTTTAACAAATATTAATGAGCCTTTTGTTGCACAACTAAAGATAAAGAAGTTTGAAAAAAAGAAAAAAAGGAAAGGGTAATATTAATGACTAATAGGAAGCATTGTATAATATATGCACACAACAACAAGATTACTTAAAATGGAACTGATTTTCACCAATCTAAATTTAACAAGGCCTTTTTATCACCATGTTTTAATTTCACTTGTGCATTTCAAGGAGATATCTATTTATTTCCACAAATTGCTGCAAGAGTCTCTGCCTTCAGTGTTCAAGAAAATGAAAGCATTCCTGCCAGTACTTTTCCTACCTGTAAACCATCTGTTACCACTCACCTCACCAATACCCTGGCTAGATGTCCAACTACACGCCATCAACAACACTGATCCAGCTACACCAGCTTCCTTATACTATGTCATGTATCATGTACATGTATATATACACACATAACAAATACACTATAACTGATCCTATTACATAGTCACATCATACTAACAGTAAGTGACATGTACTGCCATCTAAATACTAAGATTATTGTTCCCATTGTCATTTATACTATTTCCTTTTTGTTTGTCCATCATAGTAAGATACTTGTCTATACCAAGTTATGATGTGACTACAGCTTCTTCCAAAATATGTTTGTCTCACTAAATCCTTGATCTGACAACAAGAAGTTATTATGAAACCTCTCTTTCAGGGTTTCACACTTTTCTATCTGCTCGCTGAATCCCCATACCTGACTTCTGGGAGTTGTGCAGAGACTGTGATGAAGATGAATTGGACATGCTCATCTCTCCCTGAAGCATCTTCTTGTAGCTTGGGTCCAGTGAGTTCAGCAGTTTGTCTGCCTCGTCCTTGAAGTGGCCCGCAAAGCCCCAATATGCTCTGAAGTAAGGCTTAACGGTTAAAGTCTCTGCTTTTATGTGAAATATATTAATAATCCCTAAAATCCCCAATATACCATTTCTTTTCCAAAAAACATAATATAGTACAAATATTTTCTTTATTTAAGGGTTTGTGTCATCAAA
>BOPN01000077.1:248759-256259 GCA_017312705.2 Penaeus japonicus
GAAGAAGTGAAATATGAGATATAATTTCTCCACACTAAAATAATTGTTGCAAATGTATGTGGTGCACTGGCAGGCTATTTGAGATAGCTTTCTGTCAACATGAGACTGAATGCATGCTACATGGAGAGACAATCCACCAAAGGCTGTTCATTTTTCCTTTCTTCAAAGACATCTTCATAAGCACTTCTCTGATCTTCATTCTTCATTTTTCATTTTCACACATAAATAATACAAAGGGTGTGTATCTACCTAACAACAAAACAACAAGGCAAGAACAAGCAGAGGAGGATGGTGCCCACACAAAATATTCACTGAAGTGTTGTGTTACCTAACTGTTACTTTACAAGGTCACACCATCTGTGCCCAAGAGGTGGTTCTGTCACACATGTGTATCTGCATACATACCACAACCACCTTCTCATAATTGTAATTGTTTAGTAATCATACTAACATATTATCACACAGTAGAGTAAGCAATACTATACTAAGTGTAATAATCAGAATGCAATAATTCACCAGTTTCTGCAGTGTACTTATTATATCTTAAATAACTATTTATCTTTACAACGTGACTACATGGTGACAATCAACAATATGAGAGTAGCATATACATGATGCTTGGCAAATATTCCAAGTGCAAGGTCATAGATATATATAACTTGAATTGGGAAATGACATACAGAGGTCAAGGGAGGGAGAGGTGGGAGGATGAAAAGAGATAAGTAGAAGGAAAGAGACGGATATACATTAAAACTGGCGAAACTTTGGCGTCGTTTTCATCCTGCGCCTTAAGGGATAATGATACCTGTATAATATATTATAATTGCAATAATGACTACAAGGGAAGGATATCCAAAGACCTAGTAACAAGGGGTGCAGACTGACCTTAACATGTACATACAAAGATGGGGATAATGTCTACATATATATCTTGTCTAGTAATTTGTTCATTTTTAAATATCAGATACTAACTCAAATACACTTCCACACAAAATGATTCATACAAAGCAAGTATGTTTTTTTTTATCAATTTTCTTAGCAGCAATAACATGGTTATTGTAAAGGTTCAAAATATACAGACTATATGATGCAAACAATAAATAATTAGTACTACAGATGAATTTGTTACAACTGCATTACTACTTGCAAACAATTCTAGAGCAATAAAGGCAAAGATACAGGAACTACCAAAATACATCTTCCTCATAAAAAAGTACCAATAATAATAATTTACAGACTAACATTTTTTTTTTTTTTTTTTTTTTTTTTTACATAGTTACAACATTTGGCATGGAAGTTGCGCAATCCTTTATAACCTAGAGGAACTACCTTACAATTCTACATAATGTTTATATTTCTACAAGAACCTTATAAATAGAGGGAACATTAACTAGAGCATGCCTGAAGTTTCAGTAATACTTGGTTTGAATTTCAGTCAGACTGTAGTTCTAATAATGAATTTAGTTTACTGTCTAATAAAATATTTACAACATAATGCAAGATATGAAACCTCCATACTCCAGGGCAGTTTGTCATAAAAAAAAAAAAACACACACATACACAAACACACACACACCTATATAAAGATCTATTCCCATACAACAGTAAAACACAGTTCCATACAAAAGTGAGGTTCAATAACTAGTATACTTCCCTTCCTAGAAGCTCCTCCAGACACAGAGCTCCTCATCACAAAAAGCTACAGAGGTGTCACACAACAGATGCATTCCCAAAACAGCAGTGCACATTCACAACCAACCTACTTCAACCCACTAATCATGTCTCATCATCCACCCTTCAGCCACCAGAAACACCCACTCACTACCTTGGCCGTGGCTCCTGTGTTGAGAAGCTGCGTGCAAGGAAGGGGAGAAAGAGACAGGAAGGTCAGAAATGTGTGTCCAGGAGAGAATATGTATGTAGTGTTTAATAAAATGTACTAGCTGTTTGATCACATACAATCCTGAAGACCTTACACCACCATACGTTCAATGTACACCGTTACCTGTCAGAGTTGCCGTCTTCTCATTCACACTGCCCATGACATCATTTACAATATTTTTTTTAGTAGGAACTTAAAAATTATTACAAAATCTTTCACCATCTCAATTTTATTTTGTAATGACTATAGCACATTAAATTCCTACTAAAAAACAAAAATATAAAAATACCCTAGGGTTTCAACAGAGATACTCATGCAGCCTCCGCATGGCTCACAACACATGCACCCAAATAACACAAAAACGAGTCTGGTTAACAGCCTCGACTGGAACCAAAGCCCTTGACTGAGCATGCACAACCCAGACTCAGCTGGTGGAAAAAAACGTTAAAAACTACCTTGCCCGTCGCTCCTCTGTGTATGTACGGCTGGGCATAGAAAACAGGGAGAAAGGTAAGGCGAGGGGGAAAAAGTTCAAAAGTCAGAGTCATATGCTTTTTTTTATTTTTTTAGAAGTTAAGTTAGACCCCTGCAGAAATTAAGCAGAGCAGTATAATCAGACAGTAAAATTGATGCTACTTACTGCTAGCACCACAATAATGTCATGCAGAGTATGCTGGCACATCCCCTTATCCCTAAGTGCCCCATAGTGTATGAATGTGAATATAAATAAACAGACAAATCAATAATAACATGAGAAGCTTTCTTCATATGCTGGTCTTTGAAATACTCATCAGCACTGAAATGTGACACTGCAACTAAGAAATTAAACCATGTAAAAAGGTACAGGCAGCCAATGTAATGAAAAGCATCATAGAAAAAATAGTGTATGGTAACCGTGTATATGATGGTGTCTATCATTTCATATTGCATTATTTATACCATATGCCCAACACATGCCTTTTACTTTATAGAGGGAAAGAAGGAAAGAGGGATAGAGGAAGGAAGAGAGAGAGAGAGAGAGAGAGAGAGAGAGAGAGAGAGAGAGAGAGAGAGAGAGAGAGAGAGAGAGAGAGAGAGAGAGAGGGAGAGAGAGAGAGAGAGAGAGAGAGAGAGAGAGAGAGAGAGAGAGAGAGAGAGAGAGAGAGAGAGAGAGAGAGAGAGAGAGAGAGAGAGAGAGAGAGAGAGAGAGGAGAAGGAGAAGGAGAAGAAGAAAGAGAGAGAAAGGAGGGGAGAGAGAAGAAGAGGAAGAGGAGGAGGAGGAGGAAGAGAGGAGGAAGAGGAGGAGGAGGAGGAGGAGGAGGAGGAGAGAGAAAAGAGAGGAGGGAGGAGAGGAAAGGAGAAAAGGAGAAAAGGAGAAAGAGAGATAGTGGGGAGGGAGAGGGAGGTAGGGAAAGAAGGAGGGAGGAGGGAAGAAAAAAGGAAAAGTAGTCCAATTAAACCTTTAATTTTTTTTTTTACCTTTTTTTTCCTTTTTTTTTTACATCACTCTCTTAATAGAATTTCAGACCATATATAGAAATATAAGCACAGGTAAATATGAATTTGACAAAATATCAGGTTATGAACAGCAACAGCCCTGCTCCACATGGAAACTGTACATAAAGAAATCATTCAAGACACAAGACAGCAGCAAGACAAAAACCTGGAGGATACATAATGACCTTTATTGGATCACTGTCTTCATCTTCACATGTTTTCTTACCTCCTGAGACTAACAATTCCAAAATGTTAGCGGTGAGTCATTAACATTACATTTCTTAAACTGAATTAAAACAAACAAACAAACAAACAAACAAAAACTATGAGTTGTGTTAGGTGGGTAGTAATGTACCAAACTCACTCAGCAAATAAGTGTTACTCTAATCTAGTCTGAGGCAAATGCAAGAAACTCCCCATCGGCAGAAACCAAGTGGTGCCTTGCCACAAGACTGGCAAAGTGGCACCCAAGCACAGATTTGGACCTAAAGCATTTCACTACGAGACCTCTCCTCTTGGGAAGGTTCACAGCATTGCCTCTTGTAATGCCCCACACGTGAGGCATTAACTATTCAATTCCAATAACTATCGCCATTGAGGGGCAGATCGTGTATTAGAAATTCCAGTGATAATAGAGTGAGTAATCACGTTGCAAGTGTTGGCAATGTGGGGTATGAACGAGGGTGACACAGTGCGGGATCAGGAAACACGAGCGTTCCAAGGGGGATCTCCTACACCCTCACTGACCCACCCTAGCCTCCACGACCACACACTTACAGGTTAAATGATTGTACAAATAACCAGAGAAAAAATCACAGGTGGTTAAGGTTAAGCAGGGTAATAAACCTATTACAATTTTATGCAGTTTATGTCTATGGTTGCATGACGTGGTAGTAAATCAAAAACAAAACTAAAACGAAGACAACAAAATCGAAAAAATGCTGAGAACACAACATTTAGTGAACAGAATTGCAGGTGATGCGCCTGTAAGCCAGACAAGCAGCAGATGGCTCAAGTCACTTCCTTGCAAGATCCTTTACCTTCTTGCGGAGAGCAAGTGGGCGGCGGGGGAGCGATCGCTGCCAAGGGAGGCGTCGTTAGTTAGTACGCCCACGCCCACAAAAGGGGCGGTGTCCCTGCCCTTAGCTACAACCTTCTCACTATGCTAAACTTATTGCAACCAAAAGGCTTTATAACAAGTACATGCTTTACATAAACGAAAATAATCAAGGAACAGTAATATCCTTAATTCATAATTGCATAAATAATGGCTTTATCTATTTTATATAAATGTAAATTTTATATAAATGTAAAATATAACATGTACATAACATAGTGTGGGTAGTGTAGCCCAGCCACACTGACAACCCAGTGACGCTAACACAAATACGTGTCTTGGTGTGAGGAGAGACATCTCAAGATACAAAAGGAGCAGGCGAGGTACGATATATTAAATGAGACAACTAAAGAGCCAGACTGGAAAGTGCGACACTTTTCGCCGAGATCTCCACTGCGACATGGATTTGTCCTGAATCTGCTAGATGCAGGAGTCGAGTGCGAGTCTTGGGGTGTAAATCTAAACAGTAAATTACATAGGGAAAATAATCTATCATTTTAATCATTTAAGTTACGTGACTACAGAACTGCGTCAGCTTTATAGGTAAAATATCACGTACGTTTGATAACGAACGTCAACCAAACAAAGTGCTCTGGCAATGCATCTCAGGTGCGAAAATGACATACTTTCCAGACTGGTTGAATGGATGGGAATGAGACGATGAATGAAACAAACCGAGTGAGTAGACCTGCAGAGTGACGGTGTTTTTTTTGGTGTGTCACAAGACAAGCGGTCACCCCAGTCGATGCGAAATAACCTTTTGATTTAAAATGTCCCAAAATCCGGATACTTTCAATACCCTGGGCTCCCCGATCCTCCCCCCCCCCCCCACTCCTGAATATCCTACATGACCTTCCATCCTAGTGTCAACACCCCCACGAGAGCCACCCACGTGCCCCCATTACTATGCTCCCCGCCTCCCGCTACGTCTACATGACCCTACACCGCACCTCCCTCAGCTGTGCCCAGTGGCCTCAGAAATGGGCAGCAACACAGGGAACCGTACGCAGCCCCAAGAGCGCTCGATTACTATGCCACATCTCCCTCCCCTTCCCTATTAGCTCGCCGATGGGGCGACGGACCCCCTTCTGATTCCCGTCGCGTCTGCTGCTTCATCTTTATTCACTCCCGCCCTCACTTCGGTTCATTCATCAAGAAGCTACTCCGCTGCCTAGGGACTAAACGCTACGTAGAAAAATTGTTTCCGACTTTGAGACGTTTATTACCCACCCCCTAGTTAGTCTATTCATACCGACAAACTAGAAATGAGCGCCGTTGCTGGGAGCGGCGGGAGAGAAAGCGAAGCGGAGAAAAAAAAAGGAGAGGAATGGAGAGTGGTTGAGCAATGCAAGGCTAGAACGCCAGAAAGGGAAGACGTGAATGGCGAGGAAATAGAAAGAAAGCGCATTCAACGGTTCAGCGGGAGAGGGAAGAAGAAGAAAACTTTATGGAGAGAGAAATCACACCAACAGCAAAGCGCATCCGTCCAAGCAAACAAAACAACAAACTTCCCGAGGCCGAGAAAGCGTACGAGGCCTCGGCCACAGGTGTGCGTCTCCTCCCCAGGCACGTCAACAATTCCTCCCTCAGGTTGTCATGTCATTCTGCTCACACCATCCACTCCCCCCCCCCCCCCTTCCCCCTCTCTCTTCCTCATTCCCTCTCTCCTCTTCATTTCTCCGCCCCTCCCCTTCCCTCACGATCCCCATCCACCCACCCACCCACCCACCCACCCAAAACAACAGCACCAGAAACATGCAAGCCGTTTGACACCAGTGCCTCTAAAATCTCAATACGTTGCGTAAAACAATGTGATTCGAATCCACCCGCCCACCTGCACGCCTACCCCCATGTCATCCCCTCCACCCCTACCCCCAACCAACCAACCATAAGCAACCAAAATAATCCTTCGGGACAATCCGTAAGGAGCGGTACGGGAAGGAACGCCTAGACACGCCCTGCACGCGATCGCCATTGGATCGGCGTTTGTCGTCGTGGAAAATCGCGCACCTGGTCGACATCCCGACAAAAACAAAAGCAAATCATGGGGATGGAGATAAAGACAAATCGGCAGACAGGGGCAGATGCGAGGATAAAGGCGTGAGTAATACGCCATACAATAAATCTCATTGAGGTCGAATCACAGCTCTCAAGATTTATATCGCCAGCATATTAAATGTCGCTCCCTACCCGCCCCCCCCCCCATCCCCATCCCGTCCCCTATTTGAGGAGACATACGTAAATATTTTCTTTTCTTTAACCGGATTTCTCAACATACCGAAACAAATACATGCATAGACCATAAATCACTGGAGCGCCCACCCACTACGACCACACAGCGAGGAGAGGACGCCCATTAACGTACTTGTTCAGTCTACTTGTTATGCCTCCTAACCACCTTACCCGTACCCCCTTCCCCCTTCCCCCACCCATCGTGTCCTGGCATGTTTGCATATCCCATCGCGTCCGAGAAACGAAAACTACTGTCAAAATCTCCTGACGGGTACACCACCTGGTGCTATGGCGCTAAGGCGTCCTTGAAGGATCTCCCACACACATGCCATCCTACGACATGGCTGAGGGATACCGCCGCCGCTACATGCACACACCACGCCCGCACGCCTGCCTATCACTCAGCGTGCCTTCCCGCCCGCCCAACAACCACGACCCACGTGCACCGTCAGAGCGCGGGCGAGGAATAGGTGCTCCTAAGCCTCCCTAATCCGCCCATAGAGGTGCTAGTCCTGCCTCGCCTCTACCGTCTTTTTATCAGCCGATACGGCGCCCAGACAAAACCGCCTCCGAAGATAACGCACGGAAGGGAATCTCGCCGCAAAGGACCACTGTTATTGCGCTGCCAAAAACAACGCCCGGAACAAAACAACAACATACGAATCGGCGTTCTCCGTTTCGTGACTGACACTCGGCGGGATTGATGGCGAGCTCGTCCTTGGAAATTCCGGCGCCAGTCCAGGAATTCGGAACAGGCGTCGACGACGTTGAAGTTCCGTCACTCTGAGCTCTC
>BOPN01000077.1:266259-278759 GCA_017312705.2 Penaeus japonicus
TCCTGGACGATCGGATTTCAGCCGCCGCTGTCATCTGTCACGGCCGTACTCTTCTAAGACTGCTGCGGTCGCCCTGGCATCGCTGTTAGTCATGTCAGCCACGTCACGTTGCCATGCCAGCTGGGGCAATGGGGGCAAGGTACAAGCTGCTGACGGTGCACGGCAGAAGGAAAACACGCTTATGGGCGGGTAACAACCACAACTCAGCACAGGTATAGCATCACAACTAGCCTAAACCAGGAAATCCCATTAATGCAAAATAAATCAAATTCTAATAGTCGTGAAAACCGCAACCCTACATGAACGTCTCTGTCCGACATGTGACGACGCATGATTTATCGTATCTAATAGCCCGCTGGTATCCGCAAGTGCCAAGTCAGCGAAACACACTGCACCCCCTCCCTCCCTCTCCAGAACCCCGGGCCGGGCAGGCGCGACCCGGGGTCAACGGTGGGTCAAGTGAACCCAGCGCGGCGCCAGGTGAACTTTCTAGTCACGCTTGCCTGCCAGCCTCACACCTGCCGCCTCCGCCACTTCTGTATCCCCGACACCAGGGTCGCTCCCATCAACGACAGTCCCGGGGATCCTTCATCCGACCGCTGTTCCTCGACCAGAGAAAGACTAAGGAAGGCCTTCCCTCCTCACAACGATCCTCTGGACGCACATGTCGGCGGTCCGTGAACGCACCTGTGCCGCCCTGTTCCCCCCACCTGCTGAGGCTTTCACGGAGTGGCATCTAGAGACGATCGCCATCAGCCGTGCCCGGCGACGGATCACACACGCCATTCATTCAAATAGTTTCCTACATCGTATTTCAAATAAACAAAATTACAGACTCAAATCAGAACGTACAACTTTCCCTGCATGACGAAGAAACCTATAATCAAACACAAATAAGTTACAGAAAAGTAAATGAAACCCTTGCGTGTTCCTAGGGACGCCGCGAAGCTGATAAGCCACACCGTCCTCCCCTCGGACTTGGTTGCACACATAACCGACAAAATAACCGCTGATGACGTCAAGCACTTCGATACCCCCCACCCTACCCCAGACCCACCCACTCCTCTTGTAATGACATCTTACCCTTACTCGTCACGCAACTTCATTTTTCAAACCATGTCATCTTTTCATTCTCACAATCAAAAAAAGTAATTTCACATCACTCTTACGTAAGGCATCGAGACAACCTGTCACTGCACCGTTGTCAAGCCAGTTTCATACACATCATTATCAAACAAATAACGAAACCATGTGAACCGCCCGACAACTGTGTAATGTGGACACAGCAACAAATGGTTTACCATGGTTAATCATCGAACGATATACTACCTGCCATGAAAAATAACAATAAAAAAATATATACACGTGTAATGGGGACTGGGCGAGAGATGACATTTTCCACTACCAACCGGAGCGTGACGAGACAGCCGACGGTTTGGTAAACAATTCGCTGCCGCTCGAGCTCGTAAATGTAAACAATCGAATCTTGTCAAATAACTGAATCTGCCGTGGTCAGTGTCGAGGCCACGGGAAAGATGAGCATGGGAAAATAATCAACTGTGAAACTTTAATGCAACTGTAACATCTTTGCCACTGCAACCACTTCTTAATAGATACGATTTAGCAACGACATCTGACCGTTGGCCCGTCAAAGTAAGTGTGCGTGCGTACGTGCGTGCGTGAGAGAGAGGAAGAGGGAGAGAAGAGGGAGAAAAGAGGGAGAGAAGAGGAGATAGATAGATAGATAGATAGATAGATAGATAGATAGATAGAGAGAGAGAGAGAGAGAAGCAGAAGGAGAGGGAGAGGAGAGGGGGAGGGGAGGGAGGAGAGATATGCGTGTGTGCATGTGTGCGTGTGTGTGTCTGGGTGCAGCACATCCCTCCCTTTTCCTCCCTACCAAGATTCCGCAATGCCCGGCGCTCACCTGAAACCCGACTAATCAGGCGCGACGGAGACCCTGCCGACAGACTTGACCGGCGAGGCTCCCTCTCGACCAGACGATAATCGTGGACGAGTCAGTGGAAGCCCCTCTCGACACCCTGGCTCCCGTTCGCCTGTGATCAATCCGGATAAAGTTGCACGACGGCGAGATAATTCCCGTCTCGCACCCCGCGTCTCGCCGGAGAAGCGTCACCATCGTTAGCAGAAACCCAAGCGTAGCGAGATAACACGGCGATAACAGTCTCCCCATCATTTGTCAGGCGCACAAAAAAATATTCTTAATCATCCTCTAACGATGGGCGACACCGCGTGAAATCCAGGCTGTGGCGGATCAGCGCCTTATCCCAGACCCCGTCTCGGTAGTGATGGATGGTGATGGGAAGGGGATAAAATCCTGGCATCGCTCGAAGAATTTTACTTGGATAACGGAACAACAACCCGGTAGTAATTAATCCTCTACAGTGAAATTCTCTCAGATCTTCGAAATTAAGTTTTTATTTCGCCCATGTACTGAAAGCTTGTCAGTAAAACCAAGCATCTAACGTATGCTAAGTCTTCAATCTACTATAACCACGAACCAATTGAAGATGTTGACGATTGCGTCATCATCTCGACGTGACGTGAAAACAGAAAGTGTCGTGAAGCACAGCTAAGTGGAGGAGAAAGTAAGATCGCGTGTCGTGCAGGTGTTTCAATGGAAATGTAGACAGGTGTATCGCACACATGCCTGGCAGCGACACGCAGGTGTTACTCAAGAAAGCGAAAGCAGAGGGACGTGTGCGGTGAGGTTCTGCAGAGGTAGAAGGGGCCTGCAGGTAGGGTACAGTCATGCGCCGGGACACGTAGACAGCCGAAGCTTTGGCGGCGGCCGGCGGGCTGTCTCGCATGGGTCATCATGACAGAACCAAGCCGACGAACATCCGCGCCAAGTCACAAGTCACTCGATATTTTCCTATCACTGCTAGGCGTCCTTGAATGGACATATCTCAGTCTGTTTTTGCATCCTGTGGATCTCATGTACGTACCTATAAGAATTTGCAAATTTCATAAATGAGAGGATAGGGGTTAGAGAGGAGAGAAGAGTGAGTGTGAGTGTACGTATTGTAAACTGTGAACGTAATATCACTGACACTATCTTAGCACACCTTCCTGCGAAACAACGAAACATTCCCGCTAAGGCTCGAAAAATAACAGCTCTATTATATAACTCCTTTCTTCCGCCGGAAACACGACAATCGTGTCATTCACAGGCCACAAATAAGTCGCATTCTCCAACGGGAATGGCTGAAAGGCCTCTAAAGGAAGTCTTTAAATCCCCAGCTGTATAATAAACGCGCTACACAATGATAGGCCTTTCCCAACGCGAGACACAATGGCTGAGCGATACGTCGCAACACCAACGGGACATTAACGCATTATGAAAAAACATCAAATAGCAGAGCACGACACCAATGTCCTCACACCTAAGGGGAAGGGAAGGGCCGTCCACCGTGGCCATCCCACGTGTACCTGCGCGGGCGGCCGTGATGCACAAGCCAGACGCGGCCGCGTTCCAGCATGCAACAAGGGGCGCGTGGATCAATACATTAATTGCCAGTGACATGTTTACATCGCTCCTCCGCCCGGCTGATGCACAGCAGTCTTAGATGGAGGCGCAGAGGAAAGGGGGGGCGAGAGACACGTCCACGGTGGTCCGAGGTTCTGACGCCTAGAAGCAGTGAACCGCGCTAGACCCACTTCGAGTTTTTAGTTCCGCACATAAAACACGGGACTGTCCTTCAACCCTGAGAGGCCTCGCGGCAAGAAAACACAGTAGTTAACAAAATCATTAACAGCGAAGGTTGAGGCAAAGTGGCTCAAAACCTGAAACAAGGCATCAGAGACTTGGCGCCGAGCCTTGCTAGAGGGTGCAATTTCCGCCTCTCGTAATGGCTGCATATAAGCCTGAAAACAAGGTCGCTGCCGCTGTTATATTCACTGTCACACTCAGGCCTTCAACTCGGGCAAGAACGCCCCTCCTGTGAGGTTCCCACCGTTCTTGTACTGCGCACGTGACTCACCACAGCGTCCATGCGCCTGTCCTTACCTCCTAACAGTCGTTTGTGCTTCCCAATTTTCCACAGCTAATGTCAGTCGACTCATCATGATTCTTGCATCAAATTTCTTAAGTATTACATCCATACTGCTTTCTGATATATTACATACTCCGTATCCCCATTTTTCGTTCTCTGTCCTGTCCCTTCCTATCTCTCTCTATATTTTTTCTTTACCAGAATGTAGTAGGTATAAACAATGGCTAATACTCTGTAACCAGTGAACATTAACGTCAATTTTACCGCTTGTGCTTGTGCCCCTCTCACTCAGAGTGACAGGGGTGGGGGGTCCCGACAAATCACGGCTTCAAAGAACAAAAATATGTAAATAATAGCCTCCCTCCCCACACCCCTTAGCCCGTTCGGGTTCAAGGATGAAGGAAGAGACGGCTCGGTCCGCGCACAGCAGTAAGGGCCAAAGACGGCGTGATTTCCAGGGGAATTCCGCCGAAGGAGGAAGACGAGCGCCAGACCCGTGAGATCCCGTGACACCGGCGGACTTTCGGGCGTGTGTGACTCTGGCGACTGACTCCCTGAGCCAACGGGAGGAAGTTAAGATGTTGACGCAAGATACAAGAGCTAATGAAGGGAATCATTATCTGAGCATTAGGGGGCGGACAGCGCTAACGACCTACCGAGGTCAGAACGCTTCGTAATCACCCATTGTTGCTCGGGCACGGGGCTCATTACCGCGCCACGACGACGCCGACGAGAACGACATTCAGCAACGCGTCACTGCACACTCCGTTGCAAGAACATGCTCTTGGCGGCGGGCTCAAATCACGGGTCGTCTTGCATCCGGCCGCAAAGACGTTGCAACATACACCCATTAACATTCTATTGTGAGAAATGTCATGTCCTGCTCTCCACAGACGAGACCTTTGGCGTCCCGTTCACGTTAAAAAATACCTAAAACTTTAATAAAAGTTTGTGCCATTTGGCCATTCGGAAATAAGGCTTTCCCCTTGTCATATTTGGCCAAAATATATATATACATTTTTTGGCAAATGTTAATAAGAAAACTCCCTAAGTTCTCGAAAGAAAGTTTAGCCAGCTAAAAAACAAACATTTTGTTTTTCTTCTTTCCAATCCTATCTTCCATCCTGTCTACCATCCTTCACTCATCTAAGCCTCATCTGCATATCAAAGACACCCCCGAAGGCCTCATGACTGCCCTTCCTATCCGCCAGCCGCGAGGAGACTCGAAGCAACAAACACCCAACGCCTGGCGACCCTGTCCTCCATTTCGTCGTTTCTTCGTTAAGGAAGGTGGGTTACAGTCCACAGCCGCCTATTCCGAGGCACGGCGCGTGGTGTTTAAAATACAGTAGCATACAAATAAAGATATAAATAAACAAAAAAACGAGCCATTTCCGACGATGACAGCCGTCCCCACAAACAAACATACACGAAAAAGCAACAACCTCCGTGATCGAATCAATCTTCCTCCTTTTTTTTTTTTTACAAGCGTCATAAACCTAAAAACACATACACACTGAGAGAAGATCCACGCATTCCCAGAGCAACACAAATCATGAATCGTTTGTTATTTCTGAGCAAACAAACCCGGCACCAACCCACACTTGCTCTTCCAAAAACGCGTTTCATCACGCTGCAAGAAGGTGCATTTAAATGTATAACGTTACTCGCTTGCAATGCGCCACGTTGCAATCAGCTGCCCAAACAGTCTTATTCAAAAGCACAGGGTAGAATACGCAATCTGGCCAACAAACTCGCTTGCAAGATCAGCTTTCATAGGATATTGTTTTAAAGCCCTGGAGTAATGGCTGATAATTAGCGCAACACCCTGGCACTAATATTCAGATTTGCAAACAAAACACAAAATCAATCTCTCTGAAAGTGCTTCTTATCGGCGACCAAAGCTATCGAAAGAGGGGGGAGGGGAGAGAGAGAAGAGAGAGAAGAGAGAGAAGAGGGAGGGAAGGAGATGAGGAGAAGAGGAGAGAAGGGGGGGATAGAGGGGGGAAAGGGGAGGGGCGAGAGAGACAAGAGAAAAAAAAAGTGAGAAATCCTACAAAAAACCAACCTCGTTTCCGGCAGTACTTCTAGATCCAGTCCTACACGCAAGGGGTGGGGTTCAAAGAGTGTAGGGTGGGGTGGGGGGGGGGGGTAGAGGTACCTGGGGTGCGGGGGTTGCTTTCAGATCTAAACCACACCCAAACTCCTCCTCTTCTAGGCAAACCATGATTACTATTACTACTACTATTGCAAAAAGTCATTACCGCAAGATGTGTAAAGAGTAACTCTCAGAAACGCGCTCAACAAGAAAAATGGCAATAAAAAAGGCAAAACAAGAAACAAAAAAAAAAGTATGAGTGATTCATGAACAGGTTAGGGACGGCGGGAATTGAGGGTAGCGTGTGAAGGCATGTTGGGTACCCGGACTACTGACCAGTAACTACGATCTCTCAAGCCATGGGCACTCCCCCCCCCCCCTCCCTCCCTCCCTTTCCTCCTTTAATTCTTAACGTTATCTAATTTCATCTCTTTTTCTTCTTTATCTTTATCTTTCTTTCTTTCTTTCTTTCTCTCTCTATCGCACAATAATCACATTAATTTGGGCGAATCCAACTCCCCGTCGACCCACAGCCACGGAAATAAAGAAATCTGACTTGGCTTCTTCCTCGCCCTCCCCCCTCCGCCCCCCACCCGACCCCCAACGTTAATAATAACAAACAGCGAGACGGTATAAACCCTTCCCCGCCGCCTTCTCGCAAGGAGATACTGTCACTCTCTCAGACATCGCAGAAGTCGTAAGTGTCAAGTGGGGGGAAGGAAGAAGAAAAAGGGGGAGGGGAAGGGGAAGGGGGGGGGGGCGACGGATAGCAGAGGAAGGGGGAAAAGGTTGGTTGGAAGGGGGAAAATGGTCGAGGAAAATGCAATGAGGAAAAGGAAAGGAGGGAGGTGGGACGAAAGAAGAAGAAGAAGAAGAAGAAGAAGAAGAAGAAGAAGAGGAAGGATAAAAAGAAGAAGGAGAGGAAGAAGGAGGAGAAAGAGAGGGATGAGGGAAAAAGAGGAAGGAAGGAGAGAGGAAGAGGGGGTAGGGAATATGGAAAAGGGAGAAGGGAGTAGGGAGGAAGGATAGAGGTGGAAGGAGGAAAAAGTAGGGAGAAGGGGAAGGAGATAGAATAAGGGAGAAGGGAAAGGAGGTAGAATTAGGGAGAAGGGGAAGGAGATAGAATAAGGGAGAAGGGAAAGGAGGTAGAATTAGGGAGAAGGGGAAGGAGGTAGAATTAGGGAGAAAGGGAAGGAGGAGGGAGGGGGAAGGAGGTAGAAGGAGGGAGGAGGAGGGAGGGAGGGAGGAGGGAGGGAGGGAGGGAGGGAGGGAGGAAGGAGGAGGGAGGGAGGAGGGAGGAGGGAGGAAGGAGGGAGGAGGAGGGCAAGGAGGGAAAGGAGGGAGAAAAGGGGAAGGGGAAGAGGAGGAGGAGGAGGAGGAGGAGGAGGGAGGGCCAGAGTGATCCTCCGGGCCACAGGTCTCCGGCCACGACACTACACCTGGCGCTGGCAGTTACGATACTCGTACTCAAACCTGTTTCTTTGAGGACTGTTGCGCCCGCCTGACCTCCTGGGGGGAGGGGGTGGGTGGGGGCAAGGGGAGATGTCCATCGTACCCACATGTGTACTGTAATATAATGAGTGCCCCGCTTAAGAGGAAATGACGGAAAGAAATCTACTAAGAAAAAAGGAGGCCAAAAGGAAAAAAACGCGAAAACTCAGAGGAATCAAAATAAACAAACCAATAAGCCAACTCGTGTTGAATCCAATCATGATGTTTGGTCTCATGAATACACATTTTTTGTTTCAATGCCTCGCAATATCAACCCCAGTCCCAACCCCCCGCACCCCCCTAATCTTCCTACCCATCCCCAGTGCCCCGTGCCTGCCCCTCCTCGCCGCCAGCCATGAGACAAAGCCTCATAAACTGGCCGCCCCATCTCCCCCTCCCGCCGCATAAGCTTATCACAGCGAGGCACACACGTCCCCTTCCCCGACAAGCGATCTCGCCGTAACTGCCTGTCCTGCTCCACGACCTCGCATGCACCGTCATCCTCTGGGATCAGGTATCATCAGCCCGAGGAGCACTGGGACAGCGCCACCCTTGACGCACACCGCCCCAATCTCTCACCCCTTACCACCACCATCCCCAACCCCACCTTCTCTCACACCCTCTATCCACCACCCCTCCGCAGAGGAGAAAATTAGACCCTCCTGCCTTCAGCCTCCATGCGACACCACATTCAACCCGCCACACATCTCTCTCACAGCCATTTCCCTGGCGTGCGAGAAGAAGAAGCTGTGGGAATGCGCATTATCACGCTAGGGCAATAACGCCAACCGTGTAAGACTGGCAAACAGCACAGCACAACACGGCACAACTCCCCCACCCCACTACCCTCGATCATCCCCAACCACCGGCAGGAAAGTAAACAAAGCATAAAATCAAATCTCGAGCAAATTATTTCCTCTCTATCTTTCATAAAAACAGACTGGGCGCGCTATAACTTAATAAACATACAAACAATCACCAGCGGCGAGGGAGGGAGAGAGGGGAAGGGAAGGGAGGAGGAAGTTAAGAGAGTAGGGGAAAGAACGAGTAAAGGTGGGTGAGGGATGGAAGGAGCGAGGCAGTGAGAGTGGGTGGAGGAAGGGGAAGAAGAAGGGAGAGAGGGAGAGAGGGAGAGAGAGAGAGAGAGAGAGAGAGAGAGAGAGAGAGAGAGAGAGAGAGAGAGAGAGAGAGAGAGAGGGAGGGAGGGAGAGAGAGAGAGAGAGAGGGAGAGGGAGAGAGGGAGAGGGAGAGGGAGAGGGAGAGGGAGAGGGAGAGGGAGAGGGAGAGGGAGAGGGAGAGAGAGAGAGAGAGAAAGAGAAAGAGAAAGAGAAAGAGAGAGAGAGAAAGAAAGAGAGAGAGAGAGAGAGAGAGAGAGAGAGAGAGAGAGAGAGAAAGCGAGAGAGAAAGAGAGAGAGAGAGAGAGAGAAAGAGAGAAAGAGAGAGGGTGAGGGGGCTAGAGACAGAGAAAGAGAGAAACGAAATACCACAAAACAAGGACACCTCCCCCCCCCCCCCAAACTTCGAACGAGTCTATTAGCGCCGCCTTAATTCCCGAGTCCCCCGAGCGTGCATGCTAATGTTGCTCACGTACAAGAAAGAGGTTTTGCTCTCCTTAGGAACCTCGCTCCTCTCGGCTTCTCTTGTCAACAGGGACGCGATCCTCTTTAAAGCAACAGTCCTACTCCGAAATCGCCCTAAGCTGCCATCCGTGAAACACTCTTAAAGCGTTTGAATCCAAATAGAAGAGTAGGAGTATTGTGTGTTTGTTTGTACTGTTTCACAATTCGTTGGGCTTCAAGAACTTTCATCCTTCGAGTCGCGGTTTCATCCAACCCTAAACTCGGTTATTACTTTATTTTTCACTCACCACAACCAATAATTAACTATCATTAATCAATTAATAAAACTCTCCATCCGCAACCAACGAGTCGTAACAAACAGCACTTATCGAAATTTCATCCGCGCTGTCCGATCGCTCCGCGCCTCTCCCTCAAGCACGCCCTCCTGCTTTCCGGCCGCAGTCGCGCAATCATGCAGACAAGTGCAGACACTCACTCACCTTGGAACCCGTACCAGTCATCCCCTAGTGCTCAGGTACGCCAAAGGGGAGCCTCATGAACAGTAAGGCTCCAGCTCGCTTCTAGTCCGCGTTTACCCTTTTACTTTAGCGAAAGAGGGAGGGAGGTGGGGGGGGGGGCATTGGTGGAACTTATCTGTTTCAAAGTACATTCTTAATTAAGCTTCATATACCTATATCACAATACTTATGATAGTGACAAGATTATGACAATGATACTGATAGTAAAGATAACCATACTAATAACGGTAATAACAATAACAAAAAACAAACAAAAAAAAAACAATATTAATTATAACACCAAATCCCTAATCAAAACACAAATAAACAAAGTAGGCCAACGTGTGACGTCATCAATCATTACACCTGTCGTAACCAGGAGAAAAGAAAATCCAAGTCCGGTTCTTGGTCAATCATTTCACTATCCCACCTTGGAGGGGAAGGGAAAGACGGACGCGATGTGGGGCAACACTAAGTAAGGCATCCGCAAAGCTCAACTTTATGCAGGTATTCTTTGATCAGAGTAATATTACATACACAAAAAATCGCTTTCTCTCTCTGATTTCTCTTTCTCTCTCTCTCTCTCAGATTTTCTCGCTCTTTTTTTCTCTCTCTCAGATTCTCTCGCTCTTTTTCTCTCTCTTAGATTCCCTCGCTCTCTATCTCTCTCTCGGATTCCCTCGCTCTTTCTCTCTCTCTCAGATTTTCTCGATCTTTTTCTCTCTCAGATTTTATCTCTCTCTCTCTCTCTCTCTCTCTCTCTCTCTCTCTCTCTCTCTCTCTCTCTCTCTCTCTCTCTCTCTCTCTCTCTCTCTCTCTCTCTCTCTCTCATCCTGTACATGAGCATGAATCTGTGTAAAACCATATCACATGTCGCTAAGGCTTGATTCCACTAGAGTGTAGTCAGATCCTGGCGACAGCCCAAGGTCACTCTATCCATCACTGCCATCACTCTACTTTATATATTAGATGTCACCATCCATCATCCTTGTCACTATCACTGTATTTTCACCTTTACGGCCAAAGCCGGGGGCTATCACATGTGACGTGACAGTAAATGCTGGCCACTGCGGTAAATAAACAAATCGGACATTCTATCTTGGGAGTTATTCTATATCGTTCGTCCCTCTTACAGACAAACAGACAAACAGACAGACAGACACTGTCCATAATGAGCACGTTGGATATGCAGCGTATAATGCACATTACCGTTACCGCTCAAAGGGCACGGCGCCGCACTGTTATTATGCCCAACTCTATCGCCGGCTCCACAATTACCTGAAAGATAGAAAGAAAATCATGTTTAATATTTTCTGAATATATGGGGAAAATGTCTTTATTACAACCAATCTTTATATTTCATGGACAGGTACACAAACTTGCATAAATTCAAACATTTTTTTTTCTCTTCCCTCTTCGTTTTATCTTCATACTTTCCCTCCAACTTTAACTTCTAATTCTAAACTAATCTCTACCTCTATCTCCTCCTCCACCGCCATTGTCACACCTCCACCTCCTTTTCAGTCTTCACAAAAAACTAAAATCCTTATCTCAACCCATAAACACAATCCCACGTGGATATCCTTTGTCGTATGAAGATCAGCTACTTAAAGCATGAGACTTCCTTCAAGCAACTGACAATAAGATACAAGGGGGACACAGATCCCACGAGGTTAATTAAAACTAGAAAGAATAAAAGGAAAGAAAGAGAATGACATTTCACAAGATGAGGAATTATTCATAAGTAAATCATCTTGCCTTCTGAAAATATTCATTCTGGACGCAAATATTCGGAACACTTTTTGCCCTACAAACCATAATCAGTTATCATGTTCTTATTGTCTATGATTTTGGTAGGTGAGAGAGAGAGAGAGAGAGAGAGAGAGAGAGAGAGAGAGAGAGAGAGAGAGAGAGAGAGAGAGAGAGAGAGAGAGAGAGAGAGAGAGAGAGAGAGAAAGAGAAAGAGAAAGAGAAAGAGAGAGAGAGAGAGAGACTAAAAATATCTCCCTCAGTGCCTTACTCACCAGCTGGTTAATCACAGGAGCGGGAGGGGCCAGGGAGAGGGAGAGACAGGAAGGGTCGGAATTAACAGCGCGTAATAGACGGGCGTAAGATCAACTTGCTTAAACACAGGAAAATGACATGTTCAGGTGGTGTGCAGGCAACATTGCATGAAGGATGGCCAAGGTGGTTGAGCCACGGTCATGCATGAAGCGTGGTAAAAGGGATGGGAAGGGTAGGAGGGGTGGGGGGAGAGGCGGAAAGATACGCATGAAAAGTGGGAGGGGAAGAAGAGGGGCGGAGGTAAGGAAGAAGGGGAGACGGAGAACGAGTAAAAAAGTTTCAACTCGTCGTCTCATAATTTCTCACACATACCCCCCCCCCCCTTCCCCCACGACTCCATTATGCCTGTTCCGTTTACCTGGCCGAGCGCAGCCGGCGTTATGCACCACACGCGCTAACAATACGGGCCATGGTTTTCTGCACATTCCAAAACAAAATCGCCTCCCCCATCCCCCTTCCCCCTTCCCTCTCCCCATCCCATTCCCTCCTCCCTCTCTCTCTCTCTCCCAACATTTTTCCCTACACCCTCTCCTCCCCCTCCCTAACCCCCCGTCGCATGCGGTTAGGCTCCGTGGCCAAGCAATACAGATGAAGCATTGAACGTGGGAGCGTGGCACGACTCGCCAAGAGCACGCCAGCCTCACCCAAACCGCAAGTGGGCCGCCGACCACTCCGACGCAGACCAATAATAATCGTTTTTTTCCCTGTAGGCCGAGTGCAAGGATAATGCGACCAAATGCGACGTGCGACAAAG
>BOPN01000077.1:281259-288759 GCA_017312705.2 Penaeus japonicus
TCTCTCTCTCTCTCTGCTCGCAAGGGGCGCACGTACACGCAGACGCAAAAACATGTATACACAAACAAACAGACAGACAGACAGACAGACAGACAGACACACACACACACACTTGTGCTCGGCTTACCACCATCGGGTACAAGTTTCTCCGCGACAAAGACTGCCATTTCCAAAGACACCTGACCTTTCTAGCCAGCCTGCCCACTTGCATCTCGACTTCAAAAGAACATCTCGCCCCCATCGAGCCAGAGTTTCCACGAAAGAACAAAATAACAAAGAACACATGGCTCACGGGCGACGAAGAGAAACCTCGAGCTGGTCCCCCTTCCCCCTCTCCTCCTCCTCCTCCCCCTATACCCCTCACGTCACCAGAAGACGTTCGCATTAATACGAAATGCCTGCCGGGTGAGCCACTATACAACCCCGAACCCTGGCGCGAGATTGCATGCATTACCGGCAAACAATGAGAAAGTTCTAGGAGTAATATGGGAAGAGGAGCACGGAGCGGTCATGCACCTCTCGTCACCGCCGACAAACTAACAGAATGGAAAAACGTGTCAACATGCAACGTGCAAGTATTCGGGTCTGCGCAATCGAGTTCATGCAGGCGTTGAAATTTCCCTTCCCGTCCGGTGACTGATGTCCTCTAACTTATCTATAAGGATAACAATAACATAAGCAGCGATCCGTAACAAAGACAGAGTAATACTGATGTCGTATCAGCACACTAGAACTTAACGGAAATACACAGTGCGTATATTCCAATGCATCTGACTCGGAGAAAACCAGCGCGCACACGCACACGCACACACACACACACGCACACACGTACACGCACGCGGCTACGACAACGCTGCAATTAATCACGCCCCTCAAACATGGCGATTAAAAGGCCAAACTGGAGACGCATGTTTCACTTCCGGCTCGAGGGGCTGCCGTACGTGATTCCCCCGCTACTGTGTCACATATTTCTACCTCGCAAAAACATATCCGACACAATTCGTACCTGTTCCGCGGCGACGTCTTCCCCAAAGAAATAAATGCGCCTGATCACGGCCGAAACGCGCCAACCCCCCCCCCCCTCCCCCCGACACGAGTATTTGCTAAAACAGCGAGGGGCTCATTTCCACACAGAGAAAGAAACGCCTTCATCCATTCATTCATAGGCAGCGCTCGCATCCCCCGAATCCCGGTCAGGCCAAACAGGACGGACTTGTACAACCTCGACCAAAATCTCTCCCGTAGTCCCGTTACCGTACAGTACGGCGCCATGTCGTCACACGCTATACGAGCACCCTTACTGAGCACGACCCTCCCTCGCCGCTTCCGCCCATCTCCCGGCAGAAACACCTCCGCAACCCGGGACACCCACCGGCACCTTTGTCCCCCCACGACCCCCACCCCTCTATGCTATCCGCCTCCACTCCCACCCCCCCCCCCCCACCCCTTCCGACATTAGGCTTGTATAAAATTTAGGAAGACAAAGGTGACGTCACAAGCAAAGGCAGGACTAAACCATCATCCCTGCCCCCCCCCCTTCCACCCCCCTTCCTTCTCCAAACCTGTACAATGTACCGACCGACTGCTGTGCCTACTGTCGTTACGGGTGATGTATACAACGCACCGTGGCTAATGACTTCCCAATACCACGATCGGGAACGTGTGTTTTCTTCGGACTCCTTCATTTTCCTGTATATAAGGGTGGCTTTCCCGTGCGTATATGAATCAGAAATACAAATCTATCCTGACCCATATTAAATACCGCGAATTTACACTGCAGTTCCAAACAAGTGGCCGTTCTCACCTGTCACAGAGACGCACAACGCCAAAATCATGACTATTCAATAACCGAAAAACAGTGTGGTATTCTTCGTCGTTTACCAAGGCATTCCAGATGCCAAAACCAAACTCACTCCCCCTCCCCCAGGCTCCCCCCACTCCGCCCACACGACGCAAGCAACTGGGCACCGTAAAGCACACCGGATTAATTAAGCGAGTGCCATTATTCTCCGAGGATGCACCAGTGCCTGCTGAACCCTCCACCCCACCCGAACCCACTGGAACCCACCCTACCCCCATCTCCCCAGCCTACATAATAACCCGGCTATTATGAGCTGGAGGCTAGAATACACCTAACAGACTACTTAACTTTATGAATCATTTAAAATTCAAATAGAGAAGGACTACCCGTAATACATGTATCGTATTAGCATAAATCCCTCAATGCGGAGAGGAACGGAAAAAAATCTTAATTATTGCTACATTTAACATCTGTTACGTAGGTAATCTATATACATATATGTGTGCATGAGTGTGTGTGAGTGAATGTGTGTGTGAGTGAATGTGTGTGTGAGTAAATGTGTGTGTGTGTGTGTGTGTGTGTGTGTGTGTGTGTGTGTGTGTGTGTGTGTGTGTGTGTGTGTGTGTGTGTGTGTGTGTGTGTGTGTGTGTTTGTGTGTGTTTGTGTACGCACGCATGTACGCTAAAAGTGTATGAAGAAACAGACCACCTAGAAGGCAAATAAATACCGAGATTCTGCGAGCAATCCCTTCTGCCTGTCCCTTCCCTAATTACACCTGGCTGACGTGTAAACAGCGCCGTAGCGAGTAAAAATGTTGTTCCAGTGTGTTCATCGTGGGACGTAAAGCTAGCAAGGGTTCAGATATTCCACCCAACCCTTCCCCCTCCCCATATAGCCCTCTTAGATTCGCTTTTTCTCCTCCTCTCCTAAACACCTTACTCTTCCTCTTCTTCCCTTCCCACTTACCATACCCTTCCCATCTCTCCCCCCCCCCCCCCTAATTCCCCTCTACACCTCTCCCTTTTATTTCTCCCCTTCCAACAACACGCTAAGCTACAGACTACAGCTAATTCCGCCAACACATTAAACAAATCCCTCCCTTCCTCTCTCCCTCTTCCGTCATCTCTCGCACTTTGATGTTCCTTCACGCTAAGTCTAAACACTTAAAAGCGTCGAATTAAAAAAAGGAAAAAAAAAAGAAAGGAAAAAAAACATGCATAATCAAAATGAAAAAAGAAAGAAAATCAAACATGTAACTAACCAAATTACTATGATGATTTCAGACTCTCGGACCAAAGACGAAAAAAAAAAACAATGCCAAAGCGTTACACAGCATTTCAGGAGGAGGCGAAGAAGTAGAAGAAAAAAAAAACGCACAATCACACGTAAACAATTTAATATCATGGCGACCGGCAATTAGGCGACTTCCCATTAGCTGACGCCAAAGCGGTTTTAAATCCTCCAGTTACCGTAACATGTTAATTACCGGAAGAACATGTTTTGCGGCCATATTGTGAGGGGTTCTAATGGATGGGTGTAGGAGAGGAGGGAGGGGAGGGGGAAAGGGAGAAAGAGGGAGAGAGGGATAGAAAGAGAGAAAGAGAGAGAAAAGATAGAGTGAATGAGAGAGAGAAGACAGAAAAGAGAGGAGAGAGAATAGACGGATATACATACAGACAAACAACGAACCAGCAACAATAATAAAAGAAACAAGTTAGATGTAGACAATACAACATATGAGGTAATAGAAAGAGAAATAAAAAGACCAAGAGAAAAAAATAACAGTAATTGCAATAACAAGAAGGATAAGAAGAGGAAAAGAAACTAAGATAAGATACACAATGCAATATCTTAAAATTGGACTAAAAGGAGAAAAATGCGCTCGAACACCAGAGAAGTGAACGAGAAAAGCAAGAGCAAAAGAAGAAGTCAAATAACTCAACGAAGAGAAAGAAGAGACGAACATGAAGAGGAGCCTCTTACCTTCTTACCTTCCTCCCTACCCTTCCCTCCCCCTCCCAGGCCTCCCTCCGGACGAAAAGCGGCGCAGCGAAGAACACACGGATCCAGGGGGCTAAATCCACACCGCTGCCGACGTCATTCCGGCCATTTCCGCGTTCAACATTTTCTCGATAAAGTTCGCCATCGCAAACAGTCCAGCACGTCACGGACGGGGAAACATGCGCGCTCGCGCACACGCGCTCTTGCGTGCTTGCTCGCTGCTTTTGTGTGTGTGCACTTTCATAAACTTGTGCGCGTGTGTACGCACTTTCATAAGTTGCGTCCGTGTACACTGATTATTTAGCGCATGCGAGTCTGTGTGTGGGCAGCATAAACAAACAAACGACCAAACAGGATCCGATAACAATAACTCGAAGGAACTGTATACGTACCTCTTCTTCCCCGTTTCTTATGAGATCAAGGACGAGATGTCGCTATTTGCCGAGGCCCAAAGAGACCCCTAAATCCTCCGGGCGGATAATCAACGACCAAATAAAAGGACAAAGACCAAAGGCAATGGGGATATCACACACAGATCTCTCTCACCCCCCCCCCCCACACACACACACATAATTTTCCTGTATTTCATTTATCTAACAATATGTCATTTCGCGAATGTTTTTGCTATCGTCCTCAGATATTTGGACACACGGCTTTGCAACCGAGATGTGAATATAAATATATAAATAACAACCATAGTAATAGCCATAAGAATAATAATAAAATATATTTTTTAAACGCTAACGCTAACAGGTGGCGTTGACCTTGTTAAACAATCCCTGAATCAGAAATTCCATGGCTAGCACTTTTTCAAAATACAATGGACGCCCTATCACATTCCACGATCGTGAAGGAATGACGCCTAAATAACGAAGAGAGAAAAGAAGGGAAGAGACGCTCCGGATCCCCAGCGCTTCATTTTTTTCTCATTCCCCCCCCCCCTTCTTCCTTTCCCTCACCCTCTCTCCCACTCCTCTCCCACTCCTCTCTCTCTCTCTCTCTCTCTCTCTCTCTCTCTCTCTCTCTCTCTCTCTCTCTCTCTCTCTCTGAAACAATTTACCCATCTCTTCCACCACACATCTGTCTCTCCAGTCATAAACTTCCTCATCCTCAATTTTCAAGAATCATGAGAGAATCTTCATCTCTGATTCAGATGGTGAAGGAAAAATGTTAAAAAAAAAGTGTGTGTGTGTGTGTGTGTGTGTGTGTGTGTGTGTGTGTGTGTGTGTGTGTGTGTGTGTGTGTGTGTGTGTGTGTGTGTGTGTGTGTGTATGTGTGTGTGTGTGTGTGTGTGTATGTGTGTGTGTATGTGTGTGTGTGTGAGCGCAAAAGATGCATAACCAAACATCAGAACTAAATAACAAAGGCTAAAAATCATTATTGGCACATTCTCCAGCCTCCCTTGCATTCCACACTAGAATTCCACCGTGTTGCAAGAAGAATCCGATCGGGAGATTATGCAAGTATTCCAAAGAATACTCATATTCCGGGAGTTAAAAAAAAACAACGAAAAAAATGAAAACAAAAATAATCTTATTTGAAAAAGGAAAAGAAAATGTGGATCACGCACAATAATAATGTAAAATGTTATTGGCCGTTCGGACGGGAAGGCATTCATAAATCCAACATTATCTTTACATTCATCTTTTCAACCCACCGATCAACCCGATTATTCAAGTAACGGATCTCTTCTCTTCCTTCGAGAGAGCGAGAGCGATATATATATATATATATATATATATATATATATATATATATATACATATATATATATATATATATATATATATATAGAGAGAGAGAGAGAGAGAGAGAGAGAGAGAGAGAGAGAGAGAGAGAGAGAGAGAGAGAGAGAGAGAGAGAGAGAGAGAAAGAAAAAAACAGTAGAGAACAGAGCAAATTTAGCCATTTTCACCGTGTCCTAAGCTACCTACACTACGAGCCACCGTAATTACGACAACTGCTACCTGGTTCCCCCCTGCCCTGTTTGGTCAGAAAAGAAGATGTGTCGGACAAGACTTGGCCAAGAAAAACGCTTTTTTTTTCTTTTCCTAATGTGAGTCTAAGCGTTTGTTTTTCTTTTTCTTAACGCAAACAACATCTGATGAATATACGAATAGAAAGCAGGCATAACGAAAGAGAGGTTCGGAGAAAGGGGGAGGGAGGGGAGGGAGGGGAAGGAACGGAGGAACAAAGGAATAGAGCAAAGAAGGAGTGGGAGTGAGAAAAAGGAAACGCGGAAGAGGAAAGAGGGAGAAAGAAGTGAAGGGGAAAGGGAGGGGGAGGAGGGAAGGAAGAGAAGTGGGGAGAATAGAGAAAGAGAAAGAAGAAATTAATCAATAAGAAAAAAAAACTGACGGGAGAGCCAAAGGCTGAGATAAGAAAAAAAGAAGAAAGAAAACAAAGACAAAACAAAGAAAAGAAAAGAAGAGAAAAAGACTTCAAAGAGGAGTCGTCAGCATGAGACTCCTCCCCCACCCTATCCATTCCTCCACCCCTACCCCTACCCCTTGATGCCTTCCCTCATCCCCGGCGGAACCGCAAGGAGGTTTCATTCATCACCAATACGTGCGCGGCGGCGGCGCACTCCCTTCTACCTGCCAGCCCGCCGCGCTTCCTTCACCTCCTCTTTAATGCTTCCCGCACCTTCGCAGACCGCCTCCCAAATGGAACGACGTAGACAGATGAGTAAAAACTGATGTTAGCGAGGAAGAGAAGGAAAAATAAAAGAAAGAAAGAAAGTTTAATAAAGGTTTACTTAGGAAAAAGTTCAGAGGAAATTTGAAAAGATAAAAAATCGCCTAATATCAACATAGATCGCAAGCGGATGGCCCTCCTCCCCTTTCTCCTCCTCTTCTTCCTCCTCCTCCAGCACCGTTCTCTCGGCCTCGACCTCCTGCTTCTCTTCCTCCTCCTCCTCCTCCTCCTCAAGCGGCCGCCACATCGCCACGCCGCAAGTATGTCGCAACGATCGCCCCTTCTCAGCGGTCGTCCTCATGGCTGTCTTCAAGTTTCTCCTTCCAGCTTCTCCACCGCCATCAGCTGCTGCGTCAAGTCACATACCCATTTCCCGGAGAAAGTGGAGTCACTTCCCATTTCCTAATCCTTCCCCATCCCCTTATAATTGCCTGCCAAAATTCCCTTCCCTGAACGCTGCGCTCAACGAAAACTTTATAAAGAATCCCATTAGAACTTAGGCTGGCTAATGTTCGCGATTCTGCGACGAGTCATCAGTTTCCGCTCAAGCACATCGGCCTCCTCTAAGGGACGATGGCAAGATGAGTTGATGATGACTACGTCAGATGTGATTTTCAAAATTTATATCCGGCTTAACCGGCTTAACCCTCTCCTCGAGTGTCGCCATTCTGCGAATCGCACACGCATTTCCTCTTAATTTGTATTTCCTTGATGAAACGCCAATGGGACTCGAGGACAAAAGTGCGCTCCGTGACAACTTATGAATCAAGTGAAACGCGAAACCGATATCCCGTTCAAACCAGATTCGACCTCCATTCCCACCCTCTTCCTCCGACCTTCTTCCACCAGGAGGAAAACCACGCAATGATAAACGAACTTCCATAACATACAAAAAACACATGGGCTAGAAACGGAAAAGCAAAGGAGAGAAACCTACGTCCTGAACCGACTTGCCTGAGTTCGAAAAGGAGCCTCCTGTCGCCAAGGTTCAGGTGGAACGT
>BOPN01000077.1:293759-309052 GCA_017312705.2 Penaeus japonicus
TTCTCCAAATGACACAAGGTATTTGCGAATGACATTAACAGGTACAGCTTACCTGTCTGAACCCCTGCCAACTCCCTTGCAATCGCCAGACACATCCACGTTGCAAAAACATTCAAACGCCCTCGAGGAGTCAGTGTAAGGCGTCACGGAGCCTAGGCAGCGAGGTACTTGAAGGAGGGAGGAGGGGAGGGAGGGCAAGGAAGGAGGGAGAAGAGCATTAACATGGAGAGGAGGAGGAGGAGGGAAGAGAAAGGAAGGAGGAGGGGTAGGAGGAAAAGATAGGCAGACGAAATAAAGAATTTAAATAGCAGTGGAAAGGTAAAACTAAATCATTAAAGGTAAATAACAATAAAAAAAATATATAACGAAAGAAAGAAAGGTATAGAAGACAAAAGATATGATAGAAAGACGAATGTTCAATATCAAGAGGGTGTATTCTAACCAACACAATTTTCTCACAAGAGGCAGGTAAGCCGCCTGATAAGCGAATCGGGATAGGTAGCAGGTCTCACTCACACACTCACACTCACTCACTCACACACACACAAAAGGACAGACACACGCACATAGTCAAAGTCCCCCCCCCTGCTCCCCCCCCCCCTCTCTCTCTCTCTCTCTCTCTCTCTCTCTCTCTCTCTCTCTCTCTCTCTCTCTCTCTCTCTCTCTCTCTTTCTTTCTCTCTCTCTCTCTTTCTTTCTTTCTTTCTTTCTCTCTTTTCTTTTTCTTTCTCTCTATCCCTCTAACCCTCTCTCCTTCTCACACGCAGACTGAATATACACATACACATACACATACACATACACGTACACGTACACATACACATACACACACGCACCGCAGGCCGCCGTATCTCCCAGCCGCAACCCGGCCTTATCTCCCGCCGAGACGACATCACCGCAAGGCTGGCTAAGGAAGGAAGGCGTGAAAATCAGATACAGCGGCCGCCGTCCACGTCACTCGACTGTCTCTCGCGCATCAAGTCTCTCGGCCCGGAATCTTCCCGTCCATTTAAGTCTTCATTTCTGCTTCTTCATTTTGCTATTTCACTTTTTCCCTTGGCGGTGGGAGAGAGAGGTGGGATGCAAGGCAGGGCAAGACAGAAAATTTACCTTTTTTTATTCAAGGCAAGACAAAAGATCGACCTTTTTTATGGAAGGCAAAACAGGCGAGCGGCTTTTTTTCCCACAATACAAGGGAAGACAGAAAATCGACTTTTTACAATGCAAAGCAATAGAGAAAATCGACTTCCGTGCGGTTCAAGGCAAGGCAGAAAATCGACATTTTATGATGCAAGACAAAACCAAATCGACAGTGTTTTTTATGAATGCCCATTATCCTCGTTCTTTCTTGCTTATCCTCCTTTATTCTTTCTTTTCTGCGTCTTCCCTTTACCACTCCACGGATTTTATTTGAGAACTTTTTAAAACACTTCTTCCTTCTCCTCCTTTTACAGACTATCTTCCAGCTGTCTGATTAGCAAGTAAATCCAGCTGCACACAGTAATACACCTCGACATTTCCAAACGCCGAGATAAATAACCACTTTCCAATGACTTGCTCGGTGGGAAGACCGAACTTTGAAAGGAGAGGAATAAAAGAATATACATACATACATACATACACACACACACACACACACACACACACACACACACACACACACACACACACACACACACACACACACACACACACACACACATATATATATATATATATATATATATATATATATATATATATATATATATATAACAAAATACAGGCGGAAATTCACGGCTGCCCTCATTTGTATGAAATAAATTGGTTCCGCGGAAAGGCTGTGGGGGGCATTGGTTTTGATCGCATTAGTGAAATAGGTTATCGTCGTCGACAGGAACAACAATGACAATGACAACTTTAATAACAATTGCGGAAAATAAAAAATAAAAAAACATACGCTGTTCGGATACCTGATTGCAAAATTTAGGATGTGTATATGACCGATGATTGCAAGGGAGGAACCACAAAAACTACCACATGTACTATGCACGCAAAGAAGAGAGAGGGCCGCCACCTGCAATCTCTCTCTTCATTCGCATGATTCCTCACCCCCCACTCCCCCCCTTCCTTCTCCCACCACCATAAACCAGAACGTCTTCCCTTCACTGGGTAAATCACACTTGTTTCCAGCGAGAGATGCTGTCGTCCGTATCAAATCGTCCATCACGAGCTGCACCGCCTTTCGCCAGCGATTACCTCCTTCTTCGCCTATTCCTTCGTATCCCGTCAGCCTCTCCTTCCATCTACCGCCGCCCGCCCTTCCTCCCAGCGCGCCTCCTCCGCAATTATCACCGGATCACTAACTCCTTAGTCACTCCGCGGTTCCTTACTTAACAACTCCAGCCGCGACAAAGCTCTCAGCGAAATGGCACATCGGTGTCAATATCTCGGAGAGCCATTGTGAGTGCGCGGTCGTGAAGAGCGAATAAACACTCCTTACATTTACTACTCTTAGGGCGGGATCGAGCGCCCGGAGTGAGGAGCGGGAGAGAAAAATCGGTTGCCTCTAATCGACGATCCATAAAGTGGAGGAGTCGATGAATCTTGAAGCGGGAGAGGAAAGAGAAATTTGCTGATTCCAGTCCAAATGTTTACATCGTAAGAACATATCTTTATTCTTATGCACGGTCCTGAAGTGGTCCTTGAGTTGCTGAAACATATCAGATAATCATTCTAATACCCAGCCATTCCCTATTCCTACCATGACACGTCAACATGTAAAACCGCACACCCTAAATCCAAACAAAAAATCTTTCACCCGGGCAACATGGAGAGTCTCGAAATAGAATCCTCTGATGAGACGTGCTCCTATGCAGCCTCTTCTACGGCGATCACTTCGGGTACAGCTTCTTAAAAGAGTGTCTCAAGAACATCCGTATCCGGTAATCTCAGCGAGCCGAGATGCCTCCGTGCAAGTCGTGTCCCTTTTCTTCCAAGACCCAATTCGTATGTGTCTTATCATTCTTACCACAGAGTCTCCGCAGCAACGCCAGCCTTCAAATACGCCGAGTCATAGACAAAGTGACAAAGCTCAGCATCGCACAACGACGGCGACAAACCCGTTGTTATGGCATTCTCAAGGGGACATAAACATGCAAAACCCAGACGCACGAAACGACTACATGACATATGCACTTTACAACCTTGCAATATCACCTAGGTATTTTCTCGGGTTATACGCACTTCCTACATGCCCACGCCCAAACCCTCCCGGGCTCCAATCCACCCTACCTCCGATCAAACGCCCACCCCACCGCCCACCCTCGGGTCATGGGCGGGCGCGCCAGATGGTCCTCAGTCATTATAGCAAACAGAACCATAAAGCCGGCCCACCCCGACACCAGTGCGAAAGTGCCGCTTGGCCGCCCTCGCCCCATGCAAATCAGATAGCAATATGCGGAACCAAATTATAGGTCGTACGAGCGAGTTTGATGGATAAAAGCAATAAAGGAGAAGGGAGTGGTCTTGCGACATTCCTGGGGGTGGTAATGTCGTTCGGTGACCGGGCGCGGGACAGAGACACCGACCTGGGGTTTCTAGAGGGAGGGCTGGGCGGGGACCAGGAGGGACCAGAAGGCCGAGAGGGAGGTCCTGCTTCAGGAGATGGTAGTGGTGGTGGTGGGGCGGGGGGAGGTCACTAGCAACCGGCAGGTGAGACAACACAGCTCCTGCACCCTAGTTCCTACGTGTCCTGATACAATCTGACCCACAAGAAAAATCCGGAATACAAATGTCAGTTCTAGCGACCAGGTGACGTCCGCAGATAACGAATTCCTCGAGATGGCGCAGTCGGTGTTAGCTATCCACGCCCCCTCCACCCCCTGGCCCTGGCCCACCGTGTCACTCCTGCTCCCGTTACGCGAGGGGCAGGCAAGCGAAGACATGTCCCGCCACAATCGCGTTATATGATCATGACCTGTGATCTCCAGATACGGTGTCCGGCTACCTACCGTCCCGTATATGGGAGGAAGCCACTCTTCCCCATTCACCCACCCACCGACCTTCCACCCATTCACCTACCCATCATCCACTTATCCACCGATCTTTCCTCAACTAATTCACTCACCCACCATCCACCCATCCAACTAATACCCCCTCCTCCCCCTTCCCCACTCCGCCCCGGCTCCTAGCTGAAGCAGGTCAGCAAAGGGGGTGTGGTGCAGTGTGGCCATATGTTCCCCATATGAGCCACTTATGTCAGACGCATACATCTCACACCTCTTCCACGATCCATCTTCTGAAAAGAGCGCCATTAACGTCTTAGCGCTGACAGAAAATATTCCTCGGCAAAACATAGTCCAAACATAGTCTGATGTCTACTCTCTAAGCACAACAACAACAACAATGACGAAAACAAAAGAAAGGCGGTACGTAGCAAACGCGTCTAGGAAACATCTGGAGACACAAGGACACGGACACGGTGCACGGAGAGAGCAAGTCTCCTACGAGAAAATTTCAACACACATATGAGCAAAAAAAAAAAAAAAAAAAAAAAAAAAAAAAATCATCATCATGAAACCACAAGAAAGGAGTGAGTGGCAAAAGAGTATCAAGAGTTGTAGTAGTGTATAATAGGCCAGGTGCGGAGGGTCTGTTTATGTGTGCACCGGAATACAATTACGAGAGCAACACATTTTTCAGCAGTTTTGTGGTAGGGAGGTAGGAGGTAGGGGAGGAGGGAGGGGAAGAGGAGGGAAGGAGGGAGGGAGCGAGGGAAGGAGGGAAGGAGGGAAGGACGGAGGAAGGATGAGGGACTGCACTTAACACGCGCCACGCGACCTACACATCCGCCCAGCTGCCTTGCAAATGACTTCCGAGACTCATCCTACTCCACAGTAGCCTCTGCATATTTACCTAGAAGTAATATGAAAAAAAAAACATTCTGTATCATTCCTATTCATCAGATTTAATTTCCTAAAGTCTTGCCAGAGAAACAATATAATTAAAACCACTTTTTTTTTTACGGAAGCTCTACGCCGGAAGGAAATGATGAAGACAGGTGACGAGGCAGCCGAGAGAGGGGGGCGGAGGAGGGAGAGGGCGGAGGTGCTCGCCACCTGCAAGAGTGCATCTGCATGCAATGCGGCTCAGAGGGGTCCGCATAAGAAATGGCCAAGGAAATAACAATTCCACAAGGTCTATAAAAACAATGATGCAGCATAAGACGCGATATCAAGTTAATCCTAACAATGGAGTTAAGGTAAAGGGCTAAGAGGAGCTTTATAAACCAGCCAAATCATCCCGTCATCTTTCAGGGGAGGTAAAATGCGCGTTAGATAAACCAACAGCTCTTGGTCAGTCAGACGTTATCTCCGAATGTCCAGGGCCCTCAGCCTTTGCATTAACATATCTCTCTCAACTGAGTTTCGAGATACATATATACTACAGCACATTCCAGCACGTCTCTGCGTAGCTATTATTACCTCTCGTAAGACAATGAAGCCGTAGCTTTACCTCTCTACAGGCAAAAATAAAAAAAAGAAACGGGAAAAATGTGGAGGTACTTCGCTTATGATAAGGACTGTGTGAGTTTTTTTGTGGGTAAAACGGAAGCCATGTACATCCTAAAAGCATATGCCTTTATGCCTATCCGCTTTGAAAGCACACACACCATCTACCTAAGCATGCGAGCGTGCGTGCATGCATCATCATTCCGAGATGGGCATCGCACCATAAAACGAAAGTGATAGACTTCACCTACCGGGTGCGACGTCGTAAAAACTCCAGGTAACAATCCTTTATCTCCACAAATTGGCCGAATTAATGAACTCTGTCGCCGTTACCTTATCAAAATACCCTTAAAAGCAGAGGTGTTCGTTCACCTTTACCTCAACTACTTTCTTTTGACTGGCTGGAAGAATCAAGATCTGGCGTCTGCAACATCAGGTTCTCTTGGCTGATAAAGTCAAGCAAGCCCTCAATTCACAACTTATACTCATTACTCGATGCAACGAATACCTATGTTGCAAAAAAAGGAAATGGAAGGGCTCATTTTCTAACCAATAACAACCAAGGCTTAAAAAGGTTAAAAAGTGATATACCAAACTGCACCCTGTCGCCTGTAATTAATTCACTCTACATGCAAGTTACTAAGTAACTCCCACTTCTATCACGCCCGCTCCGTCTCCTCCCGGGGCCATTCTACTCCCTATCAGCGACATCGGTCTGGGGAAATTGGGAGTCGAGAGAAACCGAAAGAAAATCGAGAAAAATAAAAAATAAAAGACAAAGAAAATACCGTAAACACAACGTGAAAATGGCGTTGAAAAGCGTAACGGCGGATGGTTAACGAGACAACCGCCACCACAAAAAATAAGTTTTCTCCCATAGTTTGAGTCTCCCCTCTCCGCGGATGGAAAGCGAGCTCAGCTTTCCTTTCGACGCATCGAGTAAGTCATGTAAAGTGACAGGATCGGCCGCTGCCGCTGTCGTTCTTCTTCTTGTCGTCGTCTTCGTCGCCATCGAGTTTCTCCGCGGAGGTTGCGGGCAGGAGGAACCGCAGCTCCGTCCGCCTTCTTAACCACACGGCCGCAAATCTGACATACGCCGTACATAAATCATTTTGACATCATACTCTCTCTGCCCCTCGCATCAATCCACCGAAGTGACGCGGAATGAAATCAGAAAATTAGAATAAAATATGTATACGAAATAGAAGAAGGCTCTTTAAGGTCCTAAACAAATTGTACTAATTAACTTTACTCTGTGGTAGCAAGCATTCCCCCTATTGCATAATCTGCCTCCACCTTGCCCCCCCCCCCCAAAAAAAAAAAAAAAATGTAAAGCTATAACGGCTATAAACGGCTTCTTTGTCAAAAAAAAAAAAAAAAAAAAAAAAAAACTCCCCCACCTATGATTCCTAACAAGGGCTAATGAAGACAAGCTAATTAAAAGACTGTAGTCAAATTTACTCTACCGGGTTGCAGCTGCAGAGCTATTTGCAGGGATCAATCTTGAATGCCGTCATTCGAAACGAGAAAATTACACAATACTTTCCTCGTTCGAAACTTACAGTGTAAACAGTTTGCCCGCGGCCAAGAATAGCTTCGAAACTTTCTGCAGCGTTAGATAAAAACAAAGAAATTTTGGCACTTTCAACATTCAGCTATTGCAAAAGCAGAACAAAAACACATATCTAAAAATAAACGAAGAATTCGACCATCAAATCCTGATCATTAGCCGCACGGGTGAACCGTGATGAACTCCTGGGTATATTTACCGACTCCTTAGGGATTTCCCGAGCGCCCTGCCCGTGTTGCAACACATACCTGCGGAAAGGAAATGAGGGACATTAGTTATCAATGCACAAAATAACATAATTCATAATAATAGAATCAGTAAAGTAAATAATTTGTATGAATCCGCATTTCAGTGCCCCTTATAAAGAGCTGAGAGACGGTGATGAAAATCGCCAACCATGAAAAGTAAGGCAACAGTGGGCCGGGGCGGTCCAGAGCGGGCAGAGTCACCCGACCCACTCACTGGTCGCTAAATGAAACTACGGAAACGGAGTTAAGACACTCGCCGCACCGGTCGTGACTTCACCACGACCCCCCGCCCCCCACTCACACCAGTGCATAACAACAAGCGGGAAGCAGTCATTGTGCAATTGCAGGAGGTCGTGTAACTGTTTGAGGACACTGCAATGGCTAACCAGGATCTCCGGTCTCTCTTAACTCGAGGACTCCCTTACACGATCCTCCCCAACCATGGGTGGGCTCCTAGACTACAAAGGCACAAATCACATCAATAAAGAGAATGAATAGAGACAAATACAAAGTAACAAATACAGGAAGCTAAAACAGGGAGTCTAAGATGAGGCACGAGGGAAGTGAAAAGCCAACACTATGAGGTCCTTGACGACTTAAGAAACGTTAAGATGGAGGGGGGATGGAAGGGAGGGAGGGGTGGGGTAGGGAAAATTACATAATGAAGGACCCACTCGGGAGACACTTGATACGGAAGAGCCTTACGTAAGGTCATTCTATACTTCTTCCCATGTTCTGTGACCCATAATAATTAAGAGATGCCAAACTCCCTACACTGTCTCGCCCAAGAAACACCAGCTCAACACCAAAAGGTCGGGGAGGGAGACAGACAGGCGCGAACGACAACGTGGCAGTGTTAGTCCGGAAATGTGCATGCCTTACTTATAAAAAAAACATATTGCCTGGCACTCCAAACCGGTCATTGGTTCCTAAATAAGGTACCTCATGACATCTAGGACACTGTGGAGGTTAGGTGATAAAATGATAGAATGATAACGGGAAGTGAGAGGATGAGGGAGAGAGAGAATCTAAAAGAGGACGGAAGGGAAGAAAAGGGGGAGGAGGATATGCAGATAGAGAGGAGAGAAAATTGATTATAATATAATAATATATGATTGGAGAGAAGAGGAGACGAGAAAAGGATAAAGGAAGACAAACCAAGAAAGCAGAAAGGAGAAGCAAAGGCAGCGACGCAAGACGGGTGGCGACGACGCGACGTCCCCCTCCAAACATGAGCCACACCTCGGGAACACGACACTCTCCTCTCACAGCCGATGACTCGCCGATTAATTCGTGGAGCCAGAATCAACGTGTGCACCCCCCCCCCCTCCAGCCCGCGCAGCACACCCCTCCCGTAGGCTCCTCTGCGCCGGGCCTTCCTCCTTCGCGATGACTAGCCGAGGTCCCCTTTAATTAGTATGCCACCAAGGACGTCAAGGTAAGCGCTGGGCATGTCCTACTCCGCGACAATCTATAATGAGATCGGACCAACCACGGGGCTCTCTCTGCATGCACGGGGAGAAACGTACACGGAAACGAGAGAAAAATTGGAAAGAGCAAAAGAAAGCAAAAATTGTTGTGGAGTAAATGTCATGAACATCCAGCACAAGGGTGGAGAGAGGGAAGAGGAGTGGGAGTGAGTGGGTGAGGGGAAGAGGAGAGAAAGGGGTATATCGAAGGATAACACTTAACACTCCCGCCCACTCCACTCCCAAACCCCCGACAAGCAACTCAAAGGCCGACTTACGAATCAGGAAAAAAAAAAAAACGTCGGTTACAGAAGCATACCGATGGCCATCAACGTCACTCGCCTGAAAGCAATGAGACAACGTCCCATCCCGGACTCTCGTCACGTCAGCACCTACTAGTGCCGGTTGCGTTATCGGCGAAGCGGGAGATCGAGCTCGCAGAAGATGGAACTCGCAGAAGATCGAACTCACAGTCAAAGATCGAAGCTACCAACGCCTAGGAAGCCCCTCTTCTCCCTTGCCTCCCAAGACGAAACGACACCCGGGGGAAAGGACACCCTATCGAACGGCAACTCCAAAAATCAACGCCCCTCGACCAAGGCGGCAAGTCCAGCCATTACACAGCCACAGGTCCCGATCCGCACGGGGGTAAGAGAGGGTTAAAGAGCAATCCCCCCCTCCCTCCCCCCGCTACGAAGCCGAGTGAATACCTCTGACCTTTCGCCGAATTTCGCTGGCCACATTTTAAACGGGGTCCGAGTGTGCTTGACAATCACTCAGTAATATCAGGTGTGGATTCCGGCGGGACGCAAGCACCGGCTTCTCGCTCCTCTCTCGCTCGGGCACGCAGGCCGAGACTTCTCTGTCTGTGGAGACCCGTGGTAATCCAAGCGGGTTGTCATCGCTTACAGAAGTGGCAATGGCAGAGAGAGGAAAATGAGAGAACAATAATAAAAGTAAATATCGAAATATTTTGCAAATTTATGCACCAGGACTATAGTCTCAAAAGTAGAAAAAATAGACATAATCAGAAAAACATTTACAACCCACTTGCCTCACTGCACCTGCGTATTCGTACGTATTCACCAAATATGAAGCTATTTCAAGTGTGTATAACTCGATTCTAAAAAAACAAAGAGCTTCCTTACTTGATCGCCCATTCACAATGCACTGAGATCGCAATGCCATTTTCATTTCCTGGTTTGTAATACATCGTTACGGTGTATTCGCAGGAAAAAATGTACAACTTCATAATCATTCTCCTACTCACTCACTCTCTCTCTCTCTCTCTCTCTCTCTTTCTCTTTCTCTCTCTCACCTACCAAAATCATGGAAAATAACAAAAAAGCACCTCCCCTTATTAAAAAGGGGCGAAGGGGGAGGGGCTATATCGAATCTATCATGACTGGTTACAAGTCTTCCGCGATCCCTTACAGGTTCTCTTTATCCTTCATTTCTCAAACCTGCAATGCCGAGGACAAGAGCGTGATTTTTAGTGGTGCATGAAATCGTCGTCCAAAATTACCAACACAAGCCGAACACCTTTTCTTTGCCGTTCGGGGTGTACTTTTATGCAAATCGCTTGAAGATGAAGAATACCACTCTCTTCACAAGCCTCAGTGTTGGTATACCGAGAAGGCTCCGCACGGATTTCCAAAGAATCCCTCAACGATAAAAAGAAAAATGTCTAAAGTTTTAGAGGTCAATAAAGAAAGTCCTGGAAACTAGAAGTCCGTCTGCGCATGAAACTATACGCCCCCCCCCCAAGTCATGCAAACACACTTGCACCTCTACACAAACACATGGCCTTGAAACGCCACAGGTGTTTATGCGCAGCTGCCGAACCCCCAGATGGGTGGAGCAATGCGCACCTGTGGTACATAGGAAAAACATGAATAAATATCTGGAATAAATCAGAAAAAAAATCCAAGAAGCCTTGGGGGGAAGGGAGGGAAGCAAACAGGATGGAATTCTGCTAGAGGGGCAGCAGGGCGGGTGCAGACTATCAATGAAGGCTGCTCCATTCTGGTCGCTCCCTTGGGGATCCCTCGAGCTCCTGCACCACAGGATAAGACCCGCGTATCCCGGACACTATATCACACGCGCAGGCGCAAAAAAGCAGCAACACCCGAAGGCTCATCGTCAGCATGTGATCACCCCGGGCTCGCCAGGTAAGACCTAGCAACCAAAACAATGATTCATGGGGAACGGCAAAATAAGGAGGAGGAGTAGGGGGAGGAGGGGAGAAAGGGAGGAGAGGAGGAGGAGAGGAGGAGGAGAGGCGGAGGAGGAGGAGGAGGAGGAGGAGGGAGAGAGAAAGAGAGGAGGAGGAGGAGGAGGAGAGAGAGAGATGGGAGGAGGGAGGAGAGAGAGGAGAGGAGAGGAGGAGGAGGGGGAGAGAAAAAGAGGAGGAGGGGGAGAGAAAAGGAGGAGGAGGAGGGGGAGAGAAAAGCAGGAGGAGGGGGGAGGAGGGGGAGGGGGGAGGAGAAGTTGGATGTGAAGGGGCAGAGGCGAAATAAGAGAAAGAAGAAGAAAATAAGGATGAGGTAGCGATGGTAAAGCAGCAATTGAAGACTTCGCATATCTTGACATCTAAAAGCACGAAGCATCCTCCTCCTCGTTCCTCCAAGAGAGCAAGCATGCTTCAGACATCCTCATGGCCTAGAGGCTCCAGCGCCCTTTCAAAAAACTAAGACCCAAGTTTCATTTGCCGGAAAAATTGACATTGAGAACTAACGCGTAGTTAATAAATCATCACAGAATATGAGGCTCCTTCGATTTTTTTTCGCTTCCTTTTTTGAGACTTAGCCGCATTGTGCATTAGCAGGCAGCAACATTAATTAAGCAAGGTAGCCTCCAGGTGCTAGACAAGCCGGGTCGCCATTTACAGGGTACTTCGGAAGGGCTGCTGCCGGCCTCGTACCCTGCATTATTAAACTTACACATACCGAGTTTATAGTCGTACTAAGGACAACCCCCGCCACTTATCAGGAGGGATTAGGGTTGGGTAGGGGGTAGGGGGGCAGGGAGGTGAAGTAAGGAGGGTCCGAGGTGCAAATCAGCGCCCGGCGGAAGTTGAAAAAAGGGGCAAGAAAAAACACAAGACAAAGTTGCCAAGGTCACCCTGATAGAGCACGCCCCACCAAAGACCACGACGAGGGCCATGTGGCATATTTTGACTGACCTGCATATCACTATGCGGCAAAATGTCAGCCATAGCAACATACGCACTCCCCCTTTCATTCTCCATACAATAGCAATAACAGTTAAGGGCTAATAGTTACGCAGGGGAGAGCCGACAGCAGCAATTAACATAGGCACCTGTCATGATCATTCGGGATTCAATCAAGCGCTGTGGCCCTTATGCTGCAGGGCGAGAGGGTCGATTTCGAAGGGTTTCTTTTCTACATTTATCTCGTTATGGCGGGGACTTTGTATCTTTCTTAACAAGACAGCTGTCCATTGAGGCATTATATCAAGGGACGTTGAGTCTCGTATGCACTTGGTAAACATGCTGCAACTCGCACGTATACCGAGTAAATAAGATAGATAGACAGAGAGAGAGAGAGAGAGAGTGTGGGGGGGAGAGAGAGAGAGAGAGAGAGAGAGAGAGAGAGAGAGAGAGAGAGAGAGAGAGAGAGAGAGAGAGAGAGAGAGAGAGAGAGAGAGAGAGAGAGAGGAGAGAGAGAGAGGAGAGAGAGAGAGGAGAGAGAGAGAGGAGACAGAGAGAGGGGAGAGAGAGGAGAGAGAGGAGAGAGAGGAGAGAGAGGAGAGGAGAGGAGAGGAGAGAAGAGATGAGAAGAGAGAGAGAATAAGACAGTAAAAGGAGGAGATGAAAAAAGAGTAAATCGGAATAGAGGGAAACCACACAGAGAGGCGTGTGAAAGCAAGATCAATCCCCCGTCGCCTCCAGAGTCATCAAAGGCACCCGAGGGCCAGATTAAGGGCCCCACAATGCCAGAATCAAGCGCTTCATCCGTGGGCCGGTGAGCGAGCCGGTCACTTCCCGTGTCGACAGCCCGCATGTGGCCCGAGACATCTGGACCCAGTTAATACATCTCATTGTTGTCACGGGGGAGTTACATACCGCCCCCCCCTCCCCTCCCTTCCCCCCGACACCTGTTTCATTGCAGACCAGATGCTAGGGAAGCATTCCATGTTTTTCTCCTCTGTTGACAGGACGATCGCATAGCAAGGAGCCCAAGCCTTTCGAATCCCTAAGTATCCCCCAATAGCATCATCAATAGCTTCCCGGGGCCACCTTAGCACAACACGCGCGGGGGCTCCTTTGCCACTAAGCCAGCTCCTCGCCTCGCCTCGCCGCGCCCCTATGTGCAACCCGACACCCCGCTAGCTTGCAAGACAGATGAAACGACCGCTACATACCTGAGCCCAATTAAGATACGGACAACAAAAAACAATAAGCATAAACAACAAGACAACTGATTAAGACAAGCAAATACAATGAGGAGGCTAAAAGAGGAGGAGCAGGAGGAGGAAGAGGAGGAGCAGGAGCAGTGTCGCAAAGAGTACGAAACATAAGTGTATGTATTTTGCCGCACTGCCCACTCAAATCCAACGCCATTTGCAAAATTTGTTGAAAATAGACACACAACACGCGTAATGTATTTACGGCCACAAACGCAATTTCCTACAGGAAAATTAACTTCGCAAGTATTTTGGTAAAAACCTTTCCACATCAGTAATTTTGTTCATAACTCGATATCCAACATTATTCGACAAAAGTTTACACAAAATGAAGAAACACTGATGTGACTATAACGTTACCCAAACTTCCTGAAAATCTTAACGATATTAAATGCAAGGGATCACACGAGTCTCAAAAAGAAGCAGGGCAATCTTCAGTCAAGAGAAAAAAAAACAAAAAAAGAAAGAGCAAAAGGCAAACATACTGCAAAGCTCAATCTGACAAACCGGTATAATTCTCCTTCCGTCAAGACAAAAAACAAATATTACACTTGCCTGTCTATCTACAAGCATGGCGGCGACCAATCAAATAAACAAGAGAGAGAGAGAGAGAGAGAGAGAGAGAGAGAGAGAGAGAGAGAGAGAGAGAGAGAGAGAGAGAGAGAGAGAGAGAGAGAGAGAGAGAGGGGGGGGGGGGACAAGAAGCAACACAGCTACACAAATAAGCACAGCTAAACATATATAAAAACGAAAACAACCTACCGTTCCCAGAACATTTGACTTCACACGACCAGGAAAAACACGACTTTGCAGGATCTCCCAGACAGGGCTATTAAGCAGCCGTAAGGTTATTTAGCCAAGCAGGAACTGAGCACTTACGCAGCCTCGCGCCCGGGAACTCAAACAGAACAAGTACTATCTACCGAATAGCGCTTCCAACAACACTAGTAAACGTTTGACAACACCGAACAGCGACACCACTACCACCACCAAGCACTCGACAATACCGAACTGCGACACCACTACCAACAACAACAATAAGCGCTCGACACCGACCAGCCCTACAACTACCATCAACAAGCGCTCGACAACACCGAACTGCCCCACCACTGCCACCACTAAAGCGAACAACACCGACCAGCTCTACCATCAACCGAACAGCCCTACCACTATCACCAACAACAGGCGCTCGACAGCCAGCAACAACAACAATTCCACCCCTCCCCTCTTCTCCCCACCCCACCCAGACACCATATGACAGGATTCTATGACAGGATTCTATGACAGGAAAGGCGTCAAAATCATCATATCACACACGTGGTTCTGAATTCCAATACTTTAAAAGATAAAGAGTATAATATCTAATAATATATGATTAATAATATCATGTAATTAGTATAAAGGGTATAATAGTATGATAGGTATAATAGTGGTTCTGAATTTCGATACTTTAAAAGATGAAGGGTATAATACTTAATATTATATGATAAATGATATAATGTAATAATCATAAAGGGTATAATAGTATGATAGGTATAATAGTAGTTCTGAATTTCGATACTTTAAAAGATAAAGAGGATAATAGTGTAGATGAAAAGGCTCACTTTTGTTTACTTTACGGCTCACTTATAATTACTTTGTTATACCCAAAAGGATGGTATAACATCGGGTATAATGCGGTTACTTTGAAGGGAGGGTGTTTATATGTTTGTTTGTTTGTTTGTTTGTTCTTGCGGTTTGTACTATTGTTGTATTTATTTGTATTTCGTGATCGGTGTCTTTCCTGTCTCTTACTTTATTTTTTTCTCTCTTTCTCTCTCTCTTTCTATAAATATCTCCCTCTTACTTTGTCTACCTGTGTTTGTCCTCTCTTTCCCTTTCATTTTCGCTCTCTCTCTGACTCTGTCTTCCTCTGTCTCTCTCTTTCCCTCTCTTTCTCTCATTCTCCCTCATTCTCTTCTTCCCTCTCTCTCTCTCTATCTATCTATCTATCTATCTATATATCTATCTATCTCTCCCTCTCGTTCTCTCTCTCTCTCTCTCTCTCTCTCTCTCTCTCTCTCTCTCTCTCTCTCCCTCTCTCCTCC
>BOPN01000077.1:316652-404068 GCA_017312705.2 Penaeus japonicus
GTTTCGTATCCGAGAAGGTTGCACAGTTTGACATTTCTATGGTTCATCAATACATTGTATAAACATTTTGTATTCTCAGTTCCGCCGCCATAGTGATATAGTTTGGCTGAACTTGCAATAGTCCCCTGTATATATATATATGGTTGCATGTATTTACCTCTACTGTGTGTATAGTATGGAGTATGTTCCCAATTTTCCCTAATCTTTCATAGATAATGCCCAATTATGAGTATCTTTTATAGTTAGTAATAATATTAGTTTTTGGAAGTCAGTATTATCAAAGGCCTGTAGAAGAATATGCCAAGAATCTTAGATATGAAGCATTTGCTAGTTGCCATGCACATAGTATAATGATTAGATTTTTCATTACCTTCTATATTAGTAGATATAAAACATTAGTAGCTCAAAGGAAGATGGAAAAGGGACAAGTTAAACACAGGATTTGTACGAAACATTTTTATATTATAGAGAATAGGAGATTATAAAATGAAATACATTCTGCATCTTGAGGATTAAAATGCATTGTCCAACTTGAGTGTTCTGTAAGTAGTCCACCGTCACAGTGATACCATTCCCATGATTGTGAGTTCAATTAACAAGCCATTATTAACACAAATCTTCAATTAGATATTTTGATGAAGGTTTAGGGCAATGTGAGTAAAGTTTTTGATATATTATGTACATGTATTTTCCTGCAGGTGTTTGTTACATAAAAAAAAAGAAAAAAAAGAAAAAATCTGGGCTATTCATCTAAGAACTGAGCCAAACAAGAATTCCTTTTGATAATGAGTAAAAAACAAACGTTATTCTTTAACTTTTCTTATATTAAGAAATTATTTAATATTCTATATCTCATAATTTACAAGCTTCCATCAAAAATGAAATAAAACTTCATTCTTATGAGTGAGCAATATGACACAATCATCCGGACGCATCCTAAGACAAGTACCAGAGCTGGCACTGTACAGGAGTCACAAAACAACACCAGTCATGTTGTACCTGAACCTTCAAGAGGTCTTGCTTCATTAAGTAGTGCAAATCACAGAAATGATATATATACTTTTTTTTTTTAAAGAAATGCTTTGTCATTCTTCTTCTTTTTGTGACAATGAGTATGATTATCGAGTTGGCTTAAAGGTAATGAAGCAATGAATAATAATAGCTCAGGGCCAGCACGACCATCAGACATATGCAAACAGGACGGGTGGTTACTACGCTCTCCTCACTAGCTGGCATATGTGGGGTAGCACCAAAATATATTTCAACAGGAGGCTTCATACTTACTAAAAAAAATAACATCTAGAACACTGAGATTCTTGTGCTTAAATAATTATACATTTAGTTTCACTTACCAGATTAACATTAACACTTTTTTTTTTTTTAGATTATTCTGAGTATACATTTTTGTACACCAAGTACACATCCAATTACATGCATGAGAAAAATATCTAAAAACTGAAATATAGACTCAAAACTTGAACTCCTGCAACTGAAGCTCTGGGGAAGTCACAACCAAGATTAGGCAACAAAAGAGGAAGGCTTATTAACAGGGATGAATTTATATCCTATACAAAAATTGGCACATGTGCGTACAACAGCTTATCCACAAGTGATGAAAAAGGAACCTCCACCCTAACATGGTTTGATGTTAATGCATAATACATACTACTTACACAACTACCTGTTGATACGTCTGGTAAGTACAACTACTTACATTTAATATTTGCACATACTGAGACGAAGGCGAATCTTGGATGCTTTCCAAACATCCAAGTATGGCACAAACAACAGCGACAATGGGAAAACTAAAATAGAAATGACCTTCGTACATTAGGCTTTCTACCCCCCAAAATGCTTCTCATTTAATTGTCATTGCATAGATCCATGCTTAAGTACAATAAATGGTTAAGTACAATAATGAGATGATGAACAACTATGTACACAAGTGTCACACCTTCACCTGCTAATATTCGCCAATGACCGTCGCACCATAGCAACCTGCTAACCTCAGGAAGTGTGGCAAACAGTTTCCCAATTCTTCGCTTTCTTCAAAAATCCCGCCTGAGTAACAACAAGAGGCTAACAGCTACTTACCACATCATAATTTATTTTCCTATTGGCACATTAAACTCTACACAAGAGGTCCACTGGGCTCCACTATAGAGGGCATTCAGAGAGAAATACAATAGTCATTTCTGAAGAAAACCTTGGTAGTTTTGGGGAGCCCATCTAGTAAATTAAGGCACTTCTAATTTGGTCTAAGAACCAATCTGACTTACACTAAATTACACCAACCACATCCTTACACTTAACAAGCCTTAGGAAAACAAATATAGCTTCATTATCTAATTGCTATATTTGTTATCCCTTGTTTTCAAGTGTAATGGATCCTATTCATAAATCTATATCCAATATAACTTTTGGTTTTATCATTCAAAAAAGCAACTAACCAACTGGGTTAATCTAAATCACTTCTTAACTAAAAGTATACTTTTAAATAAATTGCTCATTGATCAAAAACAAAAGTAAATATTCTTCCTTTGAATAAATTCTAATACAATGGTCATTTAACTTTTTTTTTTTTTATTCCCACATCCTGGTTATGATTTGGCATTCTTCTTCAGATTCTGTACACTGTATTATCACTTCTGTCCTTAAAAGAAAGCTGCACCTTCACTTGCGCTTTAAATTGGCCAAATATTAATGGGCTCTAGATTGGTCCAATTGTCCCATATCACAGCACAAGGCTTGGAAGATTGACAGTAAAACTTACATGACACTTTGCACTAGAAGCTATCGAGATTCTTTTTAACACCTATTAACTAATCTATTATAATAAAGATATAACACCAACAACACAAAGACCCTAACGATAAAGCTGTGTGACCAAGCTTAACATTAGCACCATCTCTAAATGCACACTTTATATAGTACCAGTCTCAAGTAATTGATCTTCAGAATTACAAAGAATTTATTTTCTTTAAACAGATTCATCACTTATGTTACTGGAGATTCTAAGTAGGAGCTGCCTATAGCTGAGCAGTATTCCACCCTAGGAATGACTTTGAACATTGTCACAGAGGTTTCTGTTGTAATATTTAGTATCTCTACACAAGTTAGTACTTTAAAGTTTAGTTGACAAACTGGTGGTTGTCGTGCCCCTGTGGGCAGGCAGTTGGGACACGTAGGCACCATAGCCTCAACATTATGCAAAGGCTTCCCTGTGCCCACCCAGAAGGTTCTGAGCCCTGCCCTTGTACACGGGTCGGCAGTGTAGTGGCCATTAGACCCATAGGTCATCAACCTGCCCTTGGTCATGGGCGGTATTGGAGCGGCACCGATGGCACGTACCGACGATCGTGGAGCCGGGTGGGCGATGCTGCGGCACCCGAGCGCAGCGCGGTTAGTGGTGTGTCCTAGGGTGAGTGGTGGTGGTGGTGGAGTGGTGGTGGTGGTGGTGCCTCAGTGCTGGTCAGTAGTGACACGAGGGACACAAGAGAAGGAGCCCGGGGCGGGTTAGCAACGCGCCAGGTCAGCTGAGGGACCAGGATCATCCGAGCCAGAGGGGAGTTAACAGAAAAAGAGAAACGAATGTTAGTACATTACACTGGTGCAGGATGCCCCAGCATCATAATCTAAATATGATTATTATTATTATTATGATTATTATGATCTTTACACATGAAGGTGCACTGTATCAACCACCCCTGAACCCAATGGCTTAGGACAAAAAGCTGCAATATGTATGTACAGTGCCCACCTACAGTCTTGCTCTACAGTGCCCTGCTTGGCAGCATGCATGCGGAACCACCCGCCATGTGAGTGACAGCGCCAGCCATGAACAGGCAGCAAAGGAGAAAGGATAAGGGTACAACAGACAGCAGCACCCTGAAGTCCTGGGCAAGAAAAGCATGGAAATATTGGGATGAAGGTGAAAGTGCAGATGTAATATGTTTAAGTGTAGAGCAACAATCCATATTTCATTCTCTCTACCTGATTAGATTAACAGATTTACTGAGAGCAAAGGACTTCATTTGTTCAAGATATGTCATACTAATTTATTTATATCACCTGAGGTTGGTTTAGTAACTTAAAAGTAAATAAAGCTCATTCAGATTTTAAATTGGCATACAAGAGAATCAGGAAGCTTTAGGAAAAAAAAAGTTTTTAAATACATTTAAATACAGAACTGAAAGGCATTAGCTTTAAAAATATCCAGTAGTGAAACTTTAATCATCAAATTAAACTGGTGTATACGAACTTAAAACAAAACAGTTTGAAAGTATGACATACCTTCTGTCCACATATACAATATAGTATACATTAACCTATCTCTGAAGGAATATAATGTACATACACACAGAACCCTCAAATCCACATACATACACTCATACATACTTAATGGACTATGAATATATGCAATAAATGTATATGAACAAAAGCATAAGAAAAAAAAAAAAGAGCAAGAGAATAATTACAGGTGGAAAGTACAGAGAGAGAAAGCAGAAGAGAGTAGAGAATAGAGAACAAGAAGAAGGAAAAGAAGAGAAGTGAAGAGTAAAGAAATGCCGATAAGAGGATGACACACCATTCATACCCACAGCCATGCAGATGAAAAGAACCACAAAAATGTAATTGATGTAGTATTGTTACTCTGTGTGAGTGTAATGCTATGAATCCATGTCTTTGGAAGGATATGAATACAGTGTAAAATGAGACCATGAGGATATCCATGTAGATATAATATACAGATGTCAAAGAAGGGTAGATAAATTATAGAGTGAAAATATTTATAATAGATATGGAACAATGAATCTGTCGATATAATATGCAAATGGAAATATCTGTTTAAGCTTAGAATATAAGATGACGGGGCCTCGCACTTAGGGAAAGGTCTGGCCCCAACTGCTACTCTAAGGCTACTGTCCCCACTACAGGCTGGTTCCTCAGGCAAGCACACACGGCCTTACGACCATTAGTCAGGTTTGTACGTTAGTCATGACTACGGCCCAACAAATACCTCAAGGCTGGTTAGTTCTCTTTAGGTAACTGGTGATTAATTATTTTCAATGTTCTAAGGATGGCTATTTTCCTCTTCTTATCTTTATTCTATATTCAGCAGAGCTGAAGAATCCATATTTATTGTCTTGTTTTCTTCTTCTTGGAATGAAAAGCATTATTTACTTTTCTTCATCAATTTATTTCATGACTTATTGGTATTCAAAGATCCCGAGATATACAGATACTTTGGGCTCTTGTAGCTGTGACCTGTACTTCAAAAACAATGTGAGCACAATATTTTCTTGGGCCCCATTCTTAGGTGGTTTTGCAACCACAGTCCTTACCAACTACCCATTCTTAAAGCATAACTTCAGTTACTTAAATTACAATAAATGGAAACAAATTATGGCAGATAAATGACGCCCTTAGTGTGAAGCTGGCCAAGTTTTAATCCTTGATAGTAAAAATTAAATAGTGACCCAATGTCTAAAATTGTTCATGAAAATTGTAAACAACAAACTCAACACACTTGTCATGAACCTGAAAAAACAAAATTATTATTCTGAATCACCTTTTGGATAAAGATGCACAAAGTAAACTCAAGCCTTAGTAGGGTTTTCTTGTGAGATAATTTATCACTTCTATTCTTAAATCATCTGAAACCCCTACTGAGGGTCAAAAGCTGATGAAAGTTGCAATGTAAGGACAAAATTCAATATACTTTTCTTTTTTTTTTCTTTTTTTTTTCTCTTTTTATTGACCAGCTTCACAAGGGGTCTGGAAACACTTTAGGAAAGGGCATGGTGAGAAAACTCCTCCAGCTATGAAGTTCAAATACTATGGAAATGAAGAGCTCCAGATTTGGCAAACAAAATCAGAGTCAATCTCCTGCCAAACTCCGCACGGGAGTGACTCGAGTCTGACAGGCATTTTTAAAAGATGATTCCAAAATATGAGTAGCAAGAAAAAAAAAAAAAGTGAGAGAAAAACAGAGAAAAAAGTCTGATAAATTACAAGCTATCAGGATGCCCTTTGGGAAAAAACAAATGCATGGACGGAATGTTCAAAAGATAATAAAACTGATAAGCTGAAGGAGAATCAAAAATAGGTCTCACCACGCCCGAACATTATAAATATATATATCATAAACATGACTAAAATATAAATAAATCATTTCCCCACATCAACAGTCAGCATTTTTAAGTCATAGTAATTCTTATAAAAATAAGGAAAACTAACATTTTAATGTACTAAAAGGCAGCACTTATAAAAAGAGACTATTGAAGTAAGACACGTTAAATGCTCTTTCAAGCGAGCAATACAAATACACCATTGAGGTGGGGGGAAGTGAGGGAGGGGAGCATGATATGGGGGCAATCGTCTTAGTGACATTCAACTAACCTGGGTTGTGGCCTACGAGAGCGTACCCGTCCTTTGATAGGGGTGCTCCCGTGCCTGGCCCAAATGGCGCCGCTGCTTAGCCGCTACACCTGAACAACACAACGTGATGGCATCATGTGGCATCGTACACACCATACAACGGCTTTAGGTGTCAGAAAACAAGCCCAAGCAAAGGATGGGCACAGCTTGTACAAAAGAACTACATAAACTCACACCTTTTATGCTTACTCTAAAGCCCCATCCTCTTGAAAATGTAGGACCTACAGTAGGCATCAAAGTGAATAAATTTAGTTCTTTTGTCACAAACGTCGGCCTCTGCCTTGGCTCCCCTTAATAATTTTGCATTCATGCAAAGCACTAATACTCTTGTCTATGACTAAGAAATAGTACACATTTCATCCTATTTGCATGATAATTATGCTCCATAGTACATTTAACATATTACATTTATAGAAAGAAAAATTCACAACTGCTGCTGAGTGACACTTTGCCACAAAATCCTGTCGTGTATAACATATCAAAAGCAAATGACAGATATCAAAGCTAGACAAAAGCTGCTTTAGTACATTAAAGTCCTCACTGGTAACTAAAAAAGAAGTAAACTACAACAGTACAAAAATAAATGATAAAAAAATCACAAAAGATCATATGGACCTGTCTATAAGAGACTAGGCCATGATTAAAGACATCTTGAAGGAAACCTGATTTCAAACATGTGTATGTACATTTATAGCACCACCGAAATCAGACTGCAGCTGGAAACAATCAAGGCCAGTTAGTTCTGTTAGTAGTGGTGTTATGCTGCTGTACAAGGCCCTGTGAGGCAGGGACCTCTAAGCCAGAACCAAATGATGTGTTCTTTCTAGGGGACTCTGTACCACGAACTGTTTGGCATTACCAGACCTAATGAGTTCTATGACTAGTGAGAGTGATTAAAGTAATCTTGGTTATCAATATAAATATTTCAGGTTACGGATCATTTATGTACACCAGCAGAGTCCATGACATATATTCTTAGCAAATAAAACAACGGTCAAGTTAACAACAACATAAAATATGCAATATTTTGATATCTTTTATCAACTGCACATACAAGTATTGGCAAAACAAGAAATATCCTTTCTGCTAACCTCGTCACGACCCTATCATCAACAACCTTATATACAGAATTTTGTTAGAGCTACCTCCAAACCATGTTATACCTTTTGGCTTAATTCAATCTATATTCTGTTATTTATAACTTCATTTAGTCTGAAAATGATAATTTTGATCACTATACATCCACTGGATAATGAATGCATCTTTAAAAGGGAAATACAAAAAATGATTACATATGAAATGAGGTGCAAGGGGAATTAACTGATTTAAGTTATAGAGAGTACATTTTAGGTATGTGCTTGTGCTAGGCTTGTGATAATGAATGCATTTTAAATTATGCCTTTGTGACTATAATGCTGATGAAAGTTTTTGTTTGTAAATGAAGAAAATGACAAAAGACAATAGCACAGCCAAGAGGTTTAGATCTGAAGTATAAATATATTGATATCCCATAGGGAATCTTACAGCTGTACATATTACATTATCAGTAGGTGTCACATTTTAAGCTAGTCCCTGCCTTAAATGATCAAAGGGTTAAAGTGGTTGCCAAAATTTGTAATCTGTACAGTGTGGCACAGAGTTCCCTTCCATTACCTAACCAGGCATTAATATCACCAAAGGTCACAGATGTTAAAGAGTATTTAAGTAATAGTAACAAGTGACATTGACTTATCTAGCTTTCAAAGGTATAGCCAATTTGCAGAAGAAATCAATATACAACCCTGTCTTATTCAGACAATCAAATTAGTACTTACTGAACCACATAAACTGGTGTAACTCTGATCTTAAATAGAGTTCAAACTTCAAGGACGAGCAATGAAAGCAAAAAATTTTCAAGGAAAATGAACTTTGCTACTATTACTTAAACAGTGACCATTAATTGTGATCCCGGCAAAAACAGTATGGTTAGCATTTGACCCGTGTCTTCTCTCTTCAACCTAGGATTGAATGGTGTTAATTATGGCACATTAGTGGCCTCTATGAGACCCATCAATCTGGAACAGTTTCCTAAGCAATTGCCTTGCTCCCTTATTTGGCACTAGACCATCTACTATCCAACTCCTGTGTTTCTATGGATTAGAAAATGATATATTTATATATATGAATAAAAAGGAGATGTATATGTGTCATATCAAAGTATTAATGATAAAAATAATGATAATCAATACAGAGAATGTTATCATTCATAAGAATAAAAAGAAGCATGCATGACTTTATGTGACATATCATTAACTTTCTGAATAGCAATAAGTTTGATTTCCTATTATCAATTTCTTATAAGATCTACAACCCTACAAAGGCAATTGCTTTGATAATCCAATTCACGATCTGCGTTCCTTGGTTGCTTCAAATCTTTACAGCAAATGCTGTTGTATTCTACTTGATATTGATGTTTATGGGATATATAGGCAATTAAAATAATAATCAAAAATGAAAAAAAAAAAAAAAAAATCATGTGATTTGCATTTAAGAGAAAGCTGAACCATTATGAACGCAGTTTGAGTATGTGTTAGCACAGCAGGTGAGGCATAAGGTCGAACTTAGAGCCGACTTGCCATGTCGCTGTCACCTCGGTTAGTAACTTGGTCCCTTGGTAGCTGTTATTAAATTCATTATTAAATTGTCACCATTTGGAAAGATGAGAACATTAATGAGAATCAGGATAATATCCAATGGCTTTAGGAGCTGCCTCCCTGTAGCACAGAACTGATGCCGTCTCGGGAAAGCAAACTCACCATTACTGGGTGTTATTCTACATTCTAAAAGATTGCACAAACCAGCTCCTGTTTAAAAAGATGATTATTAACAGCTTTGGATTGTATCATATTGCCTTTCTAGAGGACACTTCTTTTCCCACAGGAAGACTACAAGGCCTTGTTTATTCATCTGAACCTTCAACAACTACTCAGCATTTACAAATAAATATTTCAAACTTAACGCTTCTATCAAACCCCAGAAGGTTTTACAAAAATATAATAGACTAATGAAACAAAATAATGAAAACTAGGAAGGCAATGTGATTATTTGTCATATGTGTCCAATGGATTGCCTTAAAGCTTCTTAAGAAGGCTAATAGTATATTCCTAAATAGAAATGCATACAAAATCAACTGTTGGTTTCAAATCTTAATTTTAAAAATCAGAGTCAGCAGAATATTGTATTTGTAATTTTAAACTCTGAACAAAATTGCAAACAAATGTACACACATACATGTATACATATATATGTATGAGTGATTATATATATATATATATATATATATATATATATATATATATATTACAATATATATATATCCATATATATCCTTTTCTAAATCTTTATATCGATATATATCTATATCTATCCATATATATTTATACATATACATATATATATATCTATATCCATACATCTGTATACATATCTACATCTGTAACTATCTATCTATATCATATACTCCCTTCTCTATATATATTATAAATTAGGTATGATCTATAGACCTAAACTTTCATGTTTTTCACCAAAAGATATATAATTTACCTTCCATGACTCACCACTATTATACTTACTTTTCCAATGCAAGAACAAGTACTTTGAAAACATTTGTTCCTCTTGGTTCCATGCTCTTTGGTTGAAGTTTGGTAAACAGTTCAGCTGTCGAGTTACCCAAAATAGGAAAGGGTTTCGTATCCAAGAAGGTTGCACAGTTTGACATTTCTATGGTTCATCAATACATTGTATAAACATTTTGTATTCTCAGTTCTGCCGCCATAGTGATATAGTTTGGCTGAACTTGCAATAGTCCCCTGTATATATATATATGGTTTCATGTATTTACCTCTACTGTGTGTATAGTATGGAGTATGTTCCCAATTTTCCCTAATCTTTCATAGATAATGCCCAATTATGAGTATCTTTTATAGTTAGTAATTCACAAAACTAAGAGGATATCTGTTGGACACATATTAAGCTTATATTCCAAATCTAGAAAGTTAGGCTAGTTTAATAATGCATTACTGAGGAGGAAGTGGGTATAGATTTGATTAAAATTAGATGCTCTTAAATAATCTAAAGCATGCAAGACTGCCAACCCAAAACCAAGAATAACTATATTACTGCATCCGCCACCACGACCAAGAGACAAATTAAGTACAGTCCTATAATTAAATCTCTAATATACCTATGTTGTAACATCTTATTGAAGATAAGAAAAACATCAATTAACTCATGGCCTATAGCCACCAACTTCAAAACACACTTTGCAAAAGAGCTATCAAACTACCTATATCAAATGAAGTATAAATAAATATAAGAGCCATCAACTTTCACAACCTCAGACTCTAGCAGAATTATAAAATATTTTCAGTAACTTATAATGCACACTGCCAAGTTTAAGTTTGGCACTGAGAACCCCTCACAACGATCAGTCCTCTGAGTCACATTGTAAATATTTGAGGGAATGAAACAGGTTATCTAAAGCATTTCTTTTCAAACATTTCTCAGAGGTAGAAAAAGCACCATACATAAACATTTACAATGAAAGCACTGGCCACAAAATGGAATGCAATAAACAAATCACTGGGCTTATTATGCACGCTGAATGAGCAACATTTGATAACTTAAATCTTTTTTTTTTTTTCAAAATTATGAAGCTCGGCCAATAACAAGTGTTTGGTTACACTATCATATCAGCTATATTACTTTGCTGGAAAGCTTTTTTTTTTCCCTATACACAGAAGAACAAGTGAAAGCCAGAGCTGGGATCCCTAGCACAACAGACGAGCCCCACAAAAATCATGGCAACACACCACCGCACGCTGCAAATGCTGTGTGCGGCAACATGGCCAGATAGTGTGGTTAACCCTTGGTGGGTGTGTGAACGGTGCGTGGGTGCGGTGGTGTGGGTGGTGTGGGTGGACTAGTACATGGTTCATCTGGCAAACAACCCACCAGCAGCGTCCGGGGGGTACTCAGTGAGGAGGGGGGAGGTGAGGGCAGCGTAGTTGGCAGCATACTCTGCAGCAGCGGCATATGGAGCAGCATACAGGAGACTAGCAGATGCATCACTTGCAGCAATCAGTGGTGGCGGCATCCCAGCATTTCCTGTTCCATTTATCAGTGCATTTGAAGTGGGAACATGGATCCTTGCAGGCATGATGAGAGGAGGACCACCCAGCGGTGTAGTTGTACGCAGCGGTGACGGGAGAGTCATTCCTGGCGTGATGAGGCGTGGTGCCTCCCCTGCAAGATGACCCAGTGCCTCAAATTCTGGCAAGGGGCAAAGAAGGTCATGTTAGTCAGTCAGTCCACCACCAACACACACATACTCCTCAATGTAAATTAGTGCATCCTGAAAATGGAAAACAACTATACCCCTTAACAGTCATGAGACTTTAGATCTGGAGAAAAGAAAGCAATGAATTTAGTTTTATTATCCAAGTCCCATTCCCTGACTATGTTATAACTTCATAAAACATTGCAAATGAGAGGAACACTTGCAAATCATTAGTTATATTAAATCTCAGACATCCAGTTGTTAAAAATCTATTCTATGAAGTCTCTTTATAGTGCACTAAAATAGGTGGCTGTTGAGATTTTAATATCACTATAAATCATGACCCCCTAAAACTGCCCTGGAATTTCCAATTTGCAATGATTCTCACTGCAACAAGTAAAGCTATTACCAATTGATAAATGTTTTTTTTCCTAATCTAGCATAAAATAAAATTTCCATGAACTTCTCAAACTAATATGAAAAAGAACAATCAATATTTAGCATAGAAAGTGCTTACCTAAAGCTCAATTCTATATGACAAAGAGGAATCAATAATTACTATAGAAAGTGACTATCTAAAGCTTCTACCCTACTTCAGTATTCTCTAATCCTTTCTAAACATCTTCAAAGGGAACCTTGGATATCTTTACAAGCACACAATAACATTTTTCGTTTTTCTTTTTCCGGGGTGAGAGGGTGCACTATAAAGAGATCATTTGGATAAGAAGTCTTACAACTTTTGTTATTGTCTGAAATATTATTGTAGCTGTGGGAATAAAAAAAACAAAACAAAAAAACATATAATAATGTATCTTAGAAAGATTAAGCCATCAATAAAGCTGCATTACTAGTTGCATTTATGTGACAATTCACACACACACTGGAATTTTCAATGACTTTCTTGATGGTGGGGACTTTATAACAATGCTGATTTATAAACCAAAAGTCTTTTATAAATCACTTGCATCTGCATATAATGTTGTCACACAGACTGTATCAATTACCGCACCTTTATCTAAATGAAACAAGTAATGCATTAATTCATCTTATAATATAACAGGGTCTATCAATCCAACTGAAGGAAAAAACTACAATATACCAAGGAGAGTTTAAGTACTTCAACTCTAGGTTAAAGTTACAGTAACCTCAACTTTGTCTAATATAAGCAATAATAAATCAAAACGGCAAGAGTACTATACCGTTCACTGGGTACAGTCGACCCCCGTTATAGTGGCTGCTCTGGGCAGAGGCCAAAAAGGCCACTGTAAGGAAATGGCCAGAACAAAATGCAATATAAGTGATTGAAATTAATGTTAAAAAGGGGTTAATTGGGCTTCGTTTACAGATCAGTGGCCTTTGTTAGGATGTGGCCCCTGTAACGAGTCGACTGTATTATTCCAGTACAGTGGTTTGGACTGATCAAAGACATGCAAGGCAAATGTGCTCTTAGGAACTTGAATCACATACTGCAACTACAAATAGGGTCTGATACTTCCAAAAGGCAAATTCTCCTATTGTATGGTGCTCTACTTGAGTGTGTATATGACCTGCACTGCTGTTAAGAGTGCTATTCCTAGAGCATATGATGCCAGTAACACACCAGTCCTCTCTATAGTCATAACTTGTATTATTTAAGCAAAGTCACAAGCAGGAATTCAAATTATAACACTAAAGGTGTAATAACTACAAATGGTGCTTAAAACATTAGAGATGGATCATACCTGCATTCTTGCTGGAAGAATCTCTGTATGTGCCATTGATTATGGCAAGCTCCATTAGCTGTCTCTTCTTGAGTTCATCTTCACCATCAGCCTATAATAAGCAAGAAGAAGTCAGAAAAAAATGAAACACAATACAAATACATACATCTTTAAAAATGATGGTCTGATAGTCATGATAGTCAATACACAATACAATATAAGAATAATCTTCAAAACGAATTAAAGGGAAAAAAAGAGGGGAAAATATGTATAAAAATCATACACCAAAGAACAAAAATAAATGCAACAACTCACTGATGGAACAAGCAGCTTCCGGATCTCTTCGATTGCCCGCTGAATTTTAAGTTTGGCTCTGTTCTCTGTGTCTTCTACAGTAATGAGAACATGTAATTCCTCGTTTAAGTGTTCCCAGTTGGGTTTGCCACGGTTCTGCTCCTCCTGTGTCACAATTTACAAATCAAAGTGGTTAGTGCTATTGCCAAGACCTTCTGCTCCTGATCACCTGCGTTACATTGTATAATAAAAGGCCAATACATCAAAGGCTTACATGCAATACGAAACAAACAAAGACAAACTTAATTAGATGTACCATCACAGTGACAATTAGTAAATTATCTCTACGGTTTCAAAACAGACAACAATCACAATATTTACTTAATGCAGTGACAATTTCTTACTCATAAGGTACTTCCAGAATATTCAGAAAAAAACAGAGTTGTATTCAATGATGACAAAGACACACAGACAATGACTATTATCTAATCAGCAATGAAAAAATTGTCCTGAAGGAAGATTCATACTACCATTTCTTAAATCTCCTCAGATATTACATATGCATAAACTTCATACCAAGAACATTATCCACTTACATCCTGTTAATATCCCCTTTTGCATGACTTAGTCCTGTTCCTGAGTATGCAGCATGTAACATATAACAAACAATCACAATGAATGGGGTTTTTTAAAAAATTCTAATCAACATAATAATTATAAAGTACATTTGTTATTAGTCAAAGAGAAAATTAATGAGGAATGAGGTGAAGTTACAAGAGTATGACAATAGAAGAGAGAAGGAGAGCAAAGAGAAAGAAGGGAAGGAGGGAGGGAGTGGAAGGACGGGAGGGAAAGGAGGGAAAGGAGGGAGAGGGAGGGAGGGAAAGGAGGGAGAGGGAGGGAGGGAAAGGAGGGAGAGGGAGGGAGGGAAAGGAGGGAGAGGGAGGGAGGGAAAGGAGGGAGAGGGAGGAAAAGGAGGGAGAGGGAGGAAAAGGAGGGAGAGGAAGGAGTGGGAGGGGAAGGGAGGGAGGGGGAGGGAGAGGGAGGGGGAGGGGAGAGTGAGAGGGAGACGGAGGAGGAGGAGAAGGGGGAGAAGAAGGAGGAGGAGAAGGGGGAGAAGAAGGAGGAGGAGGAGGAGGAGGAGGAGAGAAGAAGAAGAAGAAGAAGAAGAAGAAGAAGAAGAAGAAGAAGAAGAAGAAGAAGAAGAAGAAGAAGAAGAAGAAGAAGAAGAAGAAGAAGAAGAAGAAGAAGAAGAAGAAGAAGAAGAAGAAGAAGAAGAAGAAGAAGAAGAAGAAGAAGAAGAAGAAGAAGAAGAAGAAGAAGAAGAAGAAGAAGAAGAAGAAGAAGAAGAAGAAGAAGAAGAAGAAGAAGAAGAAGAAGAAGAAGAAGAAGAAGAAGAAGAAGAAGAAGAAGAAGAAGAAGAAGAAGAAGAAGAAGAAGAAGAAGAAGAAGAAGAAGAAGAAGAAGAAGAAGAAGAAGAAGAAGAAGAAGAAGAAGAAGAAGAAGAAGAAGAAGAAGAAGAAGAAGAAGAAGAAGAAGAAGAAGGGAAGAAGGAGAGGGAGAGGCACAGAGTTGAAAGATAGGAGGTGAAACCCAAAAGGATTGAGACACAACAAACAACCCAACCAGTTATATTCTACAAGTTAGTATAGCAAGTTTCCAGTTCTTTGTGTGCCTTGGCGAGTGAGGGGAGAGTGCACGGGGGTGGGTAGGGGTGGGGGGGACTAACCTTCTTCTTGTCCCGCATTGAGCCCTTCCCGCGCACCATGATCTTGCACCCGGTCTCCTGCTCTAGCTGTTTGGCCGTCATTCCTCGAGGCCCAAGTATTCGACCCACGAAGTTGAACTGAAAGGAGAGAAAATTAAACAATCGTTAGAGATCACTCTTGCTACAATGTTTGACGTGTCGTGCAACCGGGCAAATCAGAGGCCAAAATACTTGCATCAAAGGGGTAGGTTGGGGGGTAGGGATGGGGTAGGGGTGTGTGCGAAAGGGGGGGGGGCTTTCACGTAATGTACGGAAGAGCCAATCATCGCTTAAGACTAGGGGGATGGGGGTGGGGTGGGGTGGGGGTCACGTGCGCACCGCGGTCGGCACTTGGCCATTACGCAAAAGAAACGTCATGAAGAGGCCAATGGCGTGTCCAGGTCAAGGCGGCGTGCCATGTATTACGCGCGTGTGGGTGGCGTTTGATATGACGGGCGGCGCGAGTGTGGCAGCAGGTGTGACGGCACTTCATCTCGTGAACAGCGACAATATTCAGTGCTACGGTGGTGGTGCTGGTGCGAGGTAGCAGCACCGGTGGCGTCTGTCCATCTGGGCTGGGTTATTAATACACAAGCGGCGTGCGACCCAGACCCAACGCTATATATACACCCACCACCCTACCCATGACAACACCCGCCGCCCAACCCCGCTCCCGCCCATCAACCCATCCCAACCGACCCGAACCTCTTCCGTCCATGGAGGCAAAGCCGCGCTACTTATTTGCATTCAACCGCTGCGTCCGTCTCCGCCGCCCAAAAATAAAAATCCCAAGCTCGAACTCTCTCACGGGCGGCGTCCTCCTCCTCGGCCCGCCCCTCGCTCTCCTTCTGAGAGGCCGCCGCCGATCTTGGGCGTGTGTGTGTGTGTGTGTGTGTGTGTGTGTGTGTGTGTGTGTGTGTGTGTGTGTGTGTGTGTGTGTGTGTGTGTGTGTGTGTGTGTGTGTGTGTGTCCAGGTGCCGCAGCGGCTGTCGGCATGCGCGTGGGTCACTTCTGCGCCTCCCTGATGGTTCGGCGGGTCACGTCGCCGCGACACGTCCCTCCTCCTGGACGTTTCACGATGACGTGGAGTTCCCACCGCCGAGCTTTACCCAAAACACATGCAAGTACGAGAGCGAGCGAGAGAGAGAAAAAGAAAAATAGAAAGAGAAAGAGAAAGAGAGAGAGAGAGAGAGAGAGAGAGAGAGAGAGAGAGAGAGAGAGAGAGAGAGAGAGAGAGAGAGAGAGAGAGAGAGAGAGAGAGAGAGAGAGAGAGGGAGAGAGAGAGAGAGAGAGAGGGAGAAATAAAGAGAGAGAAATAAAAGCAAGATAGTGCCTGGGTTCTACTGTGCCACGCAAACCTTGGACCCCCACCAAGGTAAACACTCGAACTCGTCATCCATGCTAAAACTAACAACCCCATTTCCCCCCCACCCCCACCCTCTTTCCTCTTGATCACCCAATGAGTCAGTCTCATCTGTTTTTTGTTTTTTTTCAACCTTCAACAAGTCACAAGATTTTCCACAGCGTTTTTTAAATAGACTCGTCAATCGATGCTCCATAAAACCCTACTGTTTATAAACAACAACATCAACAGATGCAAGAACCCCCAACAGGGTACCCTTACGTGGTGCACAAACACGCAAATTCGGAATGCAAGACCGAGTAAACAGGAGTACGTGGATTGGGCAAGCCAGGTGGGAACGGGAGGGAGATGGGGTGCCATGGTGCCATCGGCGCGTGCCAACGTAAACGCACGATGCTACCTGGCGCCCTCACTCATTACAGCGGGAGAGGGAAGGGCAGAGGAAGTGGGAAGGAAGGGGAATTGGGGGGGAGGGGAGGGGGTTAAGAGAGAGGGGGGAAAGGGAGAGGAAGAGGGAGGGAAGAGGAGGGGAAGGGGAGAGAGAGAGAGAGAGAGAGAGAGAGAGAGAGAGAGAGAGAGAGAGAGAGAGAGAGAGAGAGAGAGAGAGAGAGAGAGAGAGAGAGGAAAGGGACAGGGGGGCGGCGGAGAAGGGGAGGGAGAGAGGGAGAGAGAGAGGGGAGAGGATAAAAGGGCAAGGAAGAGGAAGAGGAAGAGGGAAAAGAGAGTGGGAGAGGAGAGAGGGGGCTTGGGGACCAGGCCCGACTTCAGCATGACCCAAGTCGCTTGGCTTGCCAGACGTGACTCAATATGTGCACGGAAATAGGAGTCATGACGTGTAACACGTAATATACAAATCAATGGACTTGCAATCATTTCGAATTTCCCCATCGCAATCTGGTCTCTCGCTGAAATCAACCCCTGGGAATAGACTGGCGAATGAAACTCCGCCGAGAGAGCCAGACGAGTCAATCCATTGAAGGCTAAATAATATGGTCTGACGTTGAGAATTAAAAACAAAAAACATGGGTGTCAAAGTGCAACAGCTGGATGCCTACACACTTGTTTACTCTCTAAACTACACAGCCTTACCAACACATAACCACGCAGCTTTCCGTCATTCATAACCGCGCAATACTTGGATTTCGTGAGAGAGCAGCAGCTCTTAGCATCCCAGCTGAGATGAACTGATCTTTGTGAAAATTCTGTGCATCAAATCCAGTACAAGGCGAAGAATCACCCCCCCCCCCCTTTATTTCGGGACGTGATCCTAATTACGGAGGAGAGGAAGTACGGGTTAGGAAGTGATGCTGGGGAGATGCTGTCGCTCCAGGTGTGGCGGGGCCGACGAGATGATGACGGGCGGGGCGGGGCGGCGTGGCGTGGCGTGGCACGGGAAGGGAAGGGGAAGGGAGTCACAGGACATGAGCAAAAAGGAGGGCGCGGGTGGAGACACGTGCTGGGGGGGGGGGGGGGGGCGCCGCACAAAAAGCTCCTCTCCCAGCGAGGCGCCACCTGGCCGGCACGGCAGTGTGCGTCCGCCGCAAGAAATAACATTCGGGATCGGACTAATGTGACGGAAAGCCTCGCGAACGACTCCTAACGCTGGCGGGAAAACGAAGTGTCATCATCCCGGCCCACAAACCCTTGGAACTTATCATTAATGAAGATCTCAAACGCGGACACTAATGCTGCACATTGACATATACTAGGAATAAAGAGTGCCATAAAATCAAAGAGCAAGAACATACGTAAAGTAAATGCCACGTCAAACTCGCGGTGCCACACTAATCTTTAGGTTAAAGAAAAAATACTAAAAATACAAAAAGAAGAAAAAAAAACACTCAATTAGACTAAGATGCAAATAAAGGTTTTCCCAGGTTCGCAATGCTAACGACAAACAACTAACCAAAACACTCGAAATCCGCGAATCTAAAAGTGCGCTAGTGACCCTGTGCCTTCACCTACATAGCTTCAGCATTCTTTCTCGGGCATCTGCTTGCACGCGTGTACTCTTGGCAAATCGTTCCGGCAAAACATGTGAAATTAGGAACGTTTATGTGTATACACCTACTGCAGACGAGAGAGAGAGGGGGAGAGAGGGAGAGAGGGAGAGAGGGAGAGAGAGAGAGAGAGAGAGAGAGGGAGGAGAGGGAGAGAGAGGGAGAGAGAGACTGACAGAGAGATGAGTAAGCGATAGTTAGTTAGTTATTGGGTGGGTGAGAGTGAGTGAGTGAGTGTTTGGTGGGATCGTTATCATCTCCGCATACACCGCCAAAATAAACAAGTTTCTCGTCAGAAATAAATTAATGAGGACGTGTCTCCTTTATCTCGTATCTGATCGCCATCTTAATCCCCTTTGACCCCCCGCCCCCTCCCCTCCCACCTTTCTAAACCATTTTCCCTTTCCATCTCCCTCCTCCTCCCCCTCTCCCCTTCCCTCGCCTTTCCTTCTCCCTTTTTTTCTCCCCTTTCCCCTCCTCCTTAACCCCCTTCCTTCCTCTCCTATCCCCCCTTCTTTTTAATACTTTATCCCTCCTAATTCCTCCCTTTCTCCTCTTGGTTGCTCTTCCTTACCCTCCTCCCTCTTCATTCTCCTCCCATCCTGCTTCATTCCTCTTCCTTATTTTACCTCCTCCTTCCTCTCCCTTTCCATCTCTCTATCCTCCCACTTTTACGCCCCTCCATCCCTCCCCTTTCCCCCCTCTCCTTTCCCTCCTTTCCCCCTCCCCCCCTCCTCTCTACCCCGTACCGGCAGCGCGCTCCGCCGCAGGCACCACGCACGCCATCACTTCACCAGAGAGGACAGGTGCGCCGTGCCCTTTTTGCGGTGTGTGTGTGGGGGGGAAGGGGTGGGGGAGGAGAGGGGGGAGATGCAAGCTTACAGACAGAGGGATGGGGGGGGGATAAAGCATAAGGACGAGGAAAATGAGGAGAGGAACAATGATAACGAGAATAAGGATGGAAAAAAATGAAGCTGTGGGGAGAAAGTGATGACGAGGAAAACAAGGAAAATAACGATGAGGAGGAAAAAACGAGATGGAGATGCATAGACGTCCGGCCTACACCCCCACTCGCTCTCGGAGGCTGTGCGACACCCCTCCAGTACACCGCGTTCCCTCTGTTTATACCTCCAAGCATCCGCCACGTGTTTATACCCCGGCCGGCGGCAGATGCATTAGAATGATCATAAACACGGCACACAAGGCGCTCAAGTCACACCCTTGTACTGTACAGCCACTCTCGACTAGGCTCTTTGCTCCCCGTTACGTGCTTGTAAGGAGGAGGAGGAGGAGGAGGAGGAGGAGGAGGAGGAGGAGGAGGAGGAGGAGGAGGAGGAGGAGGAGGAGGAGGAGGAGGAGGAGGAGGAGAAGAAGAAGAAGGAGGAGGAGGAGAAGGAGGAGGAGGAGGAGAAGAAGGAGGAGAAGGAGAAGGTGGGGGAAGGGAGGAGAAGGAGGGGGGAGGGAGGAGGAGGAGGGGGAAGGGAGGAGGAGGAGGAAGAAGAGGAGAAAGAGAAGGAGGAAGAAGAAGAAGAGAAGGAGGAGGCAAGGAGGGCCTCATACGCGTTTTCGTTTAACTAGAGAGATCCAATCAAGAGATTTTTCCCTCTTTCGATTAGAGATCACCCAGAAGGCCTCACGTTACGAGTAACAATAGACACCCCCCCTCCCCCCCCCCCCCAATCAAAAGTCGGCCTCTGCCCTGACCTTTGAATCTGTCTCACGAGAATCGTTAGTCCTCCCGAGCAACAATGGCAGGGCAAGCGTCCAGACGACACAACTAAGTCAGACAGACCGACGGACGGATAGACAGGAAGATAGACTAACACAACGAGAGAGAGAGAGAGAGAGAGAGAGAGAGAGAGAGAGAGAGAGAGAGAGAGAGAGAGAGAGAGAGAGAGAGAGAGAGAGAGAGAGAGAGAGAGAGAGAGAGAGAGAGAGAGAGAGAGAGAGAGAGAGAGAGAGAGAGAGAGAGAGAGAGAGAGCGCAAGCCACTTGTCATTCTCTCCACAGACGGGCTAAGCGATGAGGAAACCCTGTCGTAACATATTTACGTCCGAGCAAGCGAGAGACATTGGTCTTTCTTCCCATCTAGTTGCTATGAATTGGCAGAGAGAGAGAGAGAGAGAGAGAGAGAGAGAGAGAGAGAGAGAGAGAGAGAGAGAGAGAGAGAGAGAGAGAGAGAGAGAGAGAGAGAGAGAGAGAGAGAGAGAGTGTGTGTGTGTGTGTGTGTGTGTGTGTGTGTGTGTGTGTGTGTGTGTGTGTGTGTGTGTGTGTGTGTGTGTGTTTGAGAGAGAAATTAATGCATCTAATGTTATGGTGCAATCACGTGTATAATAAATCTCACGTTTCCCCCATCGAAAACAGACCTCCCCTACAAGGCATTGCAACAAATAACAAAATGCCAACGTTTATGGCAGCGCCAGATGAGACTCCGACTAAAAAGCCAGACCGATCAAAGGATAACATCCTCGCCATCAAGGGCAGCGATCTCTCTCTCTCCCTCTCTCTCTCCCTCCTCACACGCACAGAGGAGGCACCCCCAGCGCCTTCCATTTGAGGGAACGCCTGGGATCGTCTGACCGGGCTTAGGTGCTAACCCGCTGAGTTTTATGGGTCGGCGACTCTTTTGAGCATCGACTACAAATTTCCTTTCAGGGGAAGGACCCCCACCCTGGCGCGGAGTTGATCCACACCTCCGCGCGATCACGAAAAGTCAAGGCACGCATTCCTCTGGCCGGTGACTTATCGCCCAAGCCAAGTCTCGGCGACGGCTTCCTCCTCTCCTTGTATTCCTGCCATCGCACGCGAGGCGGTTTTACCCTCTGGCGGCGACGGATTCCTCGGAGATGGTTGGGTGGGGGAGAGGGTGGGGGGCAGTATGTAAACTACAAATAATAATGATAATGATAACAACACAAAGAGAAAGACGGCTAGGATCACACAAACGTTCTTTCCCTACACGTCCCAAGCACAACAAGGAAGGAAGGTTCGATGGCGCTGCTCTATCTCCTCCCTATTATCAGTGAATTAATGTCTGTCAAGCTCTTATCTCCGCCAAGGCCGCGGAAGTCCTTAAAGTGCTGTCCGGAGGGTCAGGTAACCCAGGCAAGGTACGTGTGTCACAGACCAAGCACTAATGGAGAGGAGGCGAGGCAGGACCTACGGCGCTGGCTCGTCCATTACTTTCTGCCATTCGACAAGGACACTAGGCACTCAGCCATGGCCAGGGCAAAGGGACGAAAATCATACGAACGTAGGAATGACCTGAAAGCTGGCTCTGTAAGCCGACGCTCCTTATAAATGAAAACAACTTTCGAGCAGCCATTGGGCCTCCTCCAGGCTGTGGCGGCGATGAGGCCGGGCGATGAGATAATGCCCGCGTTCAGAAGTTGGCAGCGGAGGCCTCCCTAGGCCTATCGGCCGCCGGGACCACTGCCGTAGCCAACGCAGCACCTTTTAAGGTATATCTTCACCCCTCCTAGGGCGGGGAACATGCGATGTAGGTTAGAGAAAAGGCGACGGATCCTTATCTCGCCTCCGGGTTCCTTATAGAGTCCAGGTGTATCTGAATCTCGGAGGGGGCGAGGGCGAGGAAAACCAAGACGGCGCGAGTTCAGCGCCGTCCATCATTCTGTCCGTCGTAAAGGGCGATATCAGGAACATCTCCAGCACAGCGAGGATTTCAAACCTGTTCGGAAGCCTTGCGTCGCCCTAAATTGGTTCCGAAATCCACCGGCATCTCGGACGCGCGCTCGTGATGAAACAACTATCTGAAGATCGAATGTTACACACCTTAGAAAAAAAGTTAAGCAAGGAGGAATTACACTGCGTAATCACGGAGGCGTGGGTGTGCGGTCTCCACTTCCAAGTTTCTCGGTCATCTGAAAGGTTGCAATTTCGCTTTCGCGTTGCATGGAGCTAAGCATGACGCAGGATCGCCACGGCTGATGGCATTAGAGCGCGACGTAATGAGCTGTGTCGACGATTCCCACGCTTGAGCTCAACCGCGATAAGTCCACGTGATCTATTACGTGGACTCACACCATCTACTTTGTCTACTTACAGGTCGTCCGGGCGCAGGCTCTAGAACCTGCACCCTCAGAGCTCCCACCCAGGCGCAAGGGGGCGAAATGCCTACCTTCAAAGTGTCGATACAGGTAATGTGAGCTAAAACTTCGTTAGAACCCCTACCTCTACCTCATTCTCTTACCCTTCCCTCAACCCCTCCCCTCCCCTTCCCCTCCCATGTTCCCGATGCATCCGCGCAATCACGCCAAGATAACACCACTGGGTATGACAAGGGTATGTGCAGAGGTACGAGTAATGGGGATAGGGGGGGAGGGGGGAGGGGGAGGGGCATAACAGCTGCACGCAAGACCGAGGCTGCCTCATTCATCAGTCCCATGATCGAGATAACCCACAAAAGATAAAGATTGCCTGAATGCTGGCGAGGTGTAAGGGCAGGAGCGCACGTAATTGCGGTGGTAACGAGCATAAATTAAGATGATGAGCGGGGGGGCTGATGAGACAGCGGGCGGGGTTTGCGGGTGGGGGTGGGGGGAGAGACTAAGGTTGGGGCCGGGTGAGTGGGTGGAGGGTTGGGGGTGTTGGAGAGGGTGGGGAGGGGAGGAGGGAAGCAGGGGAGGGGGCGGCACGATCCGGAGGGTCAAGATGATATCAAAACCAATGACGGATCTCACTACCGTAACGTTCTCTATCGCTCCGGCACGCGTCGCCTCCGATTCAAACTGCACCCAACTTGCGGCACTTTGGCGGGACACTTTTTAACACTTTTGTGCGAAAAATAATAAATAAACGGGAGGCAGAGTGAAGGAGGGGGGGGTCAAAGGATGGAGAAACTGACAGGCATGTAGAGTGAATAATGGAGAGGGAGGGATAGGATAGAGAGTGTGAAGGAGGGAGAGAGTAGAGTAGAGGAGAAGAGAGGAGAGAGAGAGATAAGGAAGGAGAGGGAGAGAAGAGAGAGAGATGAGGAAGGAGAGGGCGAGGAGCAAAGAGAGGGAGGGAGGGAGGGAGGAGGAGAGGGAAGGGGGTTTAATGGAAGAGGAGAGACGAGCCTGCTCAAACCTACGCAGTCCCGGGGGGCAGGACAGCCCCGGGTAGGCGTGTGTCAGGCTCGCACCACAGCCGTCGTGTGCTTGCGGTGTGTGGGCAAGCATTTTGCCAGGTCCCGGATATGGCTTTCCTGATCGCAAGCATCAGCTGTCCATAAAGCACTGGCCGAACGAAGCCCCGTGTCCAAGGCCGTCGGGCAGCCTTTCCCCCCAGCCGAGGGCGCGGCTTAACTCGGGTCTGGGAGGGAGGCCGTTTGGACAAGGGCTGGACAAGCGTTCCCGAACTCGCCCTACATCAACCGCCAGAGAGGACAAGCGACGTGGACAGCAAGCGGCCAAGGTGACGTTCAGCTGGGATCACTGAGCGGCATGTGGGCGGCGGGGGTAGGACACAGCCAGCTGGAGGGGGTCAGGCCGTGTTGATGTAGGAATCCCACCGAGAGCTGCGCGGCGCCATCCCGGGACCTCCCCTCCCCCGGCCAATCCTGACACGTGGACACGTCACCACGACAGCCTCCCCCTTCCCCCCTGTCTCTGACACACGTCAGCGATGTCACCTGTTCTCGCCCTGCTTTAGAGCGCCTCCAAAGAATGGGGCCACAAACCTACCTCAATCTCCGGACTTTTTTATTTTCTTTTTTGCATTTTCTTTCTGTTTACGGAAAGGAGATGAGAGAGCCGCATTTCCTCCCGGACGGGTGCGTCGGGGGAGAGTAATTCGTGACAAGAGCACATCAACGAACGCCCATACAGTGGTAACACGTGCTATTAAGGCGACCGTACGAGGAGGGCTGGGGAGCACCACCCCGTCCTCCGGATCGCCCCCAGCGCACCCCACAAGCCGAACGACCGCAACAGCCACATGCCTGACAGTACTCTGCAATTTGCCCTTACAATTATCTATCACATCGCACTTCAAACGACTAAGGGAAAGCTGACAACCCGCCGACGTCCAACAAAGAACACCCATGCCTTTACTTCTATGCTATGTGCCCCTCAGGTACCTGTCAAGTGTCGTCGCATGTCACCCTTCCCCTCGCACACTTGTCTCTACGACGACGGGTCTACGCATGCTTATGGACGCCCTCGAGAGCCCGTCCTCGTGACAGCTTTACGGAAAGTCGGAGTTATGGCGAGAGGAAAATATGCGGATGGAGAGGACTGAGGCGCTGCATCGCCGTAATGACAAGGATGGTGATAACATAGTGTTGCGCCTCCGATACCCCGAGGGAACCGAGAACCTGTGCATTAGAAGAAGGTCAGGTGGAACGTGAAACTCCTAATCTCATCAAAATTGCAACCTCACCAGCTCGTACTTAGCAATTCCTAAGTAAAAACTCATTAGCAGTATGCTCTTCCTACGGCGCTGACATTGCCAGTCACTGGAACAGAACTTGACAAGGACAGCAGAGAGGTTTCCACTTGGCAGTACGTGAGATCCTGGGACGAAGAATGTGGATTTCCCTTCCTTCAGCTCGCTCGCCTATGGCCTCTGTGAGTGGATACTGGCCAAGCTATGGGGGTGCGTCGGGAGTGGGTTACCCCATTTAAAAAAAGTAAATTGGCGGAGGGAAATTTACTTTCGCAGCTGTCATTACGGATACGCAAAAAATGGTAACAATCGCGGTTACCTTTCCGAGAGCAAGAGTAATAGCATGGGAACTTTTGATGATAATTGACGTCCAACAAAACAAATTTCTCCTCTTCCTCCTCCTCCTCCTCCCAAGCGCATAGGATGTGAAGAACAAAACGCAAAATATGTCTCCCACCAAAGGCATTTATAAACAGCATTCACATCCCAACAAAAAGTGGATGCCTGTATCCTCGCGTTTTACTTGACGGGATGCCACGTGCTGCCACACGGTCGGCCGCGCCCTCGTCCACTCCCAGCTGTACCCCGACGACAATGAAGACACAAGACACGTCGCCGAGCCAACTCTGCCCTCCCGCTGCCAGAAGGAACAACTCCACTATACAAGCACATAGATCCACACACGCAGCACGATTGCGTTCGCGTCTCTCGTAAGCTGGCGTGACCTCGCTGGAGTTCGTCGTGGCAGATGCAGAAAAAGGTGGATGGGGACCAGTAACTTTACAAGCACTTTACAAGCGTTTCGATGCTCTTCCTGCATGCGTCGAAATACGTCAAAAACGCGGCAAGGCAATTGCGTCGCTGGCTTCGTGATATTACCGATTCTTGTGCAAACTTGTTCTGCAGCGGCCTATGCAAACGGTACCTCGCCAGGACATGTTCACCAGCGGATCCGAACGTTACAAACGAGGCCTTTTCTACCCTCCACCACGAGTCGAACGAGATAACCACAGTTCAGAGAGAAAATAAAAAAAGAAACAAACAAAAATACATAAACATAAGAAGCTCAGAAAACCCAAAAAACAAAAACAAAAGCCAGGACAAAGAAAGACAGGGTGACCATCCCCTCACGGCACGTACGAGTTTTTTTTCTCTGCATTTATTTTATTTTTTGAGTGGGGGTAGTGGGGGAGGGGGGGGGGGCAAGGGGGCGGTTTCGGCCACCTGACGGAAACAGCATGCCAAGTTCGACCCCGAGGTTAAACCAGAGGAGAGAGGGAGTGGAAGGGAGAGGGGAAGGAAGGGAAGGGAAGGGAAGGGAAGGGAAGGGAAGGGAAGGGAAGGGAAGGGAAGGGAAGGGAGGGGAAGGGAAGGGAAAGGAAGGGAAGGGAGGGGAAGGGAAGGGAGGAAAGGGGAGGGGAGGGGTGAGGGGTCGGAGGGACGAAAGCTGAACTGCCGCAAACGAGAGAACAAACAGCACGGGCGTCAGGCAGGCAAGGGTATACAGCCACGCTGCCAAACGAGCAAGACGTACGAGTAGCGTCATGAACACAGACGCTGTGATTGACGGGCGGCTGGGCCAGGGGGGGAGGGGAGGGGGGAGGGGAGGGGGAAGGGAGGGGAAGGAGTGGGGAGTGGGGGAGGGAGGGAGGGAGGGAGGGAGGGAAGGGGGTGGAAGCTGGTTAACTCATCAGGAAGCTGGGCGAGGAAGAGGTAGTGGAGGAGGAGGACTAGGAGGAGGAGGACCAGGAGGAGGAGGAGGAGGAGGAGGAGGAGGAGGAGGAGGAAAATTAGATGAAGGAAGAAGAGGAAGAGGAAGAGGAAAAGGAGAAGGAGGAAGAGGAGGAATAGGAGGAAGAGAGAGAGAGAGAGAGAGAGAGAGAGAGAGAGAGAGAGAGAGAGAGAGAGAGAGAGAGAGAGAGAGAGAGAGAGAGAGTGTGTGTGTGTGTGTGTGTGTGTGTGTGTGTGTGTGTGTGTGTGTGTGTGTGTGTGTGTGTGTGTGTGTGTGCATGTGTGCGCGCGAATGTGCGAGCAAGTGAGAGAGAGAGAAAGAAAGAAAGAAAGAAAGAAAGAAAGAAAGAAAGAGAGAGTGAGAAAGAGAAAGAGAAAGAGAGAAAGAGAAAGAGAGAGAGAGAAAGAGAGAGAGAGAAAGAGAAAAAGAGAAAAAGAGAAAGAGAGAAAGAGAGAGAGAGAAAGAGAGAAAGAGAGAGAGAAAGAGAGAGAGAAAGAGAGAAAGAGAGAAAGAGAAAGAGAGAAAGAGAGAGAGAGAAAGAGAGAGATGGAGGTAGGTGAGTGGGATGAGGGTAGGAACCGCCGCCAGGACTTGTCAACGCTATCCCCATCTCCCCCTCCCCCCCTTCTGCCAGGAGCGTGACGACGACCCCCGAGGTTCTCATGGCAAACTCAGCTGGCGAAGGACGTTCCCACACCGCCGTCATTACCGTGCAAGCTCGCGTTCCGCCGTGGACCTCACTCGCATGCAAGCAGCAACTAGCGTCATAATCGCGCAGACGTAATCTTCCGGTGATGACATCGCGATCGCCGACTCTCGATTTCGGTAATTTGATCAATTTGAATTCTTCTTTTTTATTAATCGTTTGTGATCTTTTTTTTTAACAATTCTGCATCGGATCTTTGCAAAGGACGATACGCCACCGTAAGGAAATGGAACAAATAAACAAACAAGGAACAAGAAAGTCATCTTGACCCGCGGGGGGGAAAATGGCTTCCGGAAGATTAAAAAAACAAAACAAAAAAACACCCGGACTTGAATACACTTTACACGGCAGACTATATCTCTCTCTCTCGTAAGTAAACGCATAACTAAACAAATAACACCATGACATGACACGACATAACACGATGCGTTCACAGCTGACCCGCGCACTGCAACGAACAACAATCGTAATCAAATATCAACCGTGGCAGTAGTCCAGCCGCCGACAACAGCTGTGCGGCGTCGCTCGCAGAAAGACCTAGTCTAGTGGATTCCTTTTGTAGAAGAAGTACACTGGAATGCTTCTTTTGCCATTGTAGATTGATCACCCACATACTTGCACAAGGCTAAACACTCACTCCCACACACATATATTTGTACAGACACAGACACACATCCATCCACCCACCCACACCTACATCCACCCACCCACCCACCCACACCCACATCCACCCACCCATCCACACAAACACTCACATCCACCCACCCACAAGTGACTTGCGGGGCTAAGGGAAGGAGGGAGGGAAGGAAAGGGTGGGTGGGGGGAGCGTGCAAGCGGCAAGCGGCATCGCGGGTATGCCCCCCCCCCCTCCTCCACCCCCGAACGTTTGCAGATTGTAATCGCGTGTCGAGAGGCGGCGAACGGAATGCGAATTGTAGCGGAGGCGTAGGTGGACATGTGCGCGAACTCGGGCACAGGTGGCACGGTGCCATTGCGACTTGGCATCGGCTGTGGTGGTAATGCAGGGCCAAATACCCGCCTCACGACCACCCCATTGCACACACACACACACATACACACGTTCACAATAACAACAACAACAACAACAACAATAATAACAATCTAATCATAAAATAAGATAAATATAAGAAAATAATTAATCAAAATAAGAACTGGTCTCGTCTTCATCATCCCGATCCTGCAAGGAAAACCAACGACAGTAAGAAAAAAAGAAAAGAAAACAAGTGTAAACTAACGAAGGGATTTCACTTTCCGATATGCAATGTTGCAGTTGCGATTGAGCTGAAATCCCTGCAATTGGCCAGTGCGGTTGTCTAATTATTGGTTTAAAAAAATATGATGGAAATGTACGGATAAAGGGACGTTCGAAACATAAGGTAATAATAATGGCTATCGTTTTCATCCTCCTCATCATCATCATAACTATCACCACCATCATAATAATCATAACATTATAACAAACATAATTCCTACAATCTATCCTACTCATCATTGCCACCCTTATCATCACTATCATCACCATCATCATAATCATAAAAATAACTATAATAATCCTCATTCCTACAATCTATCCTAATCATCATCACCACCCTTATCATCCCTATCATCACCATCATAATAATCATAACAATAACAACTATAATAATCATCCTTCCTACAATCTATCCTAATCATCATCACCCTTATCATCACCACCACCCTTACAAATTAATTAACATCGCAAAGGGGCTCAAAGTCCTCAACCTGGCGACCTGGTCATCCCAATGCAACCCTGCAGGACTCGTCAATAAGGCTGGACTCTTCCTGATGACAAGGTACAAGGGTCAAGGGAACCTGTTTGTCCCAGTAACGCCTCTCTCTAATTACACGGTGGTGTACACATTTTCAAAAATTGTACGAAAAAGAAAAGAGAGAAAGAAAAAGAAACGGGGTTTAAAAAAAGGGCTCTGTTGCTAACTCATCATCCGACGGCGCTCGTAAAATTTGAATGCATTTTTCTTATATATAGACAAACAAAATATTACTATTGCTACTATTAATATTAATAATAATAATGATAATAATAATAACTAATAAAAAACAAAAACGACACTATCAATTATAATAATAATAACAATAATAACAATAATATTTAATAATGATCAATATCAATAATGATCTATCTACCAATCTCTCTACAATGAAACAAAAACACGCAAAAAATCCTAAATAAATTCCAAAGACTCTCGCAACACGTTAACGGGAACCCAATCAGCTGACAATCGCTGCTACGAAACGGCCACGCTACCACACGTGACGCGGCGTTACATAAAACGAAAAATCATCCACCTCCGATTCGCAAATAAGTTATCGCTTTTCACTCTTATTGCAAGACCTAACGAGCAACAACGGGTGAAGCCCTTGAGACTATTCTCCGATTCAACAAAAGAGTAAACAAACAAATTCATATATATATCAAAATAACTAAATAAATACACGTGTTCAAGATAGTAATGATGAGAAAATCTCCAAATCCCGCCTTTCGTCCCTTCAATTAATTCGATTTCTCCGCGGGAAGATGGTTGTATGACAGGAATCCGATCTCTCCGATGGACTAAATTTACGTATTCACTTGCAACATACATAATTACATCCATTCTCACACACACGCGCACACCCACCCATCCACGTACGCACGCACATACACACGCACACGCACACGCACACACGCACATACACATACACATACACATACACACGCATACACACACACACACACACACACACACGCACACACACACACACACACACACACACACACACACACACACACACACAAGCACACACACACACACAAGCACACACTCACACACACACACGAGTGAGAGGTCGCGTAAGCAGGCGGAGCCGGGGGCGTGTGTGCGGAGTGGAGTGCCAGGGCCTCCGTCACCCACCTGCCGAACGCGGCCGTCGGACTTTCTAGCGTAAATGTTTAGACGGCGACGCCACCGCAGCCCTTCTGTCTGGCACTCCCGCCTCCGTATTGCTCTCACCAAAAGACTTTAGAAAAGACGGGAGTTCACAGTCAGGTCTTAAGACTATTACGTTTTCGTGGCCTATCCTGATTTATTTTTTTCCGTACTCACTCAACTGCTTTCGTCTGGACCGTGGAGTACATACCTGAAATGAGAAAAAGGGATTTATTAGTCAGATGGTCTTTGATGTCCGAAAAAAATATTAAATTCACTAATGTACAAAACCTGCGCGGGTAAAGATGTGTATTATTTAGTATAATTTCCTTCTTTATATTCCGCCTATCCCTTCCTTCTAAGCCATTTCACAGTCATTCCATTTCGTCGAACCCACAGCAACTTTTCATAAAATATACTTTCTCCGGAATTTACAACAACTTGAATATTGGGGAAAGGATGCTGGGAACCGTGGGCAAATTACTTTAATGAAAGTAATTGGGCGATTTAACGTAATTAGCATAACCTGGCCAAGTAATGAGAGAAATCTGCGACGGTGACGAAACATCCACTCATCATGACTTCCCTGGTGTTGGACTTCAAAATGAACTACGAATTCTTTCAGACTGCTGATCCATCAAAATGCCAAACGTCCTAATGGCGGTGTCGTGTCAATGATGTATCTTTTGTGGAGCAATAGATTGCTTAAGACCTGCCTCATCAGAGATCAAACTTTCGAAAAGGGGAATAGTGAAAAAAACATAAACAAATATACCCACATAAGATTAACATCAACGGTGAGTGTTTTGTCAGCCACGACGTTTCCAAAGACTCTCACTTTACCCGTCAGTCAACAAGAAACGTGAAAAAGATAAACCCTTCCACGGGTCCCTTGATGGAGGGAATAAACATGAGACTTTCATCCCAAATTCGGTAAATCTGAAGGAGCTAACGTGTCGCTTCTTTGGCGCCTCTAACATAAACACAGCAGCGCCCAAGCCAGTGTCTAAGATTACAGTGTTTAAGATTTCGGGGACATTACAAAAGTCCCATTGCGTCAGACACAATATCCCCAAAGAGCACGGTGCTTTGGTACACATTCTCACCCAAAGGAAAACGCTGCCGATCTGTCCCTTCTCGCGGCACGTACAGCGAAACCTTCGACGCTCACGGCAAAAAAAAAAAATCAGGCTAAAATACTTCGACATTCCTGTGCCGTGTAATTCAGGCTTGCTGTGGCCAGGGACAACACTTATACATCAGTCATCTCTCAAATAAACCGGGAGAGCAGATTCTAAAGCGAAATTTGCAAAACCAAACGTCAAGTGTAGTAAGCGGGATAGTTGGCAGTTCGCTGGTAGTTTGGCGTTCGGTGAAACGACATGGTTGGCAGAGACAAGGGAGCAAATACCAAGGCTATAAGCGAAGCAAGCAAAGAATGCAGAATCGGGAGGTCTGAAACAAGGACGACAAAGGCAAGGGGTCACGCAAGCAGAAAAATGGCAGATGCAACAAGGGAAGTCAGAAGCCGCTAAAAGACAAAGGGCACGGTATAGCAAGCAGAAAAAAGGACAAAGGGAGGGCAGGAGAGAGGCAGGGGATGGTCGAGTCCGGTGAAGTAATAGTGCAGGGGAGGGCAGAGGCGAGGACAAGGCAGGGAAGACAGGGGGAGGCGGAGATAGGGGGCGCCCGCCGGCCACATGATCATCAAGAACAGGTTGAGCTGAATGAAGGCGGCGAGGGAGGGGGGGAGGGTGGTGGGGGCGAGGGGCGCGGGGACTGAAGGCTGAGCGGGTGGGCGGAAGACTGGGAAAGCTGAGTCAGGTGTTGGGTTCGGCGTTGAGGAGTTGCCTCGGAGAAGGAGCGTCTGCATCGAATACACTCTTCGGGAGGCCGTGCCCGTATTGTCCATCAAGGAACGCCCTTGATAACAATTTATGGGAAGCGCCGCCCCCATCCCCTACAAGGAGCGGAGGTGCCATATGACGTCATAAGAGGTCGAAGGCACGTTAGGGAGCGAGCAACGTGCGTTATGTTCTTGCAGGGGAAACTTTGCACGGTGAAGAGGACTTCCGCCGGGGCAGAGGTTGCACAACATTATAATAATGGCCACAGTTAGGCTTTCTTTAACAGATGTTGAGACGCGCGCCACGACGGGCGGCCAGCTGCCCGCGGCCATGACGCTCCCACACATACACACACACACACAACCACACACAAACGAACGCACCTACAAACAAACACACACACCAACCCACTCACGCTACACCTGCAACACTCGTTTGGTCCTCGCCAGGCCAGCACAGGAACGAGGCTCTGTGGCTGCATCTCCTGCATTGGTCAGCAATACACGGGGAGGGAGGGAGGGAGGGGGTCGACCTTGTGGAGGCCCCGACAAGGTAAACGGCCGTGGGGGCGTAGACGACCGCCTCCCTCCCCCAGCTCCCTCACCCCCACCCGAGCTCACACACAACAATCGCGCTGAGGTTATCATTAATGGCAAGAAATGTCGAAGCATGAAACAGCAAAACATAAGAGCTTCGAGTAAAGGTAGCCGAAGGAGGAGGAGGAGGCGGGAGAGCCAGAGCGTAAGCCCAGCAACAATCCCGACACGACTAAGCGCGGAGAGCAGATTCGTCTCATAGTCACACTCGGAGTGAGCTTCGAGGCGAGGCGCAGAGTCGTCCCATTACACCCTTGGGCCAGTGTGTGTGCCCAGCCTCATCTGTATGAGAAAGGTGGCCAGACTTCCACCTTCGTTAAGCAATAATTCAGAGACAAGGCCAAGGAATAAATTAGGTTTTACGAATTCAAACGAGATCTAAGTCGTTCTCTCGGCCTTTTCTCAGAGACGTTACCCGGGGTCATAAAGTATCTTGCAAGGCTCGCAATGCTCTTCTGCCTTGGAGCGTCCCCCGACAATTCCCAGCCCACGTCCGCCCTCGGAATCGCAGCCGCAGTATCTCGCCAGGTATTGCTCTCGCCTCCACTCACGCGTCAGTCACCATGGCAACACCCACTCCATCTCCCCTCTCGAAACCTCTTGAAACCCTCCCGCAGCTTCGCGTAACGTGACTGACAAATGCCCATCGCCAAATTTGGAAGAGACCGAAGGAATGTAACTTGGAAGGAGAGCGTGGCTGGCTCGGTCGGAGGAAGGAAGGGTTGCAATATCCAACAAGAATGAATAATTGCCGAGTGCAAGAGGCGAGTGGGAAAAAAGGGGCTAGACTGCTGATAAAAAAAAGGAAAAAGTGAGAAGCAAGGTGTTTCCAAACAATAAAAAGAGACAAAACTAAAAAAAAAGAGGGTCTAGACACGGCCACTTTGGCTTTAAAAGTACAAACAATGAATGAGGACTAACGAGAGAGGACTGAATGAGCGCCCAGAGACCCCCCACGATCGAAGAGGGAGCAGGGAAGAAGGGGGAGCAGTGGGAGGCAAGGGGGTAGCTGGGGGCGCCAGGAGGCGGCGGCCGGAGTGGGTGGGTTTCACGTCCAGCGAGAGCACCGGGGAGATAGAGATCGGAATGTCGGAGACGTCCGCGATTTGTTCCCCGTACTCAGTCTTCCCGCTCGCCCGGCTCATGACATTCCGCTTACAATTGAAAGGAATACATTTTTTGCGACCGCCCTCGGCAAAGAAAACACATAAATGAATGCTTTCATACACATACGCACACACACGTACAGACACACAGACACACACACAAAGGGAAAAAGGGAAAGAGAAAGAGAAAGAGAAAGAGAAAGAGAAAGAAAGAGAGAGAGAGAGAGAGAGAGAGAGAGAGAGAGAGAGAGAGAGAGAGAGAGAGAGAGAGAGAGAGAGAGAGAGAGAGAGAGAGAGAGAGAGAGAGAGAGAAAGAGAGCCGTTTGTACCATCTCTCCTTCCCGAACAAGTGATTTCCATGTAAGGTTCTCCCACAGTACGCCCACCATTGTTATAACGCAAAGAGGGAGAGTTTCCGTGATGTATATGTGATGTATATGAAGAAGTCAGGGATGCAGGGGGTGGGGAGAGGTGGAAGACAGAGGTGGACGAGGGTAGGGGCTGAGAGAGGGTAAAGACAGAGGCAGAGAAGGGAGAGAGAGAGAGAGAGAGAGAGAGAGAGAGAGAGAGAGAGAGAGAGAGAGAGAGAGAGAGAGAGAGAGAGAGAGAGAGGGGGGGGGAGAGAGGAGGGAGAGGGAGAGGAAGAGAGAGAAGGGTAGGGGCAGGGGTAGGGAGGAAGAGCGAGATGGTAGGGGCAGGGGTAGGGAGGGAAAGAGAGAGGGTAGGGGCAGGGGCACGGAGAGGGACGCCCCTGGACTTTCTCACGGACTTGGCCAATAACACAAGCGGGTCACGACTCGGGGCGGCGGTGGCGAAGGCAGCGCGTCTTCTTCGCGCTCGGGGGCGGCCGCCTTACGTCACTCCCTGGAAGGCGTCACTACAGCTGGACGGCCGCCTCATTCATGGCCGTATAAGGAGCGAATCTGCACACCTGAAGCCTCTTGGGCCATCTTGCCGCCCTACGCTGCGGAACTTTCAACCTTACGCCCCGGTGACTCACAACCTGCCTCGAACCGACAAGAGGCTGTCGTAAACCACCATTGTTGCCCCCTTCTATCCGTCGCCGGGGTTTGCATACCCCATGCCACAAATCTTTTCGTAATTAGCACGATTTCCAACTCGACATCCGTATCGGCTTTCTCCAAATTAGGAAACACGAGCCTACCATTCACCACACACCCAGGCAAATCGACGCCGTGCGCCATATTCATACATACAACACATTAACCACACGAGTGAATGAATTCCAGAGAGGACTACATTATTGTAGATTCTCTCCGAAGCTCACATGCGGGCGGAGGGCGCGGCCGCATCTTCTCCATCACGGCTGACATACAAACAACACCCAAAATCAGATAGGCCTAAAAGAGCCATGACGATAGAAGGGAGGGAGGGAGGGAGAGTAGGGGGGGAGGAAGGGAGCGCCCACGCTGGAATTAATGGTCGAACAACGTCGTCCAGATAAGAAATGGGTTCAGCCAGGGCCCTGGGTTCATCCCCGGCTAGAGCTACGAAAGTCGACACAAAGGCGTACAAAGCGCAACGCGTTGAAGTGGCCACTTAAGGTAAGAAGCCTGGTGGCCGTGCCCGGTAAGGCAATGTCCGCCCACTCGCTCGTTCATGCGCGTGCGCGTGTGTGCGTATGAAGGGGTGTGTGTGCATGTATGACGGTGTCTGTGTGCGCGAGTGTGTGTGTGCGTGAGTGTGTGTGCGTGAGTGTGTGTGCGTGAGTGTGTGTGTGAGTGTGTGTGTGCGTAAGCGTGTGTGCGTGAGTGTGTTCGTGAGCGTGTGAAATCACATGTGTGTGTGAAATCGCGTACATGCGAACCAGTGCGTATTGCGTATTCTTGGGTATATGGAGGACATGTGTGTGCTTGCGTGCCGTGTCGACTTTCCCCTCATGTCTACAGCTAACTTCATGAATTCGTTTCTGACATCACGTTTTTCTAATGCCTGCGAAGGCGCGTAGAAATCCCTTCAACAAGAAGCAGTGTCTTATGTCACGCAGTGGCGGGCGTCGCGAGGTCCGCGATGCTTTCACCTTATTCCGCCTAACGCGGAGTCACCGCCGCCGCCGCCCCTCCGCAGGTCTCGCTAGCAGGTGTCCGCCCATGAAAGTATGGCGATCCGACCTACGCCCGCCTCGCCCAGCCCTCGCCCCGGGTTACGGTCGTGAGGTGAACCACGGGCGTTGTCCTGAAACGCATCCATACCCTCCCCTTGCCCTTATAAGGCCCCGTTCTGCTCACGCCCAAGATATAATGACCTCGGCTACCCACAGCCACGTCATCGGCGCCCACACAACGCCCGCGGCCTCGCTTGGCGCTGCAGAGTGTTTAACAAATGAAAATCGGAGCTGAGGGCGGGACCTGACCTCTGGCCTCAGGGCGATGCCTCTCGTCTGCCCACCTGGAAGAAGCTCGGCCAAAAGTCGCCCAAATTATTTCCTCGTTTTGTCCCGCAATTTATGGACACCTTGCTTGCGTCCCATTAAACCCCTCGCGAAGTCGCTGAAGATCTCCAGACGTCCGCTTCAACAACAGTACTGCGTAAACTGCTGTTCGCCGGGTGTCCCTTTCGCCCGATCTCCTTTCCAGCTCCCTTGGATTGATATCTTTATCTTGCGTTCGAAAACTTTGCCCGTGCTCTTCGTCTTCCTGTCTGTTGTGTTGTGTCCAGCGCCCTGCAAGGCTTCGCCGACTTTGTCACAAGCCACAAGACAGGCGTCAACAAGGTCATGAGCCACCGGACGGCAGTAAACACGGTCATGAGCCGCCGACGTGTGCATGCTTCATGATGCAACTGAACCTACTATTAAACGAGTCACCCATCGGTTTAGGAATAATCGCGTTTACTATGAACAAATTACAAAACGTTGAAGTGAGAAACTTGCTCAAACGTTTACATCAAAACTCACATCAGATACGGTTTTAAACATGGCATTCCTAATCGCGATGATCAATGGAAATCTACATGGTCCTACAAGGTGCCTCTGGACCGCATACCTCATTAATACAAATACAAAACCACACACGAGACTTCATAAAACAACATGAAAGTGGCCCATGAATTATACGGCCTAGGTATCGCGAAGACGATAACCATCCTGACGAACTACATGTCTCCATCTCTCTCTCTCTCTCTCTCTTTCTCAATACCAATCCCCCACCCGTTTACTCGTAGATCCAAACAACAGAGATAAGGGTACATCGACGTAACGCCAAGCACGACTATGACGAGTAACAGGATCCTTACAAAAGACGATTTGATGTTTACTTTCTGAATGGCCTGCGAGGCGAAAAATAAAGTTTTCTTTTTCCCCCGACAGTGTTCATTGGCGTTATTTTTCTTTCTTTCTTTCTTTCTTATCTTTCTTCAAGTAGAAAATACGTTCGTGTGAATAATCGATTGACTTGCCTATATATAACGAACACATGGAGTACCCAATATACTATCTCGTGACATCTAGACTTCATACATCCACTAGTGATCGTTACTACTCCCCTGTTATTATGTCTATCGAAATGTTGTGTTCAATTTATCACTATTTTAAGCTTGTGATTAATTTTAAAAAAGGCGTTAACTTAAGACTTTCTAAACCAGAAGAGGGTAACTAACATCTTATTTACATATCAACACAATTTACGAATTTCAGTGATACCAAAAATAATCCGAATCTCCTTTTATGTGGCTTCTGTCCTAAAAATAGACTATTACTCATCCCCAGAAATGATGATCTATTCCCGCCGAGTGAGTAACCAACCACCGGTCTTCCCTCGGGTAAATTCGAGAAGCATCGCCAAGCACCGATCGCAACTACTCGACTAAATGTACTAATGTTGCTTGGCGATAATTCGCTCATTCCGGCACCCGCGCCCACACTAGGAAGAATTAAGGGCCTGACTAGCAATAATTCATGAAGTAATCTCATTCGAGGCGCGTTGCATTACAACAACCACTGGCAAGTCTGGTTGACCGGGCCGGTCGGTCGCAGTACCAAGTCGCAACACTGCCCCCTGGCGGCACGGGGCAGCTTCAGAAGCAAGCTCCGTTACATAACTTCACCGTTCCGACATCCCATTTTTGTCACAAACTACCGTCCGCACCGATCGGTTCCGTTATGCCCGTGAACTCAAAAGCAAGAACAAAAAAAAAGAGAGACAAACAATCACAATCCAAAGAAACAAAAAACTGAATTGTCGAGCCATAAATGGACAGGTCGTGCGAGCACAGATGCCCCGCGAGAAGGGAAGGCTCGGACAATGGCCGATTGTTTGTTTACATTGGCCACGAATTTCCAACATGGGTGGCTGTGTCAGCACTACAGCGAAAGTCGGGAGGGAAGTTTCACGCGAAGAGGGGAGAACTTCTCAAGAAGGAGAAGAAGGAGAAGAAAGAGGAGAAGAGGAAGGAGAAGAAGAAGGAGAAGAAGGAGAAGATGGAGAAGATGGAGAAGAAGGAGAATGAGGAGAATGAGAAAGAGAAAGAGAAGGAGAAGGAGAAGAAGGAGAAGAAGAAGGAGGAGGAGAAGAAGAAGGAGAAGGAGAAGAAGAAGGAGAAGGAGAAGAAGAACAAGAACAAGAAGAACAACAACAAGAACAAGAACAACAAGAACAACAAGAACAAGAAGAAGAACAACAACAACAACATCATCGAAGAGATCTACCATTCAAATCCAAATGTAAAAAAACGCCTTTGATCTCATACTGCCAAGCCGTAATAACCGCAAAGCACAGGTCTCTCTGGCGTCCTTTGGTATCGAGAGCTTTGCAGCCGACGGGTAAATAACACACCCGAGCACGCACACATACATACACACAGACACACACACACAGCCTCGGCCACGTCACACAACCACTCGGACCCCGGCAGACCTCAACCCGCATACAGAGAGCTACCGCGGGAGGGGATGGGATGGGATGAGGAGGAGGGGGGGTGAGGGGTGAGGGATGTGGGGTGAGGGGTGAGGGATGTGGGGTGAGGGGTGTGGGGTGAGGGGTGGGAAGAGGGTCCTCCTATCTGCTAAACAGTTTCAAATTGAATAGTCTGGAAGTCTAGAACACAACCCACTACAATGACGCATACCCTTGCGAATAGAACCTCTGTTTCCGCCTTACGCAAGAGGGTTCTACACCAAACGCTGACAAAAATATAACCAGTAAACATCCAACACTTCCCTAGGACCACATGCCTGCCAGGAACCCGAACCACTTATAAAAAGCTGCACAACCCTTGATAGCCGACAGAATACCTCTCCGTCCTTTAATATCTTATCAATCGGGCATCTGGGTTCTTTCCATCTAATTAGCCCTGGTTTACAACCCCTTTCGCTCTATAATGACGCGGAGTTCCAGAGTTCATTATCAATCGGGTTTTCGAATATTACAAGGTTCCAATCAAAGGTAATGTTTACTCAAGCTAGGGTGTAGGAAGCACAGGGACGCCTACGCCTCTCTCTCCCTCTCCCTCTACCCCTCTCCCTCTCCCTCTCCCTCTACTCCTCCCCCTCTCCCTCTCCCTCTCCCTCTACCCCTCTCCCCTAGCATAAAATTCTTCGTCCTGCTCCCTCTTCCCCTTCCCCCTCCCCACTCCTATCTCATCTGTATGCAGAATTGGCTTGCCCAGAACATGACAGGAGAAGGAGTGTGGACCAAGGTAACAGCTGGGGCCACATGGAGGAGTGTTTGCTGGTATGACACAGCCCTCTGTTTTCTCTCTCTCTCTCTCTCTCTCTCTCTCTCTCTCTCTCTCTCTCTCTCTCTCTCTCTCTCTCTCTCTCTCTCTCTCTCTCTCTCACACCCACTTAATTTTCACAGCCCTCCTTAAAAATATCTCACACCCAGTCAGTGTGAGGGAGACTACATCCTCGCTATATCACCTACACGACATGGACTGGGCACACTCCTCCCAGGATTATCCTATCCCGGGCTACGCACAACCTAGGACGTATGGGCTAGGACCATCAAGTGGACACGGGGATGGCCTCTTCGAAGGGCCCCCGTTTGGACACGCCTCCAATTCGCTTTCGTACACTGGTGATGTTATCATGGAAAAGGGGCAGACGATGTTTTTTGTTTTTTTATTTTACGAAAACAACAGCAATGAATGTAATGATGAAAGTCTTCTCGTATTTACAATGAAACAATGCGTGCATCACAACATGCATCTCTTAGATATATACACACAAAGGTAGATTTCAAAGAATGGGAAAAATACATTTCAAAACCCTAGCTTAAGAATAGAGATTTTACACAACAGACAAACAAAATATCAAGTATCCCTGGCAATTGGGCACAAGCGAGAGCGGAGGGGAGACACGAGCGCTAAAAATGGACACAAGATGGTGAGAGGCAGGGAAGGAGAGATAGGAGGAGGAGGAAGGAGAAGGAGGAGGAGGAGGAGGGAGGAGGAGGAGGAGGAGATGGAGGAGGAGGAGGAGGAGATGGAGGAGGAGATGGAGGAGGAGATGGAGGAGGAGATGGAGGAGGAGATGGAGGAGGAGGAGATGGAGGAGGAGATGGAGGAGGAGATGGAGGAGGAGGAGGAGGAGGAGGAGGAGGAGGAGGAGGAGGAGGAGGAGGAGGAGGAGGAGGAGGAGGAGGAGGAGGAGGAGGAGGAGGAGAGGAAGCGGAAGAAGTAGGAGAAGCAGGGGAAGAGAAGGGTAAAGGAAAGGGTAAGAAAAGAAAAGAGAAGGGAAAGGGGAGGGCAGAGACAGAGACAGGGAGCACAGCGATAGGTGGAGCGGGCCATGTGTACAGGGATAGGGAGAAGACGAAGGGACAAGGGGGATGGACGGGGTGGGGGTGGGGTGGGGTTGGGGGATGGGGGGGGGGAAGAGGGTGGAGGCGTTGGGGTGAAAGGTAAAGTGTACATGGTCAACACGAGCCACGGAGGACCCGACGGGACGCTCACACGACTCATTGAAGTTCGAGTTTACTTTGGGATATCAGAGGGGCGCGGGTCCTGGTGACGTCGCGTGTCAGGAATGCAAATTGATAGTCGAGGTAAAAATTGAACTGCCTCGTAAGGAAAAAAAAAAATCTAATCGCGTGTCAGAAAAAACAAACAATATCCCAAACACTGTTCCCAAAATGGCCACAAGATTTTGTTTTTCTTTCTTTCTTTCTTTTCTTTGGTGGATGGAATTTTAAAATAATCAAGTGGTATTAAAAGAAAGGAAATCCCGTAGAGGAAATCTTCCACATACCTCGTACCTCCGCGAGGCATGGACCGCAACAATTACACATTACACATAACGGGGGGGTGGGGGCGTGGTAGGGGGTACTCGAAAGCAATTACCGGCAACCATTGTCTTTCCGAAGTCCCGAGCCAGCTGGGCGTATGGGAGATGAATTACAGGGTAACGCCGCGGTACTGGGGACTGTATGGGCTCTCCGGGACCAGCGCTGTTGCTTTCACTTGCACATTGCATCACGGCCCTCGGGGGAACACCGCGTGGCCGGGAGCTCTTTACACCGTATGGAAGCCCGAAGACAAGCCCGAAGACAAGCCCGAAGTCAGCGACGACAACGACGTCAATAAAAGCATTAAAAAAAAAGGTACCATAGCCGTCCTTTCTCTCTCCGCGACCGACGCTCCCGGAAGCCGCGACGGGACAGGTAGAACTTGATCTAATTAAAGCGACGAGGCAAGTCCCTTACGCTAACGCAACAGGTGTGGCGAGGCCCTCCCCCCTGCCCCCCCAACCTCCCAGTGGAACCAGAGAGAGGCAAGTGGCGTGTGAACTGTGTCGTACGCGGCGGCCCTCCCACCCCGAGCTGTGTCACCCCGCCCACGCGTCTTGTTTACGGGAGCCCTCGTGAAAGTCAAGTCGCCCACACGCTTGGTAGGGAAACGCCACACCGCAACGCGCCAATCGTCCGCAGAATTCGCTGCTCTGCGAAAACCGCCACTGACGATTTCAACTCGTCTTCGAAAGTGATCTTCAGGCTCGCCGTAATTTGAGAGGAAGGGGGGCTTCTTCGGTCGCTTCAGTCGCGTCTACTTTCCGCGCGCGCGTGGCTCTCGGACCACCTCACCTTCCCCCCCCCCCCCCCCCCCCTCCTCATACACCCCACCCCCCTACCCTTGTCCGACCGTTTATTTACGGCAAGGCTCACTGTTCCAGAGCCTTTCGTGTTTGCCCTACGTACATCTAGAGTGTGTCGAGGTCTGCCCTGAACGTACCCCGAGCGAGCCCTGAGGCATGTGCGGTACCTGGTCTCGGCAGGGGCTCGGGACCTCCTGGGGGTCGCCGTGGACGCCCTAGGCCCTCCCCCTCTCCCCCCGCCTCCCCAACACACCGTTAGGATTACAAACAAACAGCTTTATCTTCGAATAATAGCCTGAGTTCTTTTAATGTTCATTGTTACTATCTTTCAATCGATATGCGTATGTATATGTACTGTATACATAAGTATATATATATATATATATATATATATACATATATATATATATATATATATATATATATACATATATATACACATACAAACATACATATACATATATACATATATATACATATATACATATATATACATACATATATACATATATATATGTATATATATATATATATATATATATATATATATATGTATATATATATATATATATATATATATATATGTATATGTATATATGTATATATGTATATATGTATGTATATGTATATGTGTATATGTGTATATGTGTATATGTGTATATGTATATATGTATATATGTATATATATATATATATATATATATATATATATATATATATATATATATATATATATTATATATATATGTACATATATATATATATATATATATATATATATATATATATATATATATATATATATATATATATATGTGTGTGTATATATACATATATATATGTGTGTGTGTGTGTGTGTGTGTGTGTGTGTGTGTGTGTGTGTGTGTGTGTGTGTGTGTGTGTGTGTGTGTGTGTGTGTGTGTGTGTGCATACATACATACATATATACAAACACACATACATAACAATCTATAACCACTCTTGTACCTCGTCTCGTCCGCTTCGTGTAACGAGAAAAGGCCAACGCTTTGTTATTAAACATGGAAAAGTAGGCCTACCATTTTACAGCTGTTAATTTCATAAAACATTCCGACCGCAACCCACAAAGCCTAGCCTTCTTCCCACCATCCTTACCGCTTCCCTTCACCGCACTTCCCCCCCTCCAAACAAAACCTTTCATTTCGTAACTACCGAAGCCTTTCGCTCTCCGTCCTCTCCTCTCCTCTCCTCTCCTCTCCTCTCTTCTCCTCCTCTTCCTCTTCTTCAGCCTCAGCCTCAGCCTTCCCCCTCCCCCCTCCCCTTTCATTCAACAGGCTACGGATTCCTTTTAATGCTAAAACTCTATATCAATAAATATTCAAAGCAATCAATCAGTCACAAGGCATTACTCCCTGACATACATACATACATACATATAGACAGACAGACAGACAGACAGACAGGCAGGCAGACAGGCGAACAAACAGGCCGAGTCAGGGAGAAAGACAGACAGCCAGGGAGAAAGCCAGACAGACAGGCAGACTGACAGACAGACACAAGCACCTGTCTTCCCAAGAAAACACCCGCAGTGGGTAGAGGGGCTCGAGGCTGGTCCACGGAAACTGAATCTGATCATTAGTCACTGCTGAGCGAGCCCCGGAGTCTCATTAAATTGTGAATAATCGATTAGGAATGGAAGGCGTCCGCGCCATGTAAGGAACCTTCGGCCAGCAGGACACGGGCGGTAGGATTCTGGCTGCAGTACTTGACCATACAGGGAGAGCCAGCCCGTGCATTCCTCTTTCCTACCACCCGCCTCCCACCTCCACTACCATGAGAAGGAAAGATATTGCATCTAACTTTTTTTAAAATCTATTTTGTATCTATAGGCCACTGCATTGCGTCGGTCTTTAATTAATGAAAAGGTATTTTTTTCTTTTTTACCCACACCTCTTTAAAAAAAAAAAAATCCTGCGCACAGACCTGCAGGGAGCTTACCTCGAGGTGGACGCCGTGTCGCACCAAACATAGGCATCGGTTCTCTGCAGGCGTGTCATGCAAGCCTTCGGGGTAAATGCGATGCACCTGAACACAAACGACCCTCGCAACGCATGTTCTGTGCATAACCACTGACCTTCCACTGCTTTTGCATGACATATATAGTGATCGTTCTCCAATGTGGTCATGCAGCGTGGCTAGAAATGCATATCTCCTTGGGGCTGGAGTGCTGCACAATTACGAAACGACACCTGTATCCTGCAACGTTCAAGTGGTCCCAAGGAGCTGTATTTCGCCTCCTCCAGCACCCACCCAAGCACCGCGCTGCCTCTCTCGGGCCACAAACAACTTGACATCCCTGACCACGCATAGGGGCTCTCCTCTTTCCGACGCTCCGGCACATAAATAACCATCCCAGAGTAACGATAAATCCCCCGGCGACTCGAACAGGAACAAGACGGGCGGGCGGGCGGCCCCATCGCTCTGCCGCCGCGACCGCTGCCTCACACCCGAGGCGCCGCAGCATCACGGAGGTATTCAAATAAGAGTGAATGCTGAATGACTCGAGTATCCGGAGGTGGAATAAGTGATGGGATATGGTAATTAAAACAGAAAGGCAGCTTGACAGCCTCTTGTGGCCGCCTTCGCGCCATCAATCACATTCTCCCGGCCCGTCATCCTCCAGCACTTCGCGTGACTCAGCCTTCACTCTCGAATATTCACACTCGCTCTGTCACACTCGACCTTCACTCTCGGATATTCACACTCGCCCTTCACACTCGGATACCCACACTCGCGCCTCACTCTCGGATATTAACACTCAAACCGTCACTTTCGGGCTTTTACGCTCACCCTTCACGCGCAATTTGTACGCTCAAAACCTCTACATTCTCACCCTTCTCACTCAATCATCGTTCTCGGGTATTCAATCACACACACACACACCCTCCACCCACGCATTTTCTCACCCTTCGCCTCGCTACACGCTTGTTTACCTGATCACCCAAAATATCCGCCATTACCCGACTCCGCCGTTCTTGCTAGGCCTTTGCAACAAGTCCAAACGCTTTCTTTGCCGGGCCTCCTAACAAACGGCCGTGACCTAATACTCTCACCTCTCTCGTGGGACACACCCCGACCGCCCTATATGGAGGCCCAGAGTAACTAACACAGGCTCTGCTACAAGACCATTACTAAACTGATCCTCCAGAGCTGAATACGTGAGAAATACAGGGCGCGAGCAATGCAGGACGCAAGAAATTAAGAGAACCCAATGAGAACTAAATGAGAACCCAATGATACAGACAACAAATTCATTAAAAAACAATCAATAACGAAAACAACACTAGAGCTCTACGTCAGCGCGCGGCATCGATAGAGCTTCCAACCAGCCGTTCGTTGCATTACTTACCTCGGGGTGCTCCTTGACAGGCACATAGACCTTGTCGGAGAGCGTCACGGAGGCTCCCACGGGATCTGGCAGGGAAAGAGGCTCCTTGGCACCTCCATTGATGTGGAACAAGTTCGCCCGCACCTTGTTGATCTCTGGAAGGAAGAGGAAAAATGTCACGTGAGAGAGAGCACGGTAGGGGGTGGGTGGTCTATCAATAACACGTCAAAGATCAAGCAATATATCACGTGGGGTGTGGCGTAACGATGATCAAGGGGGATTAATATACAGATCACATAGATCACGATGGAGCAAAAAGGAAGGTTAATGCAAACATGCGCTGCGCCTTGGCTTCTTGCGTCATGCATTCTTCGGGAGACTAAAAGGATGAGGATGTGAACAAAATCATTTTACGGAGAGAGAGAGAGAGAGAGAGAGAGAGAGAGAGAGAGAAGTGGGGGTGGGGTGGAGAAGCTGCATGAGCGTGAAGAGGGTGAAGAAGTTAAGTGATGAGTGCGTTGAAGAGCGGCTATCAAGAGTTAACAAACACTCGTATAACAAAAATACGAAAGCTAAAAAGTTTCGCAGAACAAACAAAAAAGGATAAACCCCCTCCTCAAATACATCTATTCCCACATAATAATTAAATCATCGCATTGTTTCCCCCTTCATCATGAAAAGCGAATCTTATTTAGCATACAACTCGAACAGGTGGAGTGGCTTACGTGACCGCCCCCTTGAAGGAACCTCCGCCAAAGCGAGGCAACAGCCCAGCGAAAGTAGCTAACGTAAGCAAATGCCCATCCATGCCTCTAGAAACGTTTAATTAAGACCCTAAGACACGTTCTAGGACGTTCTAGGACGAAAAAAAACAACAACAAAGGAAACGTTTGCAAGACGACGGTTAATATAAGTGTGAGAAGAGAGGGAGAGAGGGAGAGAGGGAGAGAGGGAGAGAGTGAGAGATGATGGTGGGAATCGCCGGAGCGAAAGACATAACCCGGCGGAACGCGGACAAAGGGGATGCGGAGACCAGGATTCGGTAGGTAACGCGAGTCGATCAATCTGTTTGGCTGACAGGTTGCAGGTCGTCGTTACCTCTATTCAGCCACTGACTTTCTCATAAATAGATAAACAGATAGAGAAATAGAGGGAGAGAGAGAGAGAGAGAGAGAGAGAGAGAGAGAGAGAGAGAGAGAGAGAGAGAGAGAGAGAGAGAGAGAGAGAGAGAGAGAGAGAGAGAGAGAGAGAGAAAATAGATGGATAGATAAGTAAAAATAGCCTAAGCCAAAGTATTGCACAACGCCTCAAAACAAAACCAATAAATCGAGCCGCAGGACCGGGATCCAAATGTCTTCTCCTTCAACCCCCTTCCCGCAACAGCAACCGATCGTATAAACAAAATCCTTTCCACTCCCTCCTTCTCGCGGCAAACCCCTTCGCAACGATACCACCGATGTCGTAAAATCCACCATTAGACGGAACAACAAGCGCTCCACCTGCTCCACCAGACTCAGGTAGCTGTAAACACACCTCTTGTAGGCTGGTATTTACCCTCTTCCTCTCCCCAAACTCCTACGCCCCCCCCCCCCTTTCCCCCCAAATGGCGATAAAAAAAGGACGTGCACATCTCAAGGATCACTCGAGACAACCGGAACATGACACAGTCGTGCGCTGGATAACACCTACCAAATGCAACATTACTATTTTCCCTACAAACATGGATACTGTACGGGTACCATGAAATTCCTAGCCTCCTTCGAACCTGCTGCCTCTGATCAACGTACGGGATAAACGGAAAACGTTTTTCTTCTTTTTTCTTCATAAACATGCAAATAAAAAGAGGAAAAGATAATGAAGTCCCCCCTAAGATTTGCCCCGCAGCAGGGCCCAGGGGGAAGAAATGAAGGCTTTTTGCGAGGACCAGGGCGAGTGAGAGGGGGGGGGGGGGCACAGCAAGCCTTCCGAGGAGGCGCGTGGGAAGCCCAGCAACGCCTGGACACCTCCACCAGGCACACACACACATGCCCGCCCTTGCTAAACACCCACGCCACATGCGAATTGCGTCGTCCTGTCGGCCTGCCATGCAACCCACAGCCCAGTCATGCAGGCAGCTGGCCCATGGAGCTGGTTCCTTCAGCTTGCGTGAGCCCGGGCAGGTGTGAAGACGCATCCACTCAGCTGAGACCCTTGAGAGGAGTAAACAACCGCGCCACGAGCCTCTCACCTTTTCCCTGTATACTTCTCCTATCCTTTTATACCTCTCTTTCTACCCTCATCCTTATCCTCGTCCTCACAGACAAACATTTAATCGACGAGAATATAACTCGATTTCAGCTGAAAAGGATTTTTTTCCTTTCTTTTTGTCTCTGTCAATTACTTTCCCCTTCCAGCGATCCCATCCTTGTCACCTCCTTCCTTCCTCCCTCGCTGCAATCGACGCAAACTTTCACCTAATTACCTCTCTATCCATAACCCTTCCTCCCGTTCCTCTAACCGCCGCGGCATCCGTACTCTTTCCACTTTCACCTATCGCCGGAAATCTACCCACACACCCTTTTCTGTCGCTACTACCTTCCCGTCCCGTCGCCAAGCAATCTCTATCTACCCGTGCGCCGCCATCCCCGGGTTTCTCGTAAAAAAAATAGTTACCATTACTAGTTACTCGCGGAAATCGAGAGATAGACTCGTGCTCCGTCATCACGCGAGGAATAAGTGGATATAAACAGCGACCGGAAATCACATCTCCTATCCCTCCCCGTCAATGCTCCCCTACCTCCCCCTCCCCTCCCCCACCCCCTTTTTGGAGAAATCAATGGCGAGCGCCGTGCCCGACTGCCCGTGCCCATGCCAACCCTTGTGTGACAGGCACCCGCGGGTGACGTCATCCACACGCTGACGGATCACAAATACCCGGGGCGTCAACAAGCGCCCGTGCCAAGCATATCGCTACGAGCCTTGCGTGCAATGTACTGCCCTTAAAATAAACAGGCGGAGATAGAAATAGAAGCGATGACCGGTGTGCGTGCGTGTGTGCGTGCGTGCGTGTGTTCAAGAGCGCGTGGGCGTCCGTCCGAACGGTCAGCGCGCGCGACACAGCGACCAAAGGTAATGTTGCAGTTGTTGCATGGCCACCGAACAGATGGTCAAGTGCTCACGCGGCGCACTCTAGCTCATACTGTTGCCCCGAAAACGCTTTTATTGGTTTCGTTACGGGGCCAGGACCTATCTTGATGGCTCTACTGACCTTAATTTTTTTCTTTCTTTCTCTTTCAGTTTCTACTTTTCTCTCTCTCTGGTTCTATTTCTCTCTTTCTCTGGTTCTATTTCTCTCTCTCTCTCTCTCGCTGGTTCTATTTCTCTCTCTCTCTCTCTCTCGCTGGTTCTATTTCTCTCTCTCTCTCTCTGGTTCTATTTCTCTCTCTCTCTGGTTCTATCAACTCTCTCTGGTTCTATTTAGTTCTTCAATTTACCTCTGTCTCTCTGTTTATTTCTCTTTCTCTCTCAGTTTTTTCGTTGTTCTATAAATTAACCATGCATGATACATAAGCAACAGACGTGATATACAAACACAACACGTATTTCCAAGGGCGGAAAATGTTCGAGCGTCTTCCTCTCTTATTTTGTCCTTCTCTATCCTTTTTCTTCTCTTTCTCTCTCTCTCTCTCTCTCTCTCTCTCTCTCCCGTTCCTACCCCACCCCCCTCTATCTTCAAAGAAAACGGCGAAACAACCCGGAGATAACAAACTGCTTACGGGGCCCGCCAGCTTCCTTGGCGCTGACGACCACAACAAACTGGTTATAAATACCCAAACGACCCTCCGCTGTAATTGCGCCGGTGAAGCAACGAGGCCGGAAATAGCCACGCCTGGCACCTCCCTCGTGCCATGACGCCTCCTCGGCCGCGGCTCCTCACCCCCACCTCACACTCGCGTCCACGCCCACGCCGCCCATGCTCATTTTTGCCTTCAGGCGAAGATGGCCCCGGAACACGCGGACGCACGTACACGCATGCGCACATGCACGTATATACGCACGTACACACGCACGCACACACACGCACGCGCGCACACACGCACACACACACACACACACACACACACACACACACACACACACACACACAGTTATTTCTTCCGCAGACATTTTCATCTCGTTTAACGTCTCCCCATCGCACTTTCTTTTTTGTTTACATTCCCATCTCCTCACCCCTATCCACCCTTACCCTCGAAACCCTTTTCAACCCCTCCTCAATGCCCATTTCATTTCCCCTCAAACTCGAATTGGGTTTTCCTCCTCTTCCCCTTCCTTCCTCACCTTCTCCTTCTCCTCCTCCTCCTCCTTTTCCTTCTCCTTCTCCTCCTCCTCCTCCTTTTCCTTCTCCTTCTCCTCCTCCTCCTCCTTTTCCTGCTCCTTCTCCTTCTCCGATCCAGCTGAGCCGCATCCATCACCACCTCACAAGTCCGTCCATCAGCGCGTACGAAATCTGTCAGAGCGTCAGAAATCCGTCAGCGCGTCACCAGTTGTAAAGCAGCGGCGTTATTTACCTTTGTATCCGCTAGTCCCCCCCCCCCCTCCTCCCTTCGCAACCCGCCGGTGACTTACTGACCTGCGAACCCTTAAATCTGTTGTAGTGGCTTCCTCTGTGGCGTCAACAGGTCAACAGATACGCGTTGTCAGTGCGGACCTACTTACCCCGTTCGATTTTATTGGTCCAGAAAATTTAGATAACCAGGAAAAAAAAACCTCAACATTTCAAAATGAATAAATCATTTGAAAAAAAAAAGGATTATCCGAGTCGTCGCTTCCTTCCGCCTTATCCATTAGCGAGGAAATACGAGAGCTTTTCCCTCGCCGCGAGACAGGACACCCTACGAACCGTCGAACGAGCTAACCTAACAAACGAACAAAAAAACAAAAAAAAAACAGGTTTACAAACGAACGTCCGTCAAATATCATTTGAACGGCGTCACCCGATCGCGCCCGGAACATATGCACGATCTTGCACACGATAAAGACAAAGGAAACCCAGTGCTGATGTATGGCGAATGAAGATGACTAAGTCAATTAGATATGAATATTGCGAAATGTCTGTGGTTTCCCGATATTTGTTGCGAAGGAAAATGAATACTGAATAAACATATAATTAATTTAATAAATAAATAAGTAAATATAAATATAAATATAAATACACATATATATATATACATATACATATTTTATACATATATATATATATATATATATATATATATATATATATATATATATATATATATATATATAGCGAAATTTGTAGCCCTTCGACATAAGCAGCAGAGAGAGAAGCGAGCAAAAAAACAAAAAGAGTAGCTCCCGCGCACCGGAAAAATGAACCATCATCTCAGACGCGCAACAAATCACGCCAAACGCTAAAAACACGCCACGTCGCTGCACACACACACACACACGTAACAAAAGCACGCCAAATGACAGCCCACAAGACGCCGGCACCTAACACGTTACGAGCCAAAGTTACGTGTGTCTGATCGAAGTCCGTGTATCTTCCCAAAAGTATACACACACACCTCCGTGGCCATTCAAAACGCCGCGATTATACAGACAGACACGGAGGGGGGGGGGGAGAGAGAAAGAGAAGTGTTAGTCATGCATGCACTCCAACTTCCCCCCCCACCCACTTCTTCGCTGGAGAATCATGCTTAAATAGCTAGCCCCTCTTGCGAAACGACTGCCAAGGAGAGCGGCCAAGTACCTTAACCATCATCGCTTGCAATGACGTGCAATCATTTTTCGCCACAGAATTCGCAGCGGTGGAATGCGATTATAGCCATTCTCCTCGTACTCTTGGGGGTGGGGGTGGGGGGGGGGAGGCATCTTTGGGGACTACTAGAAAACCCTAAGCTCGGACAAGTAGCTACCCTAAAGCGAGAGAGAGAGAGAGAGAGAGAGAGAGAGAGAGAGAGAGAGAGAGAGAGAGAGAGAAAGAAATAGAAAGAAAGAGAGAAAATAAGAAATAGAAAGAAAGAGAGAAAATAAGAAATAGAAAGATAGAGAAAGAGAGAAAGATAGACAGTAAGAAAGAAAGAAAGAGAGAAAGAGCAAGAGAGAAAGAGAATGAAAGAAAGAGAAAGAGAGAAAGAAAGAGAGAAAGATAGACAGTAAGAAATAAAGAAAGAGAGAAAGAGCAAGAGAGAAAGAGGGACAAAATAAAGTAAATCGCAATATCCGTGGACTGGCGTTCTAACAACAGAGAGCGAGCCCCTGTCCAATCCGAATCAAAAGCCAAACAAAAATATATTCTAGGTCATGGTTGATTAGCGTCCGCGCCACTCCGGACGTTTTAGATAAGAAATTTCACGGCGTTGCATTTCTTCCGACTGCATATCAAAACGTGTCCTAAAATCAACTGCAATGCAACATTTCGAAACATTTCAAAAGTGTTTTTCTTTTTTCTTTTCCTTTTTTTTCCGAACAACATACTATTAAAACATGTACAAGGACATGTCGAGTCGCACGCACCCAGGCAAGTGTTCCAAATAGCTTCCGAATGAGTGAAAAGCCCTTTTAAATAAATTCTTGAGAAAAAAAAAATCAGATAAAGACACCGACTTCTTTCAAGTTGCGTCCGGGTGTGTGTGTATGGGAGCGAGACAAGCGCACGTCAAGGAGCGCAGCGGAGGAGAAAATATCCACGTGATGGTGTCCCCGAGAGGAGAGAGAGAGAGAAAGAGCACCCCCCCCCCCCCCCCCCCCGCCCCCCCCCCCCCCCCCCCCCACCTGCGCCCGTAAACTTTATGCAGCCGCCCACCTCCTCCCCTCGTCTCCTCGTCCCTGTCTTCCCCGCCCCTCCCTGCCCCTCCCCTCATCCCCACCTTCTCCTCTCGAGCCATCAAGCCCATCCTGCTCTCGGAGGATGGATGAAGGCAATTAAAACTAAAAAAAAAAAAAAAAAAAAAAAAAAAAATGCCATAACGTTCAACTTCAAAAACACGTTAGATCTTATTTTTTTCCGCCTAGTTCTCTCTCTTTTTCATCTCGGAATGTTAGTCTCTTCCATATGCGTTCTCCCGGTTAATGGTAATGTAAATAAGGACTGCGGGTTCCCCTCGTCCGTCAACGTGAGGAACTGAGGGGCAGGCGCGCCAAGGCACACATCAGCTGTTCCCTCTCGCAATAACCGTTTAGGCACCGCGCCGTTTTCAAGGTAAATAATGGCCGTGCCCACCAATAGGAAGTGCCGTACCTGAATCTCGAAGGCTTATGGCTTCATAAATCTGTTGAAGCGTACGTTGCCTTTGGGGGTGGTACAGGTCCATTTCCATTTATGAATTACCTCGCCGCGAGATGTCGCCCCCCTGCTCGTAAATGCCAAAAGGCGCATATAAGCGATATACAACTCACGTAAAACACGTACTTGAGATAGATACTAGTACCGGTAGTTCTCTCTCTGATAAAATCTCGAGGCAGTCTGAGCGCAAAACTACTCAAGAAGAGGTAGAGAGCGAAGACCGGAAGACTTTCAATTCCTCCTACCAGTCAAAATTTTGATTTTTTTTAGATAATGACTCAAGTTATAAAGAAAAAAAAAGCGCAGATGTAAACAATTATCGAGAATAAACATCTCTTCAATTAAGAAATCCATTATTCCTTAACGAAACTAGTCATCTTTGCCCCGAAAGTATCCTCACGAAAAAGACACGGGACGTGGGCGTACTAAGGAACGGAAACACACGCGAGAACCGTTTACCGATGCGAAGTCCCCCCCCTCCGCATCATGGCTAAGATTCGCGGCTCCCAAGCAGTTAAGTAGTTGTTTAGAGGAGGCATGACTCACACTCCAAATGTCTGCCTGCGCCCCGTCCAGAGAATCAGTCCTGCCTGTGCCGCGGCCTCCCCCGCCTGCCATGCTGCCCTGATCCTCACAATACGGGTTCCGCCCTCACCATTTAGGGCTCCTATCACTGCGTACAAAAAGCCCGACCATTTGGTACACAATATCCTACCAGTTAGTCACAGGGATGGCAGGGATGCCGCGCCGCCTTATCACTGGCAGCCTACACCTGGCCGGGGGAAGAGGGGCAAGAACTCGCGCCGAAGAGCCACATACTTTGGCAATTTTGATATACATCATCCGAATTTCCCCCCGGCAGATTTATGCTAATCGCATTAACAGGATGATAAAAAAAACGTTCCCTTCCCTAAGAAATAGGTAGTGGGGGAGTGGGGGAGTGGGGGAGTGGGAGGAGGGCGAGGGAGCATGACGCAAACCAGAGGGCCCTAAACGAAACCATACCCCACCTCGTCTCAGAGACTGGCGCCTTCGCGTGGTCGTGCAAATGATCACGACCTGGGTCATCACGGTGCGTAAACGACTCACTGTGGACGTCTCACTACGGACGAGTGACCCGGAGTGCCCCAGGTCGTCACGACCTACAGCCGATGTACCTCCACGTGCTTCAACTCTCCCCGCGAACACCTAGCCCCGAAGACGTCGTGATGGTGCAACATGAATCAACATGACGCGAGACACATCACACCATGACGCACATGCCGCTTTAATGAGCATTCGTCTGCCAAAAAGATCTCTACCGGAGGGAGGGGAAAAAAGTACGCGAGGGATGTAAAGTGGGGAAAAAAGGTAATACGGAAGGCGAAAGGGGACGGAAAAGCCGAAGGGAAAAGCTAAGAGCATTGAGGTGTATACATGGATAGGGGAGGGGGTGGGCAAGGTTAACTAGACGGAGAGCCAAAAAAAATATATATATACATGTATATACATATACGTATGTGTGTATAAATATAAGGATTGATGGATGGATGGATGGATGGATATAGAGGAATAGATGGATGGATAGACAGATAAGTTAAAACAGATACGCACACCACATCTCACGGCCAAGTCAGACACCAATCGGGATTAAACATCATCGAAAGAAAGAAAGAAAAAAGAAAAACGACAAAAAAAATAAAGGGCCCGAAACGACCGACCACGAACGCCTTCTTCTCCTCCTCCTCCTTCCAGTGAGTCTTCGCGCCGCGCTCTCCCTCGCCGCTATATTAGGCTCTTCCCTTAATCTCTGCCACAACATATCGACTCCCAAAAGGAAAGCGATAATGACTAAGCAACCCCCCCCCCCCCATATCCGCTCACGACCACTCAACTACCGACGCCATCCTAATATTATTCTCTCTTTCCCTCCCTCCCTCCCCCCTTCTCTCTCTCTATCTCTCTTTCACTCCCTATTCCCTCTCTCTCCTCCTCCTCCTCTTCCGCCTTCTATTTCTCCTTCTTCCCCCTCTCTCTCTCCTTTCTCCCTCTCTCACTCTTTTCTCTTTATCTTTCTCTCTCTCCTCCTCCCTCTCCCTCCTCCTTTCTCCCTCTCTCTCCTCCTTTCTCCCTACCCCTCGTCCCTCTATCTTCCCCATACTTATCCATACCCTTATAAGATCAACCCTTTCTTCAGCCATGACTGTATCACCTCCCCCCCCCTTTAATCATACACTTTCTCGCAATCACGCGACACTCCCTGCCTATTCACCCTTTTTTCAAAGCATGACTTATGCATGGCCTTTGTATACACACGCCCTCATGGATCACCTAGCCTTCGCTCTCACTTTCCCTTTTATTCATTTACTTATTCATCTATTTGTTTATTTATCTATATATTTATATTTCTATTTCTATTTCTCTCTCTTTCTCTTTTTTTTTCTCTCTCTCTTTTTTTTCTCTCTCTATATATATATATATATATATATATATATATATATATATATATATACATATATAGATAGATAGATAGATAGATAGATAGATAGATAGATAGATAGATATATAGATAGATAATTTAATTATTCATCTTTTCTCTTTTTTTTTAGGGGGGGGACTCCTAGCTGAGCCTACGCTATCCTGTTCCAACCCTTCTCTCTCTCTCTCTCTCTCTTTCTCTCTAACAACCCACGCTTGCGCTCTATTCCGCCTTCAGATGAACTCCGCCCGTCTCTCTCCCTCTCTCTCTTTTTTCTGCCCTCACCTTGGCCCTTATCGAGAGCGCCCGTGTTCTTCCGAGCGTTCCGATACTACCAAACGCACGGAACGCCATCGCCGCCGCCGTCGTTCCCGATCCTATTTCGGCATATCCTCTCTTTTCTTCTTCCTCTTCTTTTTCTTTTCGTGTTTCCTTCGGTTCCTCTTCCTCTCTGGACGCACAGGCCGACAGAAGGGCGGCGGCGAGAAGCATGTGATTTATGCGCCCTTGCTTCCAACACGGAAAGGGGGAGTTCTCAAAATTCAAATGAGGCTATTTTATGCTTGTGATTCAGGACACATCTTGCTCGGAGGAAATCGCGTGCTAAATATTTTCTCGGTCATTTTCAACGATATGCAACTTGCACTATTCTGTCTGTTTGTTCCTAATCACTTTCAATTTTTATTCAAGCTAGTCTATTCTGACGCAGTAATAAGGAAACGGACAAGAGGGCAATACCCAATTTCTTAAAAAAAGAAATTAAGTGAGGTTTCAATTCATCGAACAGCTAATAGAAGCAGCGGTAATGTTGCCTCCCCTTTAACCATTATTTACGTATCTGGTGGGGCAAGATCGCTTCTTACCCGGTTATAAATAAGCGGCAGGACAAGTTTGGGAGTGTCGAGGTGCGGTTGTAAATGACGTCCCCAGTACACTATGGGTCTGACGTCATGCGCTTGAGCGGGGCTTTAAACACGCCAGCGCCCTTAAGGTATAAGGCAATATGAGGGCGTGCACATAACAGTCCCCCTGTGGGGCCCTCCATGCCTTATATGTAGTACGGCCGCCCGCACGCCGCCCACACCCGGCCTCCGGTGCGGTAAAAGTGGGTTCTTCATCTCCCTGTTTGGGCGTGGGGCCAGCACAGCCAGTGTCCAGCCCGCCGGCCTACCTGACAGCCTGCTGGAGCTGGTCCCCTGCTGCTGCTGCTGCCGCCACCTGCAACATCACAACCAGTGTCGGCACTGACCCTCCCCCTCATCTATCTGCCCTGTATCTCGTGCCATCCTCCCGACGCCATTAGTGCCACAAAGGCCTCCACTGAATCGGCATCTTGGACAGAAAATCAAACCATGAAGGGATCCGACGAAAAGCAAAACAAGATCAAAACTTCCTCCCATGCTTTTTCTCATCACGCCCGACAAATCAACACAAGCAAGCCGTATGTTCGGCAAAGTGTACCTTGCCTTACCTAACAGCACAATTACTCGAAGGCTCCGGCACGCTAACAGACGGGCATTCAGCAACCCATGACAAAATACTGTACAGTAATGGGATACGCCGAAGGGCCCGCCACAAAGACTCGCAATAAACAGCTAGAAAGCGACAGCTGTGATACAGAGACGCGTATGCAGGGGACGGCAGAACTTTATTGCTAAAAAAGGCAGGGCAGAGCGAGCCCCTTCCTGCCAGGGTCACGGCGGGCGGACTGCCATACTTCGAAACAATAATAGCTAGAGAGGCGAGAAAGGATTTACGGGCGTGCTGGCGTGGGCGTGATGGTGGGCGAGGTGAGGCTGAGTCAGCTATCCTGGCCGCCCACACGCGAGGCTGGTGGATCTCCCACGAGCCCTCCTTCGGCAAGCGAGCGAGCGAGCGAGCTAGGAGAGCAGCGAGGCCATCTTACCAGCCTTCTCCGCCGTCCTCCCGTGTAGGCACCCCTGGCATGGTCTATGGTGTGGCGTTCCCGGAGAACAGATATATGCCCGATGCCCAGAATATGTTCCGTGCGCTATGCCCGGCTATTTCCCAAGACGGACATCAGACATTTGAGGATTTCCAGCCCATTACAGACAACTCATTTCAGGTAACTGGGAGTTAAAAAAAAACGGCTTGTACTGCGTTCGGCGATACTGGTACGCCTCCGCCCCCCCCACCCCCGGTAAGCCCACAACCCGCCTCTCTAATTTCGTATCATAAAACGAACACCGTCTTATTTACTGATAATCAGTCTAGGAAAAAAAAAGATACCGAGCCTGTTCTGGACTTGAATATTCATAATCTATATGAAAAAAATCGTTGGACTGTGGCCACCTGTTCGAAACGGACTAGTTACCACCGAAAGGATGACAATGTAAACAAGGCCAACTCGATTACACCAGGAAATATCCGGGTACAGAATGATTGATGATGGTGATGATGATAATGATGATGATGATGAAAATAATAATAATAATAATAATAATAATAATAATAATAATAATAATAATAACAATAATAACAATAATAACAATAATAGCATTAACAATTATGCCCGATCATCATTATGACCATCGCCACTCAGTCCCCGGGTAATAGAGGAAGGAAATAAGAAAAAGGGGGGGGAAAAGCTCCGCCGCCCCTCCGTAAGAGCGGAGCTTCGAGCGCGCGAGAAGGCCAGCGACTATTCCTTCGGCCGCTCGTCCCCTTTGCGACGCCGCTGCCATTGGGCTGCCGCGAGCTACGTGGGTTCGGAGGAGGTCAACCCCATGGGCGGGCGTCTGTGCGTGGAAAAGGCGCGAGGCTGGTGAAGAGGTCGAGGGGCGTCGCTTGAAGTTCTGTGGGCGTCGCGAAGGTTAATGAGCGCCCTTTCGCGCGAGGGGCGTTGCGGAGTGGGCGTCCGGGGGAGGTCAGCGCTAGAGATCTCGGAAGAATTATGGGGGATTTTCGCGCACGTCGAGGGCGGTGGCGGCGGCGGCGGATCGCTGATTTTTAGGTCGAGGCCAGAGGTTCCTCCGTCAACCCGCCGGTCGTGCCCCTCGAGTTCGAAACAGATTATTTAAAGGCGTCCCTTCTACGAGCGCTGTCGGGGGCTGGAATCTTGCAACTTGAATTGCACTTCGACTTGTCCTACAGCACGGGCTTCCGTTACTTGGCCTCTCCTCACCTTCCTTCTCCCCGCCTCTTCCTTTCTTCTCTCCCCACTTATTTATTTATTTATTTATTTATTTATTTATTTATGTATTTATTTATCTATCTATCTCTAGCTCTATATCTCTTTTCCCTCTTAAAGCTTTCTTTTTTCTTCTCACTTTTACTCTTTTTTACTCTTTTTCTCTTTCTCTCTCTCTCTCTCTCTCTCTCTCTCTCTCTCTCTCTCTCTCTCTCTCTCTCTCTCTCTCTCTCTCTCTCTCTCCACCCACTTCTACCCTCCTCCTTCGTGGACGCACCCGCATGCCCAGCTCCTTTTCCTCGGCCATTTTCCCTAACTACCACCCTCCTCGACGTTTCATTTCCTGCTCCGTTCCTCCGCTTCCCTCAAGCCTCTTTCTTCTGCTCTCGCTTAAGATGCGTTCTTGTTGCCTTCTCTCCACGAGCTTCAACCTTCAAAATTCGTTCTCAACTACTTTCAGATCATCATCATCATCATCATCATCATCATCATCATCACGATCATCCTCATAATTACGCCTTCACTATCATCATCATCATCATCATCACACCCTCACTATCTTCATCCTCATCACACACTCGCTACCATCCTCCTCATCATAACCATCACACACTCGCTACCACCATCCTCATCATAACCATCACACACTTGCTACCACCTCCCTCATCCTCCTCCTCATCACCATCAACAACAAAACCATAACCCTCACTATAACCATCATCAGTTCCCCCTCCCTCCTCTCTAAGTCTCGCCTGTGGTACCAACCTCCGGTACAAGCCCCGCCCCTTTCTTTCTTTATCTTTCTTCTTTCTTTCTCTTTCTCCTTTTTTCTCTTTCTCTTTCTCCTTTTTTCTCTTTCTCCGGGAGAGTATTGGACTGTCGGTACCTCGAGCTTTATACGAGCATTACTGGGACAAGCGGAGCACACCGAGTATATGCGTGGGTAGCGCCAGAGAAGAAGAAAAAAAAAGAAAAGAAAAAAAAACTCGTCCTGCTGGTCTAGGCGCGACGCTAGGGTCAAACTCCACGGTGAAATATGCAGATAAATAACCGAGATAATAAAAAACAAAACAAAAAAACAACAAGGTAGTTCTGTTGGCGGAGACTTAAATCGACCAGCGATTAAATATACAGTCATGCCTTTTAACAGCATTCCCTTCTTACCTTTCCTTCCCCCTTACCCTTCACCCATCTTTATCTAATCCCTTATTTTTTTTCAAACTTGGCAGGACGGGGTAAAAGGGGGGGCGGCCCCCGGGGTACAATTCTCATCAACGTAGCTAACTAAACAAACAACGCTCCTAGGCCTATCGCACCCACGTCATACAAAATTAGAAGGAAGGGTTTAGGTACCACAGAGTAACTAAGTCTGATTGAAGGCCGCCCATCCAAAAAAAGAAAAAAAAAAAGAAAAAAAAAAGATCTGATCCGGTTAGCAGAAAGTGCGCTAGAAAGTTCCGATTTCACGGCGTCTACAAGGGATCCAATTTACACGCCGCAGGACCCAGCGACCTTGCCTTGGCTTAGGAGGCTGGGAAGAGTGCGTAGGAGGGCCGTGTACCTTGTGCCATAGTGGTGCGGGATCCTTTAAATCAAGGGGCGGATCATTTTCATTGGGTTCGTAGAAAGCCCTGGATAGAAAGTGAGATATCATTGTCGGCCCAACTGGATTAAGTTCACGTTGGGATTATCACAACCTCTAAATAATGCCACGTTTGATGGGCTCTCGTCTTGCTCACGTGGGCGGCACGCGGGAAAAAAAATGGGTGTGAATCGCCGCCCGCGTGCGGTCGGTCAACTTGATGGCGGATGTATTCGGGTTATGATCCCCCCCCTAACCCCCCTTTATCAGGAGCCTGACATACCCACTAAAGGCAAATCAAGAGCATCCAAAAACCAGCGAGCCCGAGCAACAAAAAGACGCGTCGGGGAAGGGCGCAGCAGCAGCTCGCACCAACACCTGAGAGGCAAATCAAAGGGGGCACGGAACCTCAACGAGGCAAGAAGCAGCACCCAGAGCAGCAGCATCACGAGGGGGGAAAAAAGGGCCGGGGCAGGAGCGAGGGCGGCAGGGGGAGGGGGAGGGGCGTCATCGCGAGGGAGGTGCCCCCCGCGGCTAGGGTGGCAGGTACGCCAACATGGCCCACCTGCCGCTCCGTGTCTCGGCTCCCGGCGAACCTTCACTTTTTCCTCGCCTTTTCAGGGGTAACTAATAACAAGCAGCCGCCGGTAGCAATGTGCGGCGAGGTCGCGTTGGCAACACTCCGCATTAATCGCGCGGAAACATGACATCACCGTCATTGCTTCATCAGCATCTTTCTATCTGCCGGGGGACACAAAGCATTTCTAATCACATCAACAGTGACTAACTAACGCCTTTACTTTATCCTTCGTTATGGCCAACACTCACTCACTCACACACTCACTCACTCACTCACTCACTCACTCACTCACTCACTCACTCACTCACTCACTCACTCACTCACACACTCACACACTCACTCACTCATTCTCACTCACACACACACTCACACTCACACAATGCCATCATCGCAACATTCTTAATGCGGCGAGTAAGTGAAAACACCCAACTCTTCCTGCTGGTTACTCCCCCCGCCCGCCCGCCCGCTGTCGATTATTAGGGTCATTATCGGCGGTCGAGGTAAACCCAAACACAAAGCAGTCCCATGACGACGTCCTCCTTCACACACACACTAATCAACCTTTACAAACTAATCCCCCTCTGATATGCGACAGACTTGCAACCTCTTTTGTTGATAAATCCCAGCGTAACCAGCGGGGACGGCAATAATCGCCAACTCAGACCGTAATAAAAGATCGCTATTCGTAGACAAATGACCGAGCAAATAGCCAAGCGCAAGCAAGGCGTGTGATCGAGGGATCGAGGGATCGAGAGCGAAATCCGGGTGCAGCGCGTCAGCGAGAAGCGAAGGAAGGAGCCCGCCTGTAATCCCGCGCTTGTCTTAATCCAAATCCGAGATGACAAAAGCCTGGAAGAACTGTAAACAAGTGTACCCTCCCTCCCCCTTCCCCTTCCCCTTCCCCTCCCCTAAGGGAAAAGCCATGGGAGGGGAGGGGAGGGGAGGGGTGGGAAAGGATGGGGGAACAAGGAAGATACACCACCCATACGCCCTGTCGCTGACTTAGGCCTTCATATCCAAAAATATTCCTTTTTTTTCCCCTTTCTCAAACCTGGCGCAAGGGAACAGCTGGTAAAAATATTATCTTTCCGAGGGGAAAACATCAACGCGCGGCCCCGGTTGTCGCTGCTGCCCCCAGGAAGTAGAGGTTGTAGTGCAGCTGCTTCATATTCTTGTATTTGCGTCAGCCTCCTCCCCTCCCAAACGAAACAACAAGGTGCGGACAGAACACCTCCTCCTCCTCCTCCTACTCCTCCCCCCTCACTCTCCTCTTCCTCCTTGCACGTCTTCCACTTCTTTTTTTCCAATTCTCCTTCTCCTCCGCGTCAGAAATATTCCTCCAAAACTTTATTTTTGGTGTCATTCGCCCTCGTGTTCCCGCACTTGCTTTTCCCTTTGACGCGCGAGTCGTGAAGCCCAGTATTCATCGGAGGCGGAGTGTGAACGCCCCTAAACCCCTCCCCTCAACCCCACCCCACTCCCAGATAAACTCATTTACTCACAACTGTCAATTACCCTGAGTTAAACTTGTCATTTGGACGCTCGTGAAGTTGCGCATCTCCAAAGGCTCCGGCTCCCTCTGCACGGGCACTTCCCAGCGTCTCCGCCAATCAGAGCAAAAATCCCCCCCGCGAGATGCTTAATATGTGCCTGCGGGCGGTGGCGTCATCTTGGATAATTTATGTGGATAAAAAGGATAATAAGGCGGCGGGCGCACCTGGCTCCCCACCTTTGGGCATCTGAGTCATACCCGAACACCTACATGACCTCCAGTGCATTAAAGGCCACGCTTGGATATAACGCGAATGCCCTTCGGCGTAGACTTGGAGCCCGGCTGAGGGGAAACCGGCTAATAACAAGGGTTCATTATTGTTATTGTTAATATCCTTTCTATCGGACATTTCTTATTCCTATTTGACTGGCGAAAAACAAGTCCCCGAAACCATCGCGAAGAGACGGACACCAATACGACAAACGCCATCGCGGAACCCAACCGACTGCATTACAGTTCGTGCGGACGCGTCGATGGCGGCACGTCACGCGTCGTTACAATATTCTCGAGGGACCTACATTCTGCCGGCAAGACACGGGAGGTTCCGGCGGGACCCATCAACACGTCAGCTGTTGAAGGATGCAGGGCTGACTGAGTGTGCCGCTCACTCGTCACCGCGCCGAGCCACGCTATTATTGTTTCCTGTCCCTTCGTTCCCTCATTCTAACTCTTCCCCCCCCCCATCCCTCTCTCTTTCTCTCCCTCCCTGCCCCTTCCTTTCCCTCTGCCTCAGCTTCCCCCCTCTCTCTTTCCCCCCCCTTCTGCTCCTCTCCAGCAGGGCATCCGGGACCTAAAGCTGGCTAGTGGGCGTGGTTCATGTGAGCCATCCCGTGGTGTGGGCGGTGGGGGCAGGGAAAGCGGCGGTGGCGGTGGCGGCAGCACCTGGCCCCAACATGCCCGACCTTCTTCAAACATATACACATTTTGCGATATATTTTTACGCGCGGGTCAGCCCATCGCGACATAAATATGCAGTCCTTACTCATTGCACTCGTCCGATTCTCCGCCACGGTCCTTCGACTTTCCATGGCAAGCGCCCACGCGGGGGAAATATGCAAAGGGAGCCGAGAATAACAAAAGCCAGCTGCTGTATTTTTGTTGCCGCTAACTAGCTGCGCCAGATCGAAGAGGAAATGAGAGTTGCGGAAGGCTTGTTTATATTTGTCTGGGCATCCACCCTCGTCCCGCGTCGTCATTTATTTTCTCCCTCGTGTGTGTCCCCCCCCCCCCCCCCACAACCCCATGACGACTCCGTCACCTTCGTGGACCCGACTTGTCGTATCGGAGCCATTATCGCTACACCGCCTTCCGCCCGCCGACGCTCCCTCGCACAACTCATCCATTCTATAATTAAAACAAGTAAATCACTGCCTTATCTTTCCACCCTCACCCAACACACACACACACACTAAAAATAAGAAAAAGAGAGAAAAAAAAAGAAATTCCAACGACAAAATGCATGACAAACTCGACCAATTCTCGTCCCAGTGTAAGTCCCCTTCACCACGTCTGTGCGCTTTTTTAAGTCATTTTTTTTAACCTTTCTTTCTCCCTTTTCTTAATTTCCCTCGTCACATGAGCTTACCTACCCCCTCCCCCCCTACATCCCTTCAGTGCCACCTGTGAAGCAATTTCTCAACGGTCAGGACTCAAGCCGGGGCCTTCCCTGCCATTTCTCACGGTGGCAGTGCAAATGGCGGCGGAATTAATGTTTTGCCTTCTCTTAATGCCGCGGCTGTTGATGTTGGAGAAAGGTTGGGCAGCCTCCGGAGCGGCACAAAGAGATCTCCTGATATTGTTTGTTCTGTTACTGTCTCGTTCTCTGTGTCTGTCTGTCTGTCTGTCTGTCTGTCTGTGTCTGTTTGACTCGCTTCCTCTCTATTGCTGACTGACTGACTCACTGTCTGTTTTTCTCCAAAATTAATAAATATATCAAATAGAAAATTAATAAATAAATACCCAAATAAACACGGGGGAAGGGAAGGGGAAGGGGTGCAGAATGTAGGTGAACAGCCACGACAAGACAAGCCTTTACGACGTTTCAAAAGGAGAGAAGTAAAAAAAAAAAGAAAAAAAAGGAGAGTGCCCGAGATATGGGACAACGAGACGAAAGCAAGGAGTGACCCGCTATCTTTCCCGCTCCTCTGACCCCCCGAGGAAAGGTCAACCAGAGAACTATCAGAGAATGCTTCTCCCTCTCTCCTAGAGGAGGAGGAGGAGGAGGAGGAGGAGGAGGAGGAGGAGGAGGAGGAGGAGGAGGAGGAGGAGGAGGAGGAGGAGGAGGAAGGAGGAGGAGGAAGAGAAGAAGAAGAAGAAGAAGAAGAAGAAGAAGAAGAAGAATGGGTGGGGAGAGAGATCGAGTCACAATAAAAAAGAAAGAAAGAAAAAAAAGACGAATTTTGTACAATGAAGGGTCCAATGAGATGATGCATCTCTCTTGTCTTGCCCCTAATCCGTCTTTGGCGTGGGGGGGGGGGGGGGCATTTAAAAATTTCCTCGAGTCATGTGACTTTTTTTCCTGGGGAGGGGAGGGGAGGGGCGAGGAGGAGGGGGGGGACCTAACACAGTTAACGCTGCAGTTTAAACCATTTTCTTGCTTTGTTCGCTCGTTCAAACACGGGTCGTGGACTCACTCCGGTCTTCACTTTCCTATTAGGGAGAAAGAGAGAGAGAGAGAGAGAGAGAGAGAGAGAGAGAGAGAGAGAGAGAGAGAGAGAGAGAGAGAGAGAGAGAGAGAGAGAGAGAGAGAGAGAGAGAGAGAGGGGGTGAAGCATGATGGAGGAGGTGGAGGTGGAGTAGGAGGAGGAGGACGAGTAGGACGAAAGGGAGGAGGAGGAGGAGGAGAAGAAGAAAAAAAAGAAGGAAAATAGACAGGGAGGAAAATAAACAGACAAAAAATAGAAAACAAAATCTTAAAAATATATACAAAATCGTAAAAATATATCTAAACATAAGAACGAAAAAGTCTCCAAAGGAAAAAAAAAAAAAAAAAAAAAAAAAAAAAAAGTAAGGCTCCCAAACAGACAGGAGGGCGCGCGCTGACAAAATCCCCCCCACCCCACTCACCCCCTCACCCCCACACCCCGAGAGAGCTGGCGGAGACTCGTAAACCACTGCAAGTCACTAACCGCTATAAAAGCATACATTACCGGGGTAGAAATGGGGGAGGGGAGGGGAGGAAAGGGGGTGGGGGGGAGAAGGAGGGGGTTGGCATGTGAATGAGCAATGCCGCTAATTTGTAAATACATTTTTCTTTTATCCACTGCCACAGAGAGGGGAGGGGAAGTGGGGGGGGGGGGGGGCAAGCATTCTATCTCCTCAGCTCGGGCATACAGGCTCATAATACAGATCCTGTGGTGGGGAAATGTGCGGGGTTGAATAACGGAGAGACAATGCGAAAAAGTAGAGGGAGGGAGGGAGGGAGGGAGGGAGGGAGGGAGGGGAGAGAGAGGGAGAGGGAGAGGGAGAGAGAGGGAGAGAGAGGGAGGGAGGGAGAGAGGAGAGAGAGAAAGAGAGAGAAAGAGAGAGAAAGAGAGAGAAAGAGAGAGAGAAAGAGAGAGAGAAAGAGAGAGAGAAAGAGAGAGAGAAAGAGAGAGAGAAAGAGAGAGAGGAAGAGAGAGAGAGAGAGAGAGAAAGAGAGAGAAAGAGAGAGAAAGAGAGAGAGAAAGAGAGAGAGAAAGAGAGAGAGAAAGAGAGAGAGAAAGAGAGAGAGAAAGAGAGAGAGAAAGAGAGAGAGAAAGAGAGAGAGAAAGACAGAGAGAAAGATAAAGAGAGAGAAAGAGAGCGAGAGAAAGATAGAGAGAGAAACAGAAAGAAAAAGCGAGCGAGAGCACAAAAAGAAAGCGAGGCGCAGGAGAGCGAGACAGGAGGCAAGACGAGAGACGAGAAGACCTCCCGGACGCGGACGCAGCCGCAGCCGCAGGGGAGAGCAGGGGCAGCAAGGGCGGCGTCGAGGCGGCCAAAGACTCGTGCTAGCGGCTCGGGGAACGACCTCTGGGGAGGGAAGGAGGCTCCCGAAGAAGGGAACTCCTGGAGGTGAAGTCGAGGAGGGGCAGGAGCCTCATCTCTGGGCGTGTTGAAAGGGGCAGCGGAGGATGGGTGGGGCGTCTGTGTGTAGGAGGATGGAACGAGGAAGGAGGAGTGAAGAGGAGGGAGGAGTGAGGAGGAGTGAGGAGGAGGGAGGAGGAGGGAGGGGAAGATGGAGGAGGGAGGGAGGGGAAGATGGGAGGGAGGGGAAGATGGAGGGAGGGGGGGAGGAGGAGGAGGAGTGGGGAGGAGTGGGGAGGAGTGGTGAGGAGGAGGAGGAGGAGGAGGAGGAGGATGGAAGACCAGTAGGAATGAGGGAAGAAGGAAGGAGGAAGAGGATGGAGGAAGGAGAAAGAGGGAAGAGGGAGAGGAAGGAGAAAATAGGGAGAAGGGAGGACGAAAGACGAGGGAGGGAGGGAGTGAGGAGGGGGAAGAGGGAGGGAGGGAGAGTGGAAGGAGGGGGAAGAGGGAGAGTGGAAGGAGGGGGAAGAGGGAGGGGGAAGAGGGAGGGAGGGAGAGAGAGAGGAGGGGGAGGGGGGGAACTGGGCAAGGTAGGATACAGAACCAGGTCCTGAAGCATCGCCTCGCCGCCCTCCATAAAAGTAACAGTAAGAAGCGAGAACACAACTCTTAGGACGAAGGTCATCGACTCTAAACGGCCCGACCTGATCCGAGAGCGGAGTCCCTAATCGAATAAGTTTCAGGGCCGCTTCTGACGTTAGGTTACAGAGAGGGAAAAGGAGAGGAAAAAAAAATCAGGAAATGGAAAGGGAAAAGAAAACAAAAACAGTAAAAATAAAATCTACTCTATCGAACAAGAAAAAATAGAATAATAAGAAAGAAAGGCGAGGAATTGGGAACGGAGAAGAAAAAAATATAATATACAGTACACCCTCGAACGCCAACTGCCAAAACTACCTCAAAAATAAAACCAACTAAGACCCTTCCCGACATCATCATAAAAGAAGAAAGAAAAAATAAATAAATAAATAAAAAGGGCGTGACAAACAAACGACCGCCGCCACGCCATGTCACCCGCAAACACCGGCTGCAGTGTCCAGCAGTCCTCTAAACTTCGACACGCTATCGCCACCAATGTCGTCCCAAAGACATCACCACCCACTACCGCCACCTGCACTTCCCCCCTTACTTCCCCTCCCCCTTCCCCTCCATCCCTCCGTCCCACCACCCCTACCCTACCGTACCCCACCCCCTCCATTATATATCCTCCTTTCCTTGATCAGCCACGTTTGACACTGAAGATTATTGCAGGTTGTGACCCCTACCCCCTACTCCCTACCCAACTACTACCCACTCTCCCCCTACCCCTCCTCCCTCTCCCCCCTACCCCCTCCTCCCTCTCCCAATACGCCCTCACGCCCACGAGGACAAGGACAATGTTTTCCCTATTGCGAGTGGGAGCCACGTCGCCAAGCATGACATCATCTCGAGTGCCAAACTTTAGAAAGAGAGTGAGAGAATGAAAGAGAAAAAGAAAAAGAGAAAACAGAAAGAGAAAAAATAGAAAGAGAGAAAGAAATAGAAAAAAGAGAAAGAGAGAAAGGGAGAAATAGTGCAGGAAAGAGAGAAACAGAGATAGAGGGAGAAAAGGAGAATGAGAAAAACAAGAAAACAGAAAGAAGGAGAGAGAAAGAAAGAGAAGAAGAGAGTATACAACAGCATACTATGACCTCCCCCCCCCACTCTCTCTCTGCCTCCTTCAGGATCAAGCATCATTCCCATCACGTGACTCTCCGCCGATGATCCGTCCTTTCCTAACTGAATCACAACTACAGGTTCAACATCCTTGCAATAGCACCCTTATGCCTAACCGCACGGACTTCACGGATTTCGGAGGCAACTGGTGGCATGGCTGAGGCATTGAGGAAGAGGGGGGGGGGGGGGGAAGGGGGTGTCCCCGGGTAGACTTTCCTGTAAGAGGGTCAGGTATCTTACGAACCCCATTAAACCGCAAAGACCCAAGATAAGCAACTCACCCAAGCCCCAAACATATGCTAAGGAACACAGCGAGAGCTATCCAATTGCCAGCGACAAGCACTAATGCAGCCGCGCTCATAAAAAAAAAAACGAGAAGTTCAAAAAAAAAAAAGTAAAGAAAGAAAGAAAAAAAAAACTCTCCCAAACTACTGCAACTGCCTTCTTCCCGTCCCCTCCTTCACCTTAACACCCCTCCTACCATCCGCCTCCTTCACCTTAACCCCCTCCCCCATCCGACCCCTTCACCTCCCCCTTCACCTCGTAACGTCCTCTCAACACCCCCTCTCCCCCCCCCCACACGTCCCCTCCGCCCCAGAATAAGAAAATCTCTTCCGGGTAGATTCAAAACTCCTAATTACTTACGAGGTCCCACCGACACGTGACCAATAACTCACCAGAATCGCTGCCCCCCCCCCCTCTCCCCTCCCCCCCAACACACCCAGCTGATGCATGCGCCAACATCAAGGTGGGGGGAGGGGGGAAGGAGAAGGAGGAGGGGGAGGGGGTGGGGGAAGGAGGAGGAGGAGGGAGAGAGAGGGCGAAAGCGAGGGAGACGGGGGGAGAGGTGTGGGTGTAGATTGGGGGGGGAGGGAGAAGGTAGGAAGAGGGGTTGTGGGGTATAGATTGGGAGGGGGAGAGGCGGGGTGTGTGGATCGGAAGGGGGGGAGAGACAGGGATGGGGTGGGGTAGGAGGAATTTTGAGTTAGTTATGAGCCCGGAGGGTGTGGGAGGAAGTGTGTGTGTCGAGGGGGGGGGGGGGATGGGCATGGGCATCCAAGCTCAGATCTGATGAGCAGTGCATCAGCGCTGGATGCCAACCCTCTTTCACAAACACTTGGCATCGCTGTATGAATATGCGACTTCGCCGTGCCGCGGCGCCCGAATAAGTGGGGCAAAAAGAGCACCAATTTCCTACAACGCGGGCGACAAATCACCCCCACCCCGACCCCCACCCCCATTCCCACCCACCCACCCACCCACCCACTCAGTTACAAATAAAGAAACACATGGACAAATAAATGAATCAGAGGAGAGAGAAAAAAAAACGAAAGCACAACGAGGAAAACGACGATTTCCAGGCCGGCCAATTTTCGCAAACCGGCTCAGCGACAGAGAGGGAGACACACCAACCAGCCCTGCGGTGACTCATGGTGAATCTTGCGAACAGAGAGATGAGGAACTGGGAGGGAACAGTGCCGCTCTGGGAGAGGGTGGAGGGTGGAAGAGCGGTGGAGAGCGGAGGGTGGAGGACGGAGGGTGGAGGGAGGAAGGGGGTGAGGGCGGAGGGTAATTGTTCGAGGGAGTGCCGAGTTGAAGGTGGAGGTGAAGAAGGGAAGGAGGTGGAAAGGGAGGATGATAGAGAAGAGGGAGGGAGGAAGGAAGGAAGAGGGAAGACTTGAAAGGGAGGGAGGACGGGGGAAGGGCGGGGAGAGAGAGAGTGCAAGAGAGAAAGACCACATGGGTATGTGTGTCGCATGCGTACGCGCCCGGGTCTGCACCTGGCACTGTGGCACAAACGATAAAAAACGCTCCCCCCCCTCCTATCAACCCCAATGACCCCCCCCCAACCTTCCCCTCCCGGTCCGCAGCAAAGGAGAGGAACAAGCTATGCTCGCCTTCCTCCACTCTCTCTCTGACCTTAATGAACACGAGCGTTTGGTTGAGGGAGTGGGGAGTGGGGAGCGGTGGGGAGAGGGGGGGGGCGTCAACAGAGCCACAAAGTGCGAGGTCGCCGATCCGACAAGACAAACAGCGTCAAGGAGAAAAGGATCCGCGGAGAATCTAAGAGAGTCTTCCTGCCCACGGCATAAAAAAAACGGGAGACACAACTATGCGACGCCAAGTAAAAGTGTCGCCACAGAGCAAGTGTTCCTGTTGACGGATTTGGTTGTGGTCGGCGCCGCGGCCCACGAAAACCTCGCCATCCGCCACAGCAAATTTGGGTGAGAGAGGGAAACCCGCCCTCATCATGCGCCATGCAAAAGCCATCGCATTCTCATACAGAAATATAGATGTATTAACAAATGTATGCGCGGACAGGCAAGAATAAAGGCACACGTGCATACAAAACCAGCTATAGATTAACATGTACCCAATGAAACATCCACACATATAATTACATGTCCCAGTGATGCCTAAGAAGCGTCACCGACCACCTGTGCGAAGGATCTCCCTCCCTAATCATGGTACATTTGTAGAAAGTCTTAGTCTAAGGAAAACCGTATCAGCATTGCGATCAACAGGTGGCCCACAATACAATATTATGACGACAGTAACTTCCCGTCAAAAGGGTGTGCCACCTTGACGTACTACTAGCCCCCTCCCCCTTCTCCTCTTTCTCTTTCCTTCCTTCTCATAATCCTCCTTTTCCCTTTCCTTTCCTCTTCCTTTCTCCCCTCTCTCTTCCCTCCCCTTCTCCGATAGCCCCCTCCACCCCCCACCCCCCACCCCCCAATAAGATCATTCTTTCCCCTCTCCGGCGAACAATTAACGCTCCCGTTATGCACGTACACTTCCACGAGGCGCGAGTCTAACCGAAAGCTGATCGCTCGTCGAAGCCCATCTTTTGCGCAGCGTGTCTCGCGAACACAATCCGCGTCGGTCTTCATGCCGCCCAGTCCAGTCCAGTCCAGCCCCGCACGTGTTGCCCCGGGCGATGGTCCGCGCCGCCATCCGCCTCTCAGTGCGAAGGACTAGATCGTCCCTCCGCGGAACAGTCCGGCGAGAGCATTAACGTCACCTCGGCCACAGCGTATTATTGGCTTTATTGAAGGCACGGGGTGAAGGTGCGTGGCCAAAGCAAGCAGATGGGGATGCCCTCGCGAAAAAAATGTTGATCTTTCCTCGTGCAACAATGGCCTTTAACGACTCGCGGCGGAGGAGCACTGCGAGCGGCGGGAAGGACGCAGGTACCAGTCCTTACGCCGGAAGCCGATCGTCGGGAGTAAGGGGAGGGGAGGGGAGGGGACGGGACGGGGGAATGAGGAGGGAGGGAGGTGAGGGGAGGAGAGGGAATGAGGGAGGGCAAGGAGGGGAGGGAAGGGAAGGGAAGGGGAGGGGAAGGAAGGAAGGGGGGGTACTGAGGGCAGGGGGAAGGGGCCAACACAAAGAAAACGCTACACTCCACCTGCCTTCTCTACGAGTACTGCGACGCCAGTCGAAAACTTTAACACCACACATTTGTATATACCATCATCATCTAACAACAACAATAACAAAAAAAACATTCTATTGATATTGATTCCCCCGCCTTACACATGTACAACGAGAGAACTTAGGAACTTCAAGATGGCAGCGGAAGAAACAATAGAGGCGTTGTAGCGTCCGTAACGAGTATACTGCACTCGGGGGTGGGGTGGAGTGGGGGAATGGGGAGGGGTGGGGAGGGGGTCAGTTTACTTAACGGCCCTCGAAAAGGAGTTTGGATAACTGTGGGGGCGTGCGGAACGACATGCGGAAAGACGTGCGGAACGGCGCTCGTGACGGCGACTCCCCGACAGCGGGCCACCGCGTGCGGGACACCAGCGAGCGAGCCTGGCGGAAGAGTGGCGACGGAAAAAAGAGAGAAGTCGGATGATGTGCTTGACTGGAATGGCGGCGAGTGGTAAGCGGCGAGGGCTGGTGTCGGGATGATAGAGCGGGAGGGAAGGAGGGGCCCGGCAGCATAATTGGCAGGCAACCTTGCATTATGCAGTCATCAATCTACATCAAGAGTTAACAGCCAATAATACCGCATTGAGTCCCCCCCACGTTAAGATGGAGGATCTTGCAAGAACGGCGGCCGCTTCCCCCCCAACCCGCTCGCTTCCCTATCGTGGAGCGTTCGGCCAAAGATCGGGGAGGTGGGGGGAGGGGGGGAGGGGAGGAAGGGGGAAGAGGGAGTTGAAGGTCGCGAAATTATTGCACTATATCCCGAGAGCGATACTCCACCACAATAACAATGTACCTCGCTGCCTTGACACACACACACACACACACACACCACTCCTTGCCACACGTCGCAACTCCGTGCAATCCTCATGTCGCCAATGCACGCTATCCCTCCCTCCTTCTTTAAGGAAAAATACCAAACTTCATTTCCATTTCCCTTCTCGGAAAAAAGAAAGACAACCTCTAAACAAACTCTTCAACTTCAAAAAAAAAAAAAAATCTAAAATCTTCTATACTAAACGACAAAGCGTTCTCGGAAAGAGCCATAAAAAGTGCACGGTGAGACTAACTCGCGCCTGGTATTACGAGATCACGAGCAATCCGTCTGATGAACCCCAATCAACCGTCCCCATTGAATGCGAAACACGCGGGGCTACGAAACCCTTCAAGCAAGCAGAGCGATCTAATGGCCAGAAATAACTTGAGGACGACGGAGAGAGCTTATTTAATTGATTAATAACTCCATTCCGCGCACCAAGGCCGATCCAGATTTTAAGAACCGCTGTGTTGTGATAATATTTACTTTCCGATTCTTCAACAGAGTGCACGCGCGCCTGATGCTAATACTGATCTGCGAGACCTTGACGAGCGAGCGAGAAAAGTTGCAAATCCGAAAAGAAAAGAAAAGAAAAAAAAGATTTGCTAGTATGTATTGTTAAGTTGTATTATGCCACTCGAAGAGACGATGTTGCAAGGAAACAATGATGCAAAAGGAAAGTAGGAAGAGAGAGAGAGAGAGAGGAGAGGAAGTGTCTGAAATAAAGGGGGCGTGTGAGGAGGAATGAGAAGCACGAAGGAGTGGGTCTAGTCGGAATGAGAGAGGAAAGTGGAGAGGGAAAGGGATATGGAAAAGGGGAGCGAGAGGGTGTGGAAGAGGAAGAGAGGAGAGGAAGTAGAACAGATAACGAGAGCGAGGCCATGAAATGCCAAAACAAATTATCAAGCGAGTATAAACATTTATATGCACGAAGTCAAAGAAGGAAAAGTAAGTCGCCGGGTCTGAACAGGTCTACGGCACACCTACCGGGGAACGGCGGAGAGGGGGGAAAGGGGAAGGGGGGGTTAGAAGAGGGGGGAAGAGAGGGGGGAAAAGAGGGAGGGAAGGGGGAGGAGAGGGAAGGGGGAGGAGAGGAAAGGGGGAAGGGGAGAGGAGGGGGAGGGGAGAGGAGAGGGAGGGAAAGGAGAAGAGGAAAGAGAGAGAAGGAAGGGGGAAAAGGGAAGAGAGGGAAGGGAGGGAGGAAAAGGGGGTGGAGAAGAGAGGAAGGGAAGAGAGGGAGAGAAGTGGTTCGTTCCCAACGCAACGACCACACGGCCGGCCGGCGCTAGCACGTGGGAAAAATGCGCGTGAGCGAGACAGCAACCGTGGCCCACTGATCCACCGCACCATCGCCCTACTGAACCACCCACATACACCCCCTCTCTTCCTCCTTCCCTCCCTCCCTCCCTCCCCTTCGCTCCTTCCTTCCTTCGCCCCCCCTCCCCTCCCTCCCTCCCTCCCCTCCCTCCACCTTCCCGCTTCTCCCACGCAACTACACCGCGGAAACGTTTACGTGGTGCGTGGGTCCCAATGTGTGTATGCGTGTGTACGCGTGTAAGCTTATGTACGTATGTGTGTGTGCGTGTCTTTCCCCGTCATCGAGGGTGTTAAAGATGACAATAAGGCGGTGAGAAGGCGCCGCTCTTCATCAAAGGAGAGGTCGTGGTAATGAAGCTCAAGGTGTGAGCTCCATGAGGAAGAATAGAAGGGCTGAGGAAGAAGGAGGAAGGGGGAAGGGAAGAGGGGGGGGAGGGGGAAGAGGGCGAGAAGGGAGGAGGAGGAAGAGGGGAAGAGGGGGAGAAGGGTGGAGGGGGAAGGGGGAAGGGAGTAGGGGGGGAAGGGAGGAGGAAGGGAGGAAGGAGAGAAGGGGGAAGGAGAGGAAGGGGGAAGGGAAGAGGAAGGGAGAAGGGGGGAGGGGAAAGGGAGCGAAAAAGCGAGAAATAGAAACAGAGAATAGCAAACAATTCCAAAGCCCCGCAAGCACGTGCTTCCAAACCCTGCCCCAAGAGTTTCTGCAGAGAGGGATGAGGCGGGGGAGGCGACGGCACGGCGGCGTCACGGCGCTTGATGAGGCAAGCGACCATGACCCGCTACAGCCAGTGTTCCATGCTAACTGTTACAGCCACCCAACCATCCTACCACCTCAAGGAGCCGCTTTATGATGTTGCTATAACGCCCTCATGCACGCTATACATCCCAGCGAACGCCTACCTTCTCGCTCTACACCGTGATATCAATATGCATGCGCTCCATAATGTGACTATGCGTGTTTTTAGGAATTCCTTTTCCCCATGGTTACTCATTCTTTCTTCTGCTTCCTCTTTTTCTCTCAAACATATACATGACTTTTTTTTTCAACTAAAAAAACTGTCCTCTTCCTCCCTCCCGTTCCTTTCCTTCCCCTTCCCTTCTTCTCTTTTCTCTCCCCCTTCCATCTTTCCCCTTTTCCCACACCTAACCCCACCTACCCCACTCACGTCACTCCCCACGTGGTCATCAGGGTCTTCTATCCGACGTGTCCCCCGCTCGCCTCACCTCACCTCACCTCACCTCAGCTCGCCTCACCTCGACTCGACTCGCCGCCTGCCAGACACCTTCCTTGCTTACCTGCCTGCCTCTTCGCCCATTAGGCACGTTCCCCGCTAACACTTTATGTGGGGGGGGGGGGGGGGGGGGGCTGCCTGTGCCGTGAGAAGCGTCTGCTACAGTGAAACCCCTTTGCGACAGACAAGGAAGTGGAGTAGCGGGCTAGGCAGAGTGGGGAGCCGAGACAAGGTCAGGAGCTAATCTCGCCACAAACCGTTCCTCCGTTCCTTCACGTCAGAGAACACTCACCTGTGGAGAGAGAGAGAAAACATCATTAGTTTTGCGATAATGTGCACTGTTCTTGTGCATTAATATGCGTGCAGGAGAGTCACCCCCGCACAGGCCGAACAGCCAGGGAGCACAAACTCGTAACTAGGCAAGCTGATGAATGAGTCAAAGAAAAGGGCCGAGTCATGTCGTCTGCCAGAATCAATAAGGGGATGAATGAAATGAGCGAATAATGTATAAAGGAATTCACTCTCTCAAAAAAGGAAATACGTGCCCTCGCGCCATAACACGCATCCTATAAAGTAAACACAATGCAAGGAATGCTAGCGGATAGCGAGCGAGCGAGCTGGCGAGTGCGTAAGGCCACCCCCCACCCCCCTCGGCTGCCACTGCCAATGTCAGGGTTGTGACCCGTCGTGCCGACACTGCCACTTAACCTCCTCGCGTGGGACTGGGGCGGCGTGCGCTCCCAGGTGAAACTGCGAGTCTCATTCACCGCGATACGAAGTGGGGCAGGCAGGTGGGTGGATGGATGGAACGGGGGAATGCGCATGGGGAAGGGCGTGGACTGGACTGGGTACGTTCGCCCGGGGCAGGTTCGTGCACCTGGGCCTGGCATGCGGAGGGACATGCGGAGGGGGCCGGGAACGCACGTGCGCACGGCGGATTGGCATCTCTGCGGCGGAGTGCACCAGGAACGACCCCAAGACCTCCACATCCCGGTCTAAAAATAGCCGGCCGTACAGCGGTGTGCCGTGGCATCATCAGGGCCCCGGGATTACTTCATCATTAAGCCTCGCTCCCACTTACAGCCCTAATGACCGACGCACTCTACAAAAGTAATAGGGCAATATTTCCATCGGGCGTCCGCACGTTCCCCGTAGCATCTTGCCCTGTAGCCCCAGACACGAAAAAAAGGTCGGTAGGGGCCCTGCTCGAACGGCCATCCATCACGACCTACTGGGCTGCTGCTGAGGTCTTCATGGCGAGGGGCACTGCTTGGCCGGGGCTGACACGAGTATTAATGAAGGCGTTAAAAGCTCCCGCCTAAAAAGGGCTCCTCAATCCTCCTGAGCACCCGAGACACACACACACACACACACACACACACACACACACACACACACACACACACACACACACACACACACACACACACACACACACACACACACAGAGAGAGAGAGAGAGAGAGAGAGAGAGAGAGAGAGAGAGAGAGAGAGAGAGAGAGAGAGAGAGAGAGAGAGAGGAGGAAAGAGGGAGAAAGAGAGAGGAGAAACAAAGAAAGAGAAAGAAAGAGAAAGAGAAAAAGAAAAAGAGAAAGAAAGAGAGAGAATGAAAAAATAGGCGTAACACAATACATTTCTCTAGTCCCAAGTGACCATAAATCATCATCAAAAAAATTCCAATTCCCCGCGCTTTAACTCGTCACAGAATAAACACACCCAGGCGTTCCCAAAGCACGAGAAAAGCACGAGGAAAGCACGTGTAAATGAGAGTACGCCTTGGCTTAAACGTGGATGCGCACGGAATGCAGATGGGCGTGAGACACTGAACAAAAAAATGCATATACAAAAAACCCTCTTGATTCGAAAAGTTTATTTACAGTGCAATTTGCATGTCCCGAGGAAAAAGTCAGAGAGATGTGGACGCATCTGGGGGAAATGGCTGAATAAATGCTCTTGTAGACGATTTCCCGGCAAAACATATTTACAAAATTTAACTTCAAGTCATACATAAGAGTTTTCCTATAAATATGTGATTACACGGAAACGACGCAATATTTTTCCATATATTTCAATGTGCTGACTGACTAATACTTTCTATCTCTATCTATATTTCAATCTCTCTCTCTCTCTCTCTCTCTCTCTCTCTCTCTCTCTCTCTCTCTCTCTCTCTCTCTCTCTCTCTCTCTCTCTCTCTGCCCCATCCAACTCGGCAATATAACCTCATAACCATCAAGTACATTTTCTTATGACGTTTTATTTATAGCTCGAGGGTGTGCGAGCGCGGCAGCAGGAGGAGGAGGGGTGGTGGGGGAGAGTGGAGGGCGTACCAGACCCAACACACCCCCCACCCCCCCTCCAGGACCTCCAGTCACAGAACCATCTCAGGCACAAGCGCCTCATTGTGAGCGCATCATCATCATCCATGCCATCCCCCCACCCCCCACCCCCCTCAAAAAAAATATCTCTTTCTTTCTTCATTTCCCCTCACCATGAATTCCGCGCATAATAGCCCCGACAGCCTTAGTTTGTTCATCAGCCCCGGCGGCGCGGCGGCGTAACAAAAGTGCGCCCCACGGAATCCCCGCTAAATATGGTGTAGAGGCAGATGCGGCGGCTGGCGGCTGGCTGGCTGGCACGGCGCAGGCACCCATTAGCGCCGCACCTCTGACGGACGACTGACAACGCAACCGCCACCGCTGCGCCGCTGCAAAAACACACCTCTCCTCTTATATCCTCTAACGTATATAACGGAGAGGGAGGGAGAGAAGGAGAGAGGGGGGAGTGGGAGGGAGAGAAGGAGAGAGGGGGGAGGGAGAGAGAGAGGGGAGGGGAGGGAGAGAGAGAGGGGAGGGGAGGGAGAGAGGGAGGGAGTGGGAGAGAGAGGGGGAGAGAGAGAGAGGGAGAGTGGAAGAGATTGAGAGAGAGGGAGAGGGAGAGGGAGAGGGAGGGAGGGAGGAGAAAAAGGGAGGAAGAGAGGGAGGGAGTGGGAGAGAGAGAGAAGAGAGAAAAGAGAGAAGAGAGAAGAGAGAAGAGAGAAGAGAGAGGAGAGATGAGAGAGGAGAGAGGAGAGAGGAGAGAAGAGAAGAGAGAAGAGAGAAGAGAGAAGAGAGAAGAGAGAAGAAACCCAGAGAGCCAGAGAGGAGAGAGAAGAGAGAGGAGAGAGGAGAGGGGGGAGAGTGTGTGGAGAGGGAGAGGAAGTCCATGCATGCCAAGAAGTGTAAAACCTGCCACCAAATCCCTGAAATGATACATGAAAACTGTCAGCAATTATCGTCAGTCTCCCGTGCGAGGCATCCACCATCCGAAGGAGACATGAAAGGGCATTACTGTCATGTCCGTAGCCCCGGCATCACTATACATGCTGAGGCATTCATTCTCGACTGAAGCGCGGTGGTTCAGTAGATTCCTGGCGATATCCTGAACATGTGTTAATTAATCACCCGAAAAAGCCCCGTAAACAACCAAAGAACGAGTGCAACCATATTAAATAGTTGTTGGTGGGGGGTAGGTTGAAGGGGGGAGGGGCACTTAATTACCATGTGAATATGCCAGTAGCCTCCCCACTATCAACGTTTTGTTTTTATTCATGTCTTCTTCTTCTAAGTTCTCCTAAATCTGATCACAATAAAATCCTTTCATATAACCGCCCGAATCGATCCAACCATAAAAGTCAATCTTGCCCGACATGATCAACCATAAAATTCAATCAGCCAGACGTTATCATCACTACTATTAATTGGCATATCACGAGTTCCGTGCTGTCAATTAAACAAAAATCATATCCGGAAAAAAAAGGATCTTAGTACTCCACCGAAATCCTTATTAAAAAAAAACTGCACTAATTTAATTCATGTTGATTTCTCTCGTGTCGTAATTAGATTATCCCTTCCCCGTGTTCTATTCCTTCTCAAGAAACGTCTAAATCCTCTTATCCCCCCCCCCTCCTCCCACCCCAACCCCCCACACTTGTTATCGACTGTCTTTCACTGTCAGTTCCTCGTGTGCGTTAATCGGTTCGTTCCTTCACCTTGTTATCCTTCGCCCTTTCCTCTATCTCTCCCCCCCCCCCCGCCTCTTCTCCTAAGAATGTCTCTTCCCCTCCGCGGGCACCCTAGCCCTGGTCCACGTAGCCGTGTACCTGACCAACACTACAAGGGTTTCTGGGTGCCGAGCTATGCAGTTACGCACGTGCTTATGGCTGTGTGTACTGCGTTGTTCGTTCGTTTGTTCGCTTCACACATCGCGTGCGTACACACACATATGCATACACACAAGCTCACACTCATATATTCTCTCATTCACCCTTTTTGTTCCTACACAATAAATACCAGTACCCTCTGTCTCTCCGTTTCTCCCTCCCTTCTTATCTCCCTCTCTCCAACTCATTCAGTCTCACTCTCTCTCTTTCTCTCTCACTCTCCAACTCTCTCCCTCCCTCCCTGTTTCTCTCTCTCTCCCTCCCTCCCTCTGTTTCTCTCTCTCTGTCTCCCTCCCTCCCTCTGTTTTTCTCTCTCCGCCTCCCACCCTCCCTCTGTTTCTCCCTCCCTCTATTTCTCTCTCTCCCCCACCTTCCCTCTGTTCCTCTCTCTCTCCAACTCCCTCCCTCCCTCTGTTTCTCTCTCTCTCTCTCCAACTCCCTCCCTCCCTCTGTTTCTCTCTCTCTCTCCAACTCCATCCCTCCCTCCCTCCAGACTCTTGCAGCAAAGAAATCAAACCTAATGATTTCCTCAACACCCCCTTACCCCCCCGACTCCCTCCCCCCTTCCTCAAGCAGTCCTCTCATGCCCAGTCGATCCCATAAAACAAGGATAATCACTCTATACATGCACGTCACTACTCGTGGTCTCAAGGCATTGTGAATGCACGCGGCTGTCAGTAGCAGTAGCACAGTGCTGCCTTGTGGCCCCGGAACAAGTGGCGTGCTGTGAGTGCCCCCTCGAATCCGCCGTGATGCCTAGGCACTTTTAGCTTCTTTCTGTCGCTCGGAATATCAGCCTCCGTGTCACTCATGCTGTATCACTAATGAGGGGTTATGCATCCCCACCTCGGATTAAAAAAAAAAGTTATAATTAAAGGAGGATGGGTGAGGGAAGGAGGGAGGGAGGGAGGGAGGGAGGGAGGAGAGGGAGAAGAGGGAGGTGATGCTGAGAGAGAGAGAGAGAGAGAAGGGCGATGCTGAGAGAGAGAGAGAGAGAGAGAGAGAGAGAGAGAGAGAGAGAGAGAGAGAGAGACGAAGGCGGAGAGAGTGAGTGAGGGGGGGGGGGGCAAGGAGGGAGAGGCGTGGGAGGGGGCACAAGAGGGGCTTTAGGTGGTCATATGAGCCCGACATGAGGTCTTCATTCGTAGCCTCGCCACACATCGACCTCACGTGCATCTGACTCGCGTAAACGGGAAACTCGCCTCGCGTAGCCGGAACTACTAAATTTGACTCCAGCATCGCATGGCAGGTCTACGAACCATGGAGGGGGGTAGGGGGGGAAGGGGCAGGGGCGAAGGGGGGAAGGAGGTTTCTTGCCTCCATCTCGAGGGGAAAGTAAGGGGAGATCCAGTGTTGCCGGCAGATGGGTTCGCCATTTCGCCCGAATCTCAGTTTACATCTAAGGAGTCTGACGGGCATCCGTGTTTACTCGCTCGCTGCTAATCATGTTTGAACAATGGAGGAAGCAAATTCGAATCACGTTCTGCGATCTCGTCACAATACGGTCCAAAACGGCTTGTGTAACGGCATTCGTTATTGGCACAATGCGGCAGCGAGAGGCGGCGCGAGGTGGCCCTGGAGCAGAGCAGGCACTGAGGGGAGAGGGGGAAGAGAGGCATCAGAAGCCACCAGCAGTGCCATATGGTTTCTGACTGAAAGCCCAACAGGAAATCAGACAGCAAGCCTTCTCTAGCCAACAGATCGATCCACTCACTCGGTGGAGGATTTGGTGGAGCAGAGTCTTCGCATACAGGTGGATGAAGACGTAGAAGAGAACAGCTTCGGAGATACAGGCTTCCCCACACCCCAAAAGTTCTCTGGTATCCTTTTAAATTCAAACAGGGAGGGCGCGAGCGAGGGGCCGTGTGGTATGCCGTCTCACGCACGCCTGGTCCTTCTAACACCGACCCCTGCCTCCCCCCACCCCATCCCATCCCCCACCCCTGCCACCTTTCTGCTTCCCTCCTTCCACTTCGTCAATTTTCCTTCATTTTTTTCTCTTTTCGTTCTATTCCTTCCACTTACTAATTACTAGGCTCCCAAGTTACTCAGAACAGCATCCAGAGAACGCCATTTATTTGAGCTTTAGGTTCCGAAAATGCTTTGAATCAAGCGCAAGCAAGCCTAGACCTCCCAAGCGACGCCGAGAGAGCAGAAAGCTGACAAAAGCGAACAATGGCGAGAGCATGGGAGAGGGAGAGAAGGGGAGAGGGAGAAAAAGGGGAAGGGGAGGGGGAGAGAAGGGGCTAAGACCGTGCGTAGGACTAAGATGCCGGAACCATGGGCATCTTGACAGCCAGGTGGAACCCCTCAGGCCCCTCGCCCCGAGATCCCATGACGTCTGCTTTCCTAACATTCGAAATATGAAAAAAGTTCAGCGCACAAATGCCTTATATTTGACGATGCCTTAGAATAAAACCACGCAGAATCGTCGCCATGCCAGGGAAATTATTTAGAAAATTATTTTAAGATACTTCTCTATAGCATTCCGTCCCTCCTATCTCATTACCCCCCCCCCCCCCCCGCGCCCGCTAACTATATTCGCACGTCTGCCTGGATATTCCCTCAACCTCATCACACGGTTTATGGCAACATTAAACCTTGCAATTACTATGAAAAGAAGCAACCCTTCCATCGTAAATCTGACAAGCCAAATAATCTCACTATTCAGAATGACTTCCTGTATCGGGGGATAAAGCCACGAAACACCGGGATATTCGAGTCTCTCCTTTCTTCGCGTCCTTCGGATTAAGGATCAAGAAAATCGCAAATCCTTATCATAGACAAAATATTCAAAACCGTTGCTTTAGTGGCCATCCCCGCAATAAGTCCCTCAAAAAAGGAAAAAAAAATCGGGAGAGTAGACGTAAGTCAAAGCACAAAGGAACGCGACATGCAGTTAGCATCGCGATGCAGGGAGCATGGCAGGATCATGACGCGCTGCCTAACGAGATAAACGAGATGTACGCACAGTGTCTGATAAAAGCAAGGCTGGATGATTAAGGGGCCACTCCCTCTAACCGCCGCCATAATAATAAGTCAATTAATAATCCATGAACGCAGGTATGCGCCTGGAGCCACCACGCACAGGTCCGCTCCGACTAAATTGTTGTTTCAAAGCACCGCATGCTCCATCACATGCAAGGAGCCGGCAACGTTACATTACACCCTGGACATGGCCAGAGCCTGAAAAACCGGCCACGACGTATATGCGGGATTGAAAAAAAAAGAATCGCCAAAGAGGGCATAGCGTACACGCAAGGGGATAGATTTACATCTAGCCACGCACAAATTGCTCCCGTCTAACCTCCTGCCGTACGTACATCCCCGTCAACTATCGCCGCCTCATCTGGGGGTGTGATTGGATCGGATTTCCACACGGAGCCAGTTGAGGACGTTCCAGTCCCAGGGAGGAAATTCCCTCGCCTGTGGCAAGACGCCCGTGCATCCTCGCGGCTCTTCTATTGGTAAACATCGGTTCGGGCGAATTGCAAGGAGATATTCTCACGCTCAACTTTCCTCAATATAGCTAGATATATCTTACTTTTATAACAAACATTAATAAACATCAATGAACTAACGAATATATGAACACAAACTACAAAAAAGTATCGATGCGCAGGGAGGCCGGTGCCCACGGTAATCGCTTAAACACACTCTGATGTTGTAAGGGCCGAGTCACTCAACCTCTAATATTTTACTGTCCTTCGTTCCGTAGATTTATTGATGTTTGCCTAGTGCTCAGTACCCTCTATGTATTCATGTGTCTAGGGGCATATGCAGAGATACACAAATCTAAAGATAGATAAATAGATAAATATGGATATATAGATTTATATACACAAACAGATATAGATGGATAGATTTATAAATAGATAAACAGAGACAGGCAGACAGAAACAGAAAGGGGGTCTTTAAAAATGAAATCAACTTGAAAGGGTGCCTCCGTACACAACCGGTGCCATCAATGGCACTCTTACGTTTCCTAGCCTTTGTACCTTAATGACAAGTGCCATTAGTACCCGGAACCTCCCGAAAGGATGACTCGGCCCTCCTCGGATAATGACACAGCTGTTGTTCTTCCACGTGTATATATATCTATATCAATACACTAACAGGCCTAACTAAACAAAACTCAATATCCAAAATCAATTTTCAAACATGTTAAGAACCTAGGCCGTCAACATCCTGAAAAAAAAACACGGAGCGAGCGAGCGAGCCGAAAAAAAAAGTTTGCCGGCAAGATTAAAGCAGTCACAGATATATCGGCTTCATTTGCAACGCACCTTAAAGGGCACTGAAAAAGCAGTACCTCCGAGTAAACCACGCGGCGTTTGATTTCGCAATGCCCGGCCAGGTAAATCCCCCACGGCTGAGTGAGTTACGTGTTTACAAGACAACACATGTACAGACACACACCGCCACGTCCCAGGGGTTTACTGCCTTAAATGCCGCGAACAAGTACTACTACTTCGTCTCTTGGCGTCAGAGTACAGCGCCCACGGCCCAATGGGGGGCGGGGGGGATGCCTGCCTGCCTCGTGTGCGCTTGAACAACAAGCTGGGGGTTTATTTGCGTCTACTTTGCCACGGGTCCGCGATAACCGAGGCTTGAGAGGTAGATGCGAGCGCTGCTGATGGATGGATATCGAATTTGACTTTCAATATAACGTGACTGATATGTCATTATCAGTAGGCAGGCAACTCAAGCACCTTTAAAATACGATAGACTAAAGACGAGAAGACCGCGCGTGTAACATTGACGTCTTAACAACTAGCAGGTTCACGAGCTACGAATGAATAGCATACGAATGACATTATTACTCGCATGCCCTTGAGAGCTACGTGCGCACAAAGTATGAATGGAGGAATTCAGTAACTCTAGAAAGCGTCCGCGCAGTGCCAGAGCGAGATACAACTCAACTGGCTGGCGGGATCCACTGCAGTAATTAACCAGGCCGATCGCCCGTGAAGTAAACAGTGTTGTGTTAATTATACCGACGACTTTTCCCCGAGTTCGGTCCTGCGTCGAGGACGTTTTGAATGAACGTCCACAATGTCTGCAACAGTAAGGGGGGGGGGGGGATCAAATTGTGATGAAGCAGACTGCTGAGCAAATGAGACACTCGCTGACAGGCAAGACTAATGCGCCTCTTTTATTACCACAATAAATGTTTGATCGCCCAACGCAGAGAGACAAAGCGAATAGTGAATAATCGACCATCTAATTCACGCCTGCAGCTCCAGGATGAATGAATTCGAATGAATGAACAAATAGTCAACAGTGTTAATATTGATCATCCCATTCGGGCCATAGACTGGATTCACCTCGATTTTAGAGTCACATCATGAATGCATAAATGAATGGAAAGCAGTCGGCCCTTACCCGGACACCAGCTGCATTCAAGACTTATCTCACGAACGAATGAATGAATGAATGAATTGATGGCAGTTACTACTATAGCGGATGTGGTCGTCCCGGCACAGCATCCATTCAATAAAAATAGTAAATCCCATCAATTTCATCGGAATCGGCAAAATCCGTGGCGAGATATGGGCTGGGTTAGCGGTGGGTTCCCGACGCTTCTGCTGGAGGGAACCAAGTTATAAATAGAGCATTGCGTTACTACAACTAATAAGCCACTCCCTTGCCCCGCTTCCCCTCATGCCCCTTCCTCCTTCTCCTAAGTGGTATAACAACCCGTCCGCACTCGATGCTAGACGGCAAAAGCCGCACAGTTACGCGACTGCAAAGCTCCGAAGCGAAGCCAAGTCCCCGTTCCCGGCGAGACGTTAGCGCTATTGCACGAACATCCCCATTCACGAAATTATCAATATCCCGGATCCTTCGCTCGCGGCTCTGTCCTGTGACCGTGCGACATGGCCCCTCTGTCGTTCCACCGTTCGCCCGCCGCCTTGTCCTCAGGGCGGGCAGCATCTCCACTTCAGAGAAAGGACAGGATTCCTCGAGCCACTTTCGAGACAGTCCCACCGTTTTGCTTTCGTGCTGGAGGATTTTCGAGCGCGCATATGTGCGTGTGTGTGTGAATGTGCGTTTGCGGTGCGTGTATGTGCGTTTGGGGTGTGTGCATGTGCGTTTTCGTAGGTGCATGCATGTGCATTTGCGAACGTGTGCGTGTGCGTGGGAGAATGATCGAGTCATGCAGGGAATCAGTCGGATAAAACGAAATTAAGAATGCGTTTACGTGCGAATGATCCCGGCACTCCGCTCCAGCCAGCCGCGATGACGTGGCAACCCGAGTGACAAATCCTTTCGCCGAGGGAAACCATCTTATCCCGCACGGAGAAAAAAAGTGTATTACTGGTTAAACGTTGCATCACCGGGTATATCTAGACCGCCGCAACGTTTGGTCATATCCCGTCGACTGCGGTGAGGATTCTCGTAGTTACTCCCACATCGGAACGCGGGCGATGCTTCGAGTCACGCGTTTCCTCCATTCCGTGAAAAGCGCTGGACATCAGAGCTCCGCGTCACCATTTCGTCACGACGCAAGAGAACTCGGACTCGAAATGTCGTCACCCACACTTGGGAACTTTTGAACCGATGGCGAGGTGAAGATAAACCGAAATAAAAAATAAAAAATATGCAGACTGACATTCATTATAGAGATACAGGCATTTAAACAGACTGACAGACTGGCATACCCACGCATCTTTCCGACCCAAGAACGCATGACAAGCTTTGCATTTCGTCCACCGGATCTTCCTTATCACCGCGGGGACCCCTCCCCCCACACAGAGGTGACAAGAGAGCTAATTTCAACCTCTCCCCATTAAGATGCCATTATCGCAAATGGAAAGAAAACATTGGGGTGGGGGGATGGGGGGTTAACGATACTCAGGCCCAGCGTATGTTACAGTCCACACACGCGAGCGCCCCATCAAAGGGCTTCGGGGGGGTTTCGCACCTCGAGACCCCGCGCGGAGACGAGAATAACGCGGCGTCGCGGCGGCACTCGTTCCCGGATCGACTCGGCGCTCACCCGTTCATAAGGCAACAATAAACATTCGGCCGTGAGGCGTCACAAAAGCCTTCCTTGGTCCTCGCACCGGATGGCGACGCCGGTCCTTGGCGCGGGGGAATAATACGCGCACCTTCAGTCCGGATTTTCCATTTACCGTTCCCCCGTCGCCGTAAAAGGGGCGCGAAGCCAACGATAATTATGCTGCGCTGCGGAGTTCACGAGGCACACGCGTCCCCGATGTCAAACGTGCTTGTTGATGGCTCACGCGAGCGCGAAGTGTGTCAAGATGCCCGATTATGGCACATCCGTCGAGAAGTTAACCCTCGTACCGACGCCCACGCTATGGGAGAGAGGTCGGCCTCAAGGTGGCGGCAGCAGCTAGATCCCTCCAACCTCGGCCTCGGGAGACGCCGGCGTCCAAGGCTGCGTCCGTCACAGCGCGACGCCGTGAAACAACATTTCCGCTGACACTCGGATTCTGCAAGTCAACGTGGGAAGCTCAACCCGCCGACGATAATTACAGGCGCCGCACGTCATCTTCTCCGCCAGAATATAATAGTCGTTAAATCCAGGGACTGCTGCATCGGCTTTTTATCTGCGGATTCTTGGGATGGGATGATGCTTCGTTCATGACACTCCTTCCCTTCCCTTCCTTTCCCTCCACGGGCTTCGTATTCAAAGCTCCTCCTGCAGAACGCCTTCCGACAGGTCCTGATCCTATTCCTTTCAAAAGTCTCCTAATCTGATTCCTTTACCGATCTTCCTTTCCCTTTAATCGCATCCCTTCCTTTCACTTCCTTTATTTATTTCACGCCTTCACCCCACTCTCTCCTTCTCTTCCTCTCTCTCAGTAAATCTCTTCCTGTCGCATTTACTCCTCGCATCTGTTTTTTGAAGTCCTAATGGTAAACAAATCAATAAATTCTCCGACTCTTTCTGGCCGTAAAACGATCTGAAGGAGAAATAAAATCAAATTAAATTAATTGCCATGCTGAACGCAAGAGCCAGTGCAAAAAAACAAACATTAACGCTCTTGAATTCGGTCGCTTGAGAAATACAAGAAAATAAATAATTAATTAAAAAAAAAAAAATCTCTCGATCTGATTAGCTTACATCAGCACTCAAAGGAATATTGGCCGGTCGTCAAGGGTCTAAATCTACTCACTCTCACGCCCATATCAGCCAGACCAGACTCTTGAGAGGAGCAGAGACCTCGTCCGTATACCCTTCCCCCTTCCCCCTTCCCCCTTCCCCCTTCCCCCTCCCTACCCTTCTCCAACACAAATCCCTTTTTCCGAGGCCATTCCTCCCCTCTGCCCCTTCCCTCTTATTCTCCTCCTTCCCCCTCCCTCATCTTCCTCCTTACCCTCCTCCCACCTTCATCTTACTCCTTCCCCTCCCTCTACTCCCTCTACTCCCTCCTCTCCCCTCCTCTCCCCCCCCAAAAAAAAACGTGCGGCAAACAC
>BOPN01000077.1:404936-409936 GCA_017312705.2 Penaeus japonicus
GGAGGAGGAGGAGGAGGAGGAGGAGGAGGAGGAGGATGGGGGGTGGAGGGGGTGACGGCGGGGAGGGAAGAGGCTTGAGTCACACCACAGTTTTGGCACCAACAACCAACCCCAACCAGCTACTTTGGTGGCGCACTCTACCTTCCCACGCCTCCTCCTCCTCCTCCTCCTTCTCCTCCTCCTCCTCCTCTTCCTCCACTCTCCCTTATCACGTTATCGCCCTCTTCTACCCGTCCACCTCACTCCAGGTTCTGGGTATTCCCTCGCGTCTGTCTCTCAATCTCTTTCAATCAAGTCATGTATCTCGCTAAACTCTAAATCACGCCCTCGTTGCCCCTCGCTTTATGGCCCAAAGTATAACACCTATTGCAAAGACTATCTCATCTTACTAAACAACCACCCACTGTTTATCGCACCATCATCTTGCGCCCGCAGGCCCATCTTCAAGTCATCGCTGCCCATTCTGCGTCTTCTAAATCACGGAGTCCACCCACCCTTGCTCGCTGACGTCACTGCTCTTCCTCACCTTACTCACCCACGACGAATCGGGCGTATTACTCACCCTGTTACGTCAATCAAAGGAGTCAGAACAGCGAGGGAAATGGACCAAATACAGCACTCGACATCCTATATTTCTCTCTTTATCTCTCTCGCTCTCGCTTTTTTTTCTTTCTCTCTCTCTCTCTCTCTCGCCTCTCTTCATGGAACCCCCACTCGCCCTCACGTTGTGTACACAGGGTATGATGTCACCCGCCATTTGCCCCGAGCCACGATGCCCCGCCAAGCCAAGAGCTGGTAATGACTTACAGCGCACCGTGCAACCCTTTCCCACCTCCCCCTTCAAGTTGGAGCCAATCTGTCACGGGCCTGATCTCTTCGCCTCGCAGCCCACGCCACGAACGGCGATCCCGAAATCCCCAGCGTTAACCTTTGCGCTAAATGATGACGCCAGCTGCCCGAAGTAGCGAACCCAAGCACTTGCGTGTGTGTGTCACAGCCACGTCACTCCGGGGCCACTCTGTACCTGCACTAATCAATACTATCGAAGGCAGTTTGCTATCAGCCTACAGTCAACAGCAGGGCATCTGCACCCCGCCCACACCCACTGCAAGGGCAATTAATAGGGTCCTGATCACTCTAAGGTGACGTCACTTGGCACTTTAAAGGCTATGAAGAGTTTATCCTAAATTTCCATTAATTATGCACTCCCTCTGACAGATGGAAGCAGCTCCTCTCGCCTTTTTTCCCCTCCAAGCAGACTTCTCAAGCAATTTCCCCAAGCGAACACGACGGAGCTGCGTGCCACAAAATCAGATATCAAAAGCCTCGCGCGCCCAAGAGCAGAAAACAAACATCCTCCACCTGCGCGTCTCCATCTCGGCACATAAATATTCATAATGGTGACGTAACACTGCAATCTTCCCCGGCGCTAACGTCGGCGGATCTTCAGAGAGGACTTCCTCCGTCTCACGCAGCGACGATCGACGATTTACTCGCGCGGAACACTGCGTCGCTTTGACACCCCAGCGCCTCCTGCAACCCATAACTCATCCCTTCCTCAGCTTACTCGTCTCATCCCTCACCTACGCATTACTCATCCACAGGGCCTTCAGCATCATGCGCAAAATCCTAAATTCAAAAGAGAGCAATGTCGACTCCCGTGTCCGCCTTCTTGGTTTCGCGCTTATGCCCCCCCCCCTTATCCCTCCCCTCCCCTCCCCCCTTAAAGGACGTGTGAACAGCAAGGGCCATTTCTCTTCCTCCCGGAGTTTTACGTCCCTCGCCACCCGACGGCCGACAACCCCCGTCAACACGCATCGTTACGACCCGGCCACCCCCGCCACGCAGGTGCAGACAGCCCGCAGAGACATCGAAAAGACAGCCAAGAGACAGTCAGGGCAGGCGAAAGACAGGCGGTTAAGAGAAATAGACCCTAAACGCTTAAATCACGCGAGAAAAAAAAAGGGGGCCAAGGGAACAAACAACGAGCAGTTCATCCCCGCAGCAAGAACAAACTCGAGCCCATGACGATAAAGGAGTGTGAACCTTGAATGGGTCTTGGGCTTTATTCTCGTCCCTGACTTGGGAGAGATACTTCATCTTCAGACTTATCGCCCCGCATCGGAGCACCTCACACGCGCGACGAAAAACTGCCAGACATGATGTACGCGCCACAAGGCCTCGTAAGTAGCAGCTCAGAATTATGGTCAGAGGGAAGTCCTCGTCAATCCCCATGGTACAAACACTTGCAGCTGAGATCACCTGTTAGTTTAGGTATGATATGTAAAGAGAGAGAGAGAGAGAGAGAGAGAGAGAGAGAGAGAGAGAGAGAGAGAGAGAGAGAGAGAGAGAGAGAGAGAGAGAGAGAGAAAGAGAGAGAGTTCAATCTCCCCTTTTTCATAAATACAAGACTCAATAAACGGCCCCAAAAACTGTCAAAACACACCATTATCGTTTAAGAATCGATTAGTGTTTAAAAAAAAAGTCAATCAAAATCATCGGCTCCCTAACGACAACATTTAAAGCCAAATCATAAAAGGCAGAGCTCAATCAGTGGCACACCACAGACCCTCCGCGGCAGACCTGGCTGATAACCGCTTCTCTGAGGAGGTCTGACCATCTCTTCAACTCCTCTGGGATAAACTATTAAATAAAAGGGGAATAAAGTCTTCCTGTTCTATACTTGGGTGACAAGCAAATTAAATAGTATGCCCTGCTGAGATAAACTTTAGACAATCGCAGACTGCAAGTAAGAGATGAAGGGTGAGATTAAGTGAGTTAGGGAGGGAGGGAGGGAGGGAAAGAGGGAGGGGGAGGGGCGGAATGGGAGGGAAAGAAGGAAGGGGGGAGTGGGAGGGAAGAAAGGCGAAAAGAAGGAGAATGGCCGGAGAAAGAGATAGAGGAAGAATGAGGAAAGAGAGGGGAGAATGAATGAGAGAGATAAAGAAAGAGAGAGAAAGAGAGAAAGAAAAAGAACGAATAAGAATAAAGAAAAGACAAGGGGGACATGGGGGGGAATCCCCATAACGTGTCACAAACATGCCTGAGCCGCGTTACCTCCCCCTACGTCACTTCCTCCCCATTTCTCTGCGCTCGTTTCCGCACTAGTAACCCCGCCTTCGCTCAGCTACAACTGTTATGCGTCGACATTTTACAACGTTCAGATGACGTCCCTAATTACGCAGCCGGCCCGGCCCCTGCGCTTCATCATAAAACGAGCAGCGGCCCAAACATGCCTGGATATAACGGCGAAAGGGAGCTCGTTCTGAGGACGATCCCGTTTTCCGCATTTACGAGATCCGAGGAAGGAAGAATAAGCAAATAACGCATACATTAAACAAACAAATAAATAAATAAATATAAAAGAACAAAAGGCAAACGACGCATACAAATCACGCAATGACAGATACAAAAACAAATACCACATTCTGGCGAACCTGAGCGCAAGGAAAAACGAAATGAACTAAAGCAACGAACCAGAGTGTGGAGAAAGCGAGAATGTAAAACGGTAGAAAGAAAAAGAAAGAAAGAGAAAGAAAGAGAGAAAAAAATCGCCTTAGCGTTGTACTTAATTACCCTTAATCATCCTGTTGCTATATTTACCACCGAGGCGAGCGACGCCGGAGCAAGTCGGGGGCACGGGTTTACAGGGGGTTACGAGCCACGAAGGATGTGCAATGGGCTGCAACATGGGGGCTGGGGGTAACCCGGCCCGGAAAACATAATCAATTGCAGATGCGACTGAGGATCGGTGATTGGAAGAGTACGACTGGCGTGCTCTCAAAGGACGACAGAAAGATAAAGAGAAAGAGAAAGAGAAACAGTTAGAGAAACAGGGAAGGAGGAGAGGAGAGAAAGAGAGAAGATAAAAATGATAGAAAGAAAGAAAGTCGCCATAACATCACGACCTAAAGAAAAATAAGATTAGTCGACGTACGTGAGCACGGTGGGAGGAAGAGGGTAGAGGGAAGGGTGAGGATGGCGAGGTAGAGGGAGATAGAGAGGGGGGTGGGGGGGATATGGAGAGGGTGAGAGAAAGAGAGAGAGCGCGTGCGAGGGAGATGCGCCAGATCTGATCCGATTGGGGCCAACACAAGAAGATGGTCTCAGAAGAACACCTGTGACTGATGCCCGACCGACATAGCCTGGCCTGGGAAAGGTGGGAAGGGGGGGTGGGGTGATTCGACTTGCAGTGTAATGCATCCCATACTTGCCACGACGATTCCGTCAAAACGGCCATCTACAGCCGCCCACACGCCCGCCCATGATTATTACCCCGCCCATGCTACTTGTGCTATCGAGCTGATTAACGCTCGCTCCTCCTCCTCCTCCTCCTCCCCCTCCCCCTCGCACTTACTTACATCCTCCTGAAACCATGCTCCATCTAGCACCATGAATTCCCTTTTTTTATTTGTAAGTATTTCCTTAAAGCCAGCCTTATGTCCAGGATACTCGCTTCATCCTTCTACCTACCGCCGCCGCCGCCGCATCCATGGCATGCAACACCGTCAACACCAGCTCTGTGTCCTCCTCACCCCCCCCCCCCACCCTTCCCCCTCTCCTCCCCAACACACGCCACATCCAGTCAAGACTGAAGCTCCGGGTGTTGATGAAAGGGACACCCACAGCCACAAGGTGCCACTGTCCTCCCGGCACTTTGACCTTGCGCCGTGTTTGACACCTTCGTCAGACCAATTACGAACCAAGCAAGCCACTCACGGTCAATTAAGCTAGCGTTAATCGGTTATCGAATATCCTTTAAAAAATGAAGTGGAAGCGACGAGTGAAAGGATGCTATTTTTCGCCCAAGACGGCCATGCTAAAGATTCTAACTCCTAATGAACGTAAATGCATAAATAGGACTCATCAAAAATGAGTCATTCATTTAGGTAAAAGAAAAAAATTCTAAATATAAGTTCGAAACACTTCGCGATCCAAATTAAACAAAACGATTAATACAACAAAGAAATTCAAAAGAGTTTCGGGGAGGGGAGACGTGA
>BOPN01000077.1:414936-447436 GCA_017312705.2 Penaeus japonicus
GGCTGAAGGAAAGGGAAGTCGAAGGTAGCCTGAGGAAGGAAGGGAGGGATGGAGGAAAGAAAAGAGGAATGGAAGAAGGGAAAAGGGAGGAAGGGAGGCAAGAAAGAGGGGAGGTAGGTGAGAAACAGGGGGAAGGGAGGTGAGGAAGAGGGAGGAAAGGGAGGCGAGAGGAAGAGAGGGGACGGAGGGAGGAAAGGGAGGCGAGAGGAAGAGAGGGGACGGAGGGAGGAAGGGAAGTGTTTACGCAGGCGATGGCTCAGGGTGGGAGGAGGAAAGGAAGGGGGTGAGGAAAGGTAAACAATGATCTCCACCCTCCGGATATACCTCCAACTCCCTTACATCAAACATCAAGAACCCACCAAGTATGCCCTGGCTTCCTTCGACATTCAATTTTTTTTTTTTTTTTTTTTTTTACAAATCTACTCCGCAAACACCGAACTTTCTATCCTGCCTCTCCTTCCTCCCCATCTCCATCCCCCTAATCAGCACCGCCTAATACATACCATTTCTTACCGTTATTTCACGACCGTTTAGCATTGTCATTCGCGTCTTTCCCTTCCTCTTGCAACCCGGCCGCTCTCTATTCCAAAGCCTCTCCCGTTTGCCCTACATTCTGGCTGCGGTCCAGTCTCCCAGTCACACTCATAAATCAAGGGCTCCCGCACTCGCTCGGCCTAAGCTAAGCCTCACACCCCGAGCAATAACTTATTTCACAATGATCTGTCTGGCTCAGATCAAGTACCGTTTTCATTCCCTTCACACAAACCGCTCCTCGCGCCTATCCTTTACAAAGGTGATCGTGTTAGCTACAAAGACTAACTAGCCGAGAGGTGCTGACCCCTAACTATCAAAGGACAGGTGTTTGTGGCGCCTTTAGGGGGTAAAAACACACCGGTTGCATGCCGAGAGATTTGGGGGGATTTGGAATAGGTCCCACTGCCAAAGGTAAGGATCAGTGAACAAAAAAAATTACAACGCGTGGATCAGGGTACCCAACAGCTGGCACTATGACGAACGGGGAACAACAAAACACAATATGAGAGAGACACTATAAGGAGCGCGCACAAAAGTAGTCGGACTGACTCGCTGTAAAACAGCCTACAATACATCTGGCGCTACAAAGACCAGTGCACAATACAGCTGGCACGGAGAAAACACCTGAACAAAGGCATTTGTATTTTGGGCCCGAGAGCGTTGGCAAGGGCATCAGGACCTAGCATGAAATACGGTAATGCCGGTGTGATTACGGCCCTCGCGGCGGAACCACCACATCAAAACGATGGCGGCGGCGGCACTAACTCGTTACAGTGACGGCCACTGTATTCCCTCCGCGATGATGGGGGCGGTAATGGTGAGCCCGGACGAAATACGGTTTCATTTTCGATTATCGGCGTGGCATCGGCGAGAACAGGATATTATATGAAATGCTACACTCACCATAAAGCTTCCCATCCATTATACAGGGCTGAGAGAGAGAGAGAGAGAGAGAGAGAGAGAGAGAGAGAGAGAGAGAGAGAGAGAGAGAGAGAGAGAGAGAGAGAGAGAGAGAGAGAGAGAGAGAGAGAGAGAGAGAGAGAGAGTGATTTCGCGTCGAGGCGGTGCCACTTTGCGGGCAGGGAAGAGGAAAGGTGAAGTGGATATCAGATTTATTGGAAATCAAAAGAAGGCGGGGGGAAGGGGAGGGGGGAGAGAAGATGAAGATGAATATGAAGAGGGAAAAAAGGCAGAGGAAAGTTGGGTAAGTGAAGAGAGAAGAGAGAAGAGAGAAGAGAGAAGAGAGAAGAGAGAAGAGAGAAGAGAGAAGAGAGAAGAGGAGAGAGGAGATGCGAGACCACATTGAAAGAGGTGTTGCCCAGACAAAATAATGACAGCCGAGTTTGAAGCGCCGACGGCATCGTTTTACTGTGCAGCCTCTCAAGGACAGCCATTGATTTGCTCCATTCGACGGAGACACACACACACACACACACACACACACACACACACAAACTAAACACAAACACAAACACAAACACACAAACACACAAACACATACACACACACACACAAACACAAACACAAACACATACAAACACAAACACAAACACACACATACATACACACACACACACACACAAACACACACATATATTCAGCGACACACGACGAGCCCCGGACGCAACGACATCTCATTTCGCTCCGTCATCCGGGCCAACGCGAGCCGCAGGTCCGCCGACGACTGTTTGTGTTGGCCGCCACGTCCTTCGGAGCAGAAAAGGAACTAGGACATGGCGGTGTTGGGGCGTGATGTGCGACCTGTCCCCGCGTGAAGGAGATAGAGGAGGAGGAAGAGGAGGAGGAGGAGGAGGAGGAGGAGGAGGAGGAGGAGGAGGAGGAGGAGGAGGAGGAGGAGGAGGAGGAGGAGGAGGAGGAGGAGGAGGAGGAGGAGGAGGAGGAGGAGGAGGAGGAGGAGGAGGAGGATGGAGGAGGACGAGGATAAAAGGAAAAGGAGGAGGAGGAGGAGGAGCTGCAACTGCAAGCGAGACGAATGAAAACGTTGCAAGAAGTACTTAATCGGTGACCCCATTTGCCAAGGTCGCCATCCGTGGCACCGAACTAAACGTGCTCATCGGTACGGTACGTCTTCGTGTGCTTGTATCTCCTTTCTTTTAAGAGAATGAGAGCGAAGGCCTTAATACTCGCAGCAAGTGTAACCGTGGTCCTCGTAAATAAATAAATAATCCATTCACGTACGCCACCCCCTACCCCTACCCCCCGGCGTGTTAAGGAAATTGTGTGAACGAAACCACGAAGCAGCGGGGGTCCGATCTAGTTGTAGGACCCCTCCTCCCCCCTCGTCCTCCCACTGCCACACACTCTTTCCTCCTCCTCCTCTTCTTATTCTTCTTTTTTCCTTCTTTCTCCTGCTCCCACTCCCACTCCCACTCCCACTCCCACTCCCACTCCCACTCCCACTCCCACTCCCACTCCTCCCCCCCTCTATGAGTCCAACTGCTTGTCGGCCACAAGTGTCACGACGTGTGACACCTCGCCAGAGTCCCCATCCTGCCACAATAACTTAGCGAAGACGACCGCTATTGCAGTGTGTTGCAGCCAGCTGGACTTGCATCCTGGTCGTTTACTATTCGTCAAGTCATATAATTAAAACCGTGAAAAAAGCTCTCGGAAAGTGACAAAGCGAACAAGACTTGAACCGCCGCCAGAACGCCGAGGCCTCGCACAGCATCCGAGCTTGGCGTGAACCAGCCTCCAGAGCAACCTTGCGACCTAATTGCGGCCTGAACTGGCGTAGGTGCCATGACACGGCAGCGGCGGAGGTGGCGTCCGGGTGCCATACGGTGCGGCCGTTCCTTACCAGCGAGGCGGCGGCGGCGGCGGCGGGAAGGTGGCGGCGCCGCTGGCACATAATTACTAGAGCGCCACTGACTCACCGCCCAGACAACAATGAGTGGAACTCCGTCACGGAGGGCCACTCCGGGTTAACAATGTGCTGGCCGACATGCGCACTCTAAAGCGAAGGACGTCGGAGCTTCCTCGGGAGAGACGGCCTTTTGTATTAGGTCGCCGCAGCGGTTATGAAAATCGGTTTGGGGGTAAGAGAGTGTTACGCCACTTACTGCCCTTTAAAGCTAGAAGAAAAACACGATGACTAGATAGCTTCTTGACTCCTATTACATCCAGGCCAGTTGGCGTGAAGCGGTAGGCGTGGCCGTCGTATACGCCGCGTGTAAAACTTTGCTTACCGCGCTCATTCCACGCGGCTACCTCTTGCTTCGCTCGTCCTCATTCCCCGCGTGCACTGTACATTCCTCTCCTCTAACCCTATAATTCTAAGCTGTCACTTTCAAAGCTAGTCAAGAGCTCCCCCCCCACACACACACACCCTCCCTGATGCGGAACTACCCAACCCACTCTTTCCTATCCATTCATTCAACAGGTTCCTACGGAGACGGTGAAGGTACGGCGCAGCAGGTACCTCTCCAACGACCGCTCGCCTTGCCCCCTACATGGGACGCCCCGCATGCTGTCCTGGTCTCAACTTGCTTCTCATTATTCACTTAATTCGCCAGACACCCATCTCGACTGGTGCATCTCGCGGCCGGGCTCCTCCTCCTCCTCCCTACCTCCCCCCACCTTCCCTTACCATCCCCCCCCCCCCGCCTCTCTTCTCCTTCATTCCCCCTCCCTTTCTCCTCTGGCCCTCATTCTCGGCCTATCGCTCATTATCCCACGGCTCCTCCGCCCCTATGCCGTGCCCTTCCCCTCTGCCCTCTTGTCTTTCCCCTCGCCCTGCCCTCATCCTTGCCCAGAGAGCCGCGTGGCATCCTCCCGCCCGCCAGCCGTCTACCCGCATGAGCGCAAATTGGCATACAACCGCCTCTCATGTTAGATTTCCCAGCGTCTTTAACGTTCAACTTTCTTCCCCGCTCTTCCATCCGCAAACAAGCTTTCTCTCACTTGATCTCGCCCTTCCGCCGCTCGATGCCGCAGCCGAAGCGATAAGGTGAAGAAAGCTATTCCGAGTGATGTCTCTCACAGCCGTTCGCATTTTCATCCATACTCTCGCATACAAACGTATCCGCATGCATACAAGAACGCATGTACACAAACAAACAAATACACACACGACAGACAGATTAACAGATAGATAGATAGATAGATAGATAGATAGATAGACAGTGTGTACCCTCTTAAAGAACTACTTGCGTGTCAACATGAATCCAAGCTCCTACCAAGTATGATGTCCCTACCCTCCCTCCCTTCTATCTTCTCTGCTCCCCGTTCATCACAACGTGACAGAACGCCACAGTGAGAAATCTTACGAGTTCACTGAACGACAGAGTTCACTGGGTCGCCGGCACAAGGTTGTAACCCCCACCTGCTATAAAGGTGAATCTTAAATGACTGTCGGACGGGGAGCATCTCTTCACGAAAGACAGGCGGCGGGCCTTCGGGAGTCACAACCGGTGCAAAGGGTTAAGGGATAATCCCGGGATAAAACCCACTGTTGAAAACCATAAGACTATGGGGCGAAAGACACAAGACACTACACAGGTGTATAAAAAAAACATACAGCAGTGAATCAGATAGCCCCAGTAGCAAGCATTCAGTTCCTTGTTTCAGGCAACAGGTCGGGGCTGGAATCCACTTCCAGCGCCAGAACCAGACTGAGGGAAACCTTGCTGCTTCCTCAGCAACCTGACTGTTGCTGACATACCATCCCATCAAAAAATCTCCACCTCCTTTGTGCCCAGAGATGCCCAAAGCTAACATGACCTCGCTACGAATAACAACTCGCACCTAAGACTAACAAAAACAAAAAAATGCCCATATCCACACGATCAATGAACGAGCCAAGACTTTTATACGAATCAATCCAAGAGAAATAATAATAATAATAATAAAAAAACCGGCGTCGTGTGAGACCGAACCCCGAGTCGGTGCAGGTCAGGCCGGACCCGCGACCACCCCCCATTAAGCCTGCGGCCGTAACCCAGCCTGAACTCCGCAAGCAACGCCGCGCAGGTCCAACTCCGCAGGTATCCCGGCCGGATGACAAAAAGGCTCGGCCTCACCCGGCGCGCACACTCATACATCAAGCTTATCTTCGCCCCAAACGCACCCACGGCCCCGGGGGAGGGTGGGTGGGGTACGAGAGGGGATGGGCACAGAGGTAGGAGGGAGGGGGGAGGGGGCGAGAGAGGTAAAGGGAAGGGGTATCAGAAGGTAGAAGGGGGGGGGGGGGGGGGGGGATAACAGGCGGATGGGCGGGTCACACAAACAAACTGAATAACAACCCAAAGAATAACACGATCGGGTCGCTCAGGGGGCGTCGTGGCGAGGCAGGTTTTTCATCCTACACAGCCCGGGGCAGGTGCGCCTGACGGGGCGTGGGAGATGGATAAACTGATACATAAACAGATCGACAGATTGAGAGATAGAGCGAGAGATAGATAAACAAACTTATAAAAGAGAGAGAGAGAGAGAGAGAGAGAGAGAGAGAGAGAGAGAGAGAGAGAGAGCAGAGAGATAAACAGAGAAGAGAGAGTTCCGTCTGGCTAGAAGAGATTACAAGGCAGATAGTTCTATTATGATGATGGGCAATGTTAGAGTGAAAGGGGGAGATTGCGTCATATCATTTTACTAATTAATGCAATACTGACTTTCTAAGTGCAGTATATACATCCTCATACACTGGCAGCCAAATTACAAGAGCGAAAAGAAACGTCGAGCAAAAAAACAAAACAAAAAAAAACAATAATGATTAAAGGTCTTAGCATGTGATAAATTTCGGATCATAAAAAAAAAACTTTGATGTTATATCATTATCACGACATAAAAAAAAAGCTGCCGGCACAGCTCAATGATGATTGACCGTCAAGATGGTGATGATGGTGGTGGTGGTGGTGGTGGTGATGATGATGATGATGATGGTGGTGATGATGATGAGTGATGATAGTGATGATGATGATGATGACGACGACGATGACAACGATGCTCCTGTTAAATTGTGAGCCCGCCAGCACTTGCATCATCCTCTGCAGATAAAGGTGGCGAGATGCTGACAGTACAGACGCCCACGCAACTTCCACTTTCTATCTTTCTAACTTTCTCAGACTTATCGCTCTTGCAATAATGAAAAAAAAGAAAAGGGTAAAAAAAAAAAAGAAACCGCCAACTGTGCGCCGTAAGTGTTGCTATCAAACCAAGACACGATAATTACCCTTCATTAAACCAATACATCGGATTTCACAGATAGAGACAATGAGAAAAAAAGAGAGAGAGAGAGAAAAGAAGGAAGAATAAAAGCGACAACTTTATAATTCCCGCATCGAAGAGAAAAAGATCAATTACCCGGCTAACGAAGACACGCAACAGAGACATATACCGGTGGAACTAGACCATTATTAGCGTATATAGCTTGAACCTGATGCACTAGCTCAGCCAGCCAGCCAGCCAGCGTGCAACCTAGGCAATAGAAAGTTGCAAAGGAACAAGTTATCTCCGCGTCGTAAGCAGAGCGCAGGAGGAGGAGGAGGAGGAGGAGGAGGAGGAGGAGGAGGAGGAGGAGGAGGAGGAGGAGGAGAAGAAGAAGAAGAAGAAGAAGAAGAAGGAGAAGGAGAAGGAGGAGGAGGAGGAGGAGGAGGAGGAGGAGGAGGAGGAGGAGGAGGAGGAGGAGGAGGAGGAGGAGGAGGAGGAGGAGGAGGAGGAGGAGGAGGAGGAGGAGGAGGAGGAGGAGGAGGAGGAGGAGGAGGAGGAGGAGGAGGAGGAGGAGGAGGAGGAGGAGGAGGAGGAGAAGTAGGAAAAGAAGAAGGAGGAGGAGGAGGAGGCGGCCCTTGGCGGAGGCTGAACTGCGGCGCTAAACAGGAATGACGCTAGTACAAAAAATATATATACATAAATAAAAGTAAATAAAATATAATAAATAATAATAAAAATAATGATAAATGCATACAAACTTTGTGAGAGAGAGGGGGGGGTACTGCGTGACGTGACCTTACAAAAAGCACTCCCAACATATGGTGGAATGTATGCATGGAAAACGTGGCTACGGCAAGCAATTCCGTGACCATTCTAACTGGGTTACTAGAACTTGAATATCCGTGTATATTATTTTTCAGATGTGTCCCGTTAAACTAAGATTTCCAAGGGCCACTACATGCTAAAGCGTCAATGTCAATAATAGCATCAGGCACTACAAAGTCATAGTGTCCAACACTCATAGCATTACATTCCTCTAAGCTGCTTCCGATCCTTCCCTCCGTCTCGTCGCACACACGCAGAGCGAGGTGTGGAGGGCCGGCGGCGCGGCAGCCGCGGGCGCCTGCTTGTGGCCTCTGTAATGGCTATCGATGGGGTGGAATAATTGCATAACTCCTTCCAATTTCCAGATTTTAATGACCAAAACTCCTCGCTTGTGCGGACGAGCTGCGGTCGCCCCGAAACCAGCGAAGCGCCTCGGGCTCACCCGTTCAGGGCTGGGCACAAGCCATCGCATATTCAAAAATGCCTCTTTAGACCTGCGCACAAGCCAATGCATACTCGAGATGTCCCGAGTTCTGGGACCGGCATCCATAATCGATAATCAAAATATAATCCAATACAATCGAACTCAACGCCCGTCACACGCCTATGCACCCCCTCCCTCCCCCTCCCCCTTTCTGCCGTTCCCGGAAACCTGCACGAAACAAGAATGATCATATGTCGTGTCTCTGGCTTGGCCTTCCAGAGACCGCCGCATTCCGGGAGGAGTCCGGCTACCTCGCGCATGCCATTTCTCTATTCTTTTATCAATGGACAGCCCGCTTCCTCTCCGACAGAAATCGCCCGGCCACTAGCCCCTCATCACACGCGCGTCCGTCTCCGCACTCGAGACGCAAACGTAAACACAAGCGGTTGAAGCACCGTTAATCTTTCCATCACAATCTACAAATTACTGAACTTGCTTAAATGATAATCCGAGACCACCCGCCGGCGCCCTGCCCTGCCCCTCCCATCCTCTCCCCCTCTCCCCCCCCCCTCTGCCTTCCCCCTCCCTCCTCCAAGGAAATAATGTATTCAGCCACGTCTTGACATCATTCCGTTTTAATCTCTCATCAAACCCTCTCCATCGCCCAGGCCTCGAGGCAGTGACCTGCTAAATTCCAATCTTCCCACCATCTCTTTCGTCGCGTCCTCCCCCGCCCACATACCCCATCCCTCCCCCCTCCCCTCCGCCCTTTCCCTCCCCCGTCGTTACCTCCAGCTATCTCTCTTAATCTGTCCTTTTTTCCTCTCTCTCTCTCTCTCTCTCTCTCTCTCTCTCTCTCTCTCTCTCTCTCTCTCTCTCTCTCTCTCTCTCTCTCTCTCTCTCTCTGTTATTTCAAATCATATTTAGACCCAATACCCTAACAGCGCTACATATCACCATAAACCATTTTTTTCCATACGAGCGGCCTCTGACGTAACGTTTCCGTCAGGCGATCAATCAGCGTCCTCCCTGGGCCTCCTGACACTAGAAACATGTGGCTCCGGAGACGCTTTCCAAGAGCCCGGCGCTGGCACCCTCCCGTTGCCGCTCTGCTGCTCTCCATCCACAGTAGACGGAGTCCTCACGGCCTGGTATCATTCCTGCGCTTCTCCCTCCCTCCCCTCCCTACCTACCTCCCTCCCCTCCCCCTCCGCCGCTCCCCCGCAAACCCTCACACCTGTACCTCACACTCGCCTGACTTAATTACTCGACCTGTCTAATAACTCGAGGCTGCGCTTACGCCCGCGGTCCGACCGGCTACGGGACTCTCGTGTGTTTTTTACTTGGCGTGGCAGTCATCTACGCCTACTGTGTCCCTTGTATCACACAGCCTCCTTCGCCTACGACTACACCCTTCCTCACCCCTCTGACTCCTGACCTCCACTTGACCTCTCGACTTCCCACCTGCCACGTAACCTTTTCACACCTTTTCCCGAACATGCACGCAACATGCACCGAAATGCGTTGCAACGTTACAAATACAAGTCCTGGACGTCATCCTCACTTGTTACTAGCTCCGGGCCACATCTGAGCCTCCCCCCACCCCCTCCTTTTTCCTCCAACCCCCTCTCCCTGCCCATTTCCCTGCCCCTGCCCCACCCCCACCCCCCCTCCTTTTCCCTTCGAGGTACTCATGCAAGAGCAAAGGGTCACGCCAACAAAGAAATCCAGCCGCATGCACAGCAGACGAAAGCCCGCCACACGCCGCCCGGACACAGAGCCCAGAATGGCGTGCGGGCGCCGAGCGAGTGAGTTTCCCTGCTCCGTTTTTCTGTCGTGGGGTCGCACTTTCTACGTACGCGTCGCCGCCTCCGTGACTTTACTTCTTCTTTTTTTACGACGTGTCAAAGGTGACATACCGAGGGGATGCTGGCGTCGTAACCACACGTGTTAGTTCAGTCGCTCGGCAAGACGGCGAGCGGAGACCGAGTGGACCGACGGTGCTGATCGTCTGCTCTCGAGGCATTATTATGTCACAGGTGGTCGTCATGAGTCACTGGATTCGCCTTATGTCTAAAGGGTCGGTCTTCTAGCATGACTTTGGGGTCGGATTTACGTTCTTTTTAAGGGATCAATCCCGCCTGTCTTTAAATATGAAATACGGCTGAAAGGACAAGAGGGAAAAAAACGTACTGCCTTCGCCCAATCGCACACAAGCACACAAAAACAAGCCATTACAAATACATACACAAATATACACGCTAGTACAAATATACAAATACAATCACGCACATAATAAACAAGAGTGATTTCCAGCCCGAAGTGATGCTCCCCGACCGCATACCTTCGCAGCCTCCCGAGCCGCCATAGAGATGGGGCGGCGGCCATTTCCACGCACTCGGGGCATCTCGGCATCTCGGTATCTCTCTCTCGGTCTCTCGGTATCTCCTCTCTCTCTCTCTCTCTCTCTCTCTCTCTCTCTCTCTCTCTCTCTCTCTCTCTCTCTCTCTCTCTCTCTCTCTCTCTCTCTCTCTCTCCCCCCCCCCCCCAAGTAGCAAGTGCATCCAACGTGATAACCTCATATCCGAGAGGAAGAGGAAGAACAAGAACAAAAACAAAACAAAAACAAAAACAAGAACGAGAACAAGAATAACAAGAAGAAGGAACGAGGGAAAATTGACATGGCGGGCGACCGAGGGAGGGAGGGCATTACCCCCACCGCGAAACCGACCCCCCCCCCCTCCCTACCTCCAACTAACGTCTGACACACACTCCTCTCTCCCCCACCCCACCCCTCTGCTCCTCCCTTCCCCTTACCCCTTCTCACCCATGACCCCCCACCCGCCCACCTGCCCACCACCACCGCACACTGGGAAGAACGGAGAGGTGGAGGTGGAGGAGGGAGGGGTCGGGGGGGGAGAGGAGGTGATAGGGGAGAGGGGTTGAGGAGGAGGAGGAGGAGGAGGAGGAGGAGGAGGAGGAGGAGGAGGAGGAGGAGGAGGAGGAGGAGGAGGAGGAGGAGGAGGAGGAGGAGGAGGAGGGGGGGGGGGGGGGGGGGGGGGGGGGGGGGGGGGGGGAGGAGGAGAGGGAGGAGGAGGAGGAGGAGGAGGAGGAGGAGGAGGAGGAGGAGGAAGAGGAAGAGGAGATGAAGAAGAAGAAGAAAAAGAAAGAAGAGGAGGAGGAGGAGGAGGAGGAGGATAAAGGGAGGGTGGGGGGGAGTTATATTTCCACCACTTTCCTCCCCCTCTCCCCCTCCCCCACCATCCATCCATTACACCTGTCCACCTCCTGAGCAATCGCTTTAACTACAAAACACGATGTCCTTGAGAATCTAAATTCCTTAAGCGTATATTCAAATTTGAAAAAAAGGAAAACTTTCGACCAGCGAATAACAAAACACTAAACAAGAACAAAACAAAAATTCTCCTAGAATTTTCAAAAAAATAAAAATAAAAAATGAAAATAAAAGACCCGATCATTATGAGAGCCACACGCACCCAAGATACACAAGACTAGGCATGTTTTGTCGTGAGGCAGAGGAGAAACAAATGGCTGGAGGCTGAGCTTCCCCAGGACAATGGGTGGTGGTAAACGGGGAGGGGGGTGGAGGGAGGAAGGGGTGATAAGAAGGGAGGAATGGATGGGTTGAAGGGAGACTAAGGGGGGGGGGTGACAGGGAAAAGAGGGAGGGAGAGGTAGCAAGGAGGAAGGGAGGGAGGGAGGAGTTGAAGGGTCACAATTGAGGGGGAGATGGCAGGGAAAAGAGTGAGGGAGAGGAGGGAGAGGAGGGAGGGGGGGGGGCGGAGTACGGGAAGGGACTGCCTGCACTTAAACATGATATCCTTGCCAGCCTCCCGCTAACTACAGTGCATTGACAATCCCACCGTCGCGAGCGAAAAGCCCCACGACCGCGATAAGAGACAGGACCGGCGAGGAGTGGATTGATTGCGCTTGGAGTCGAGGTCGAAGGGTGGCCGGGGCCCGAGCGGCGGCAGCGGCGGCGGCGAGAGTGGTCGGCGCGGCGTAGGAGCCAAATCGAATTTTAACGACTGGGCGTCTCGAACCCCTATCGTAAAACGCCCTCCGTCAGTGAGAAAACGGGAGACGCGCCGTCGAAATGGGGGGTTATATGGGCATAGCGCGGCCACATTCATGAAAGGTCATGGCGGTTCCCACGGGCATGCAGGTGCAGGTGCGCCGGTCACGACACTGCAAGTGTGCCTCGGAGGGGACAATACCTGTGCCCGCAATCGGTAAAGCTTCAGCCATGCCCCTCGTGTCTGGCAGCGATGCAGTCTGTTTGTTTACATCGAATAATATCCAGTTGCATAGCTCGTTGCCAGACAACCCTATCAATATTAATTCAGCCCCTAATCCAACCTCCTGGCCTTTTACCTACAACCTCAAAAAGCCTGCAGTGTGGTCACTACCCAAGCGCAGCGAGAAGCGGTCAACACCTGGGAAAGACAACACATACCGCTGCATGCGAGGCTGCAAGTCCCGAAGCCACTTAACAGTTGCCTGGGCGAGGCAGCAGGTCCGCGCAACTGCATGTACGAAAGATAGAGACGTGTAAGAGCCCGACGAGCCAAGCACGCAGCGCCGTCACCAAGGTAGAGTTACGTTCTACACAGTTTTTGGTCTCAGTTTTCAGTACCGAGATGACGGCCTCAACTTGAATCAATTTTACTTTTTTTTTATTATACAAACGCCTCCCCGGCTTGTTGCCGTTTCGAGTCGTTTCTTTCCGCTATTTATGATCAAGTTTCAGACACACGAGCTGCATAGATATAGATCCGCGGGTTTATTTTTAGCTGAAAGGTTTATGCGAGAGCGTGGCCAAGACAGCCCCACAGAGGCTGTTTTTGTTATATCGGCTAATTAATACGTACATCGAGTCACCGACAGCCACGCACGACAAGCTAACATATGAAGGACCCGACTAGTACCCGTCACGCAATCGCCGTCGTCGATAAAGTAAAGGAAAATGAATGATCCAGTGCCCTTCCCCCTGGCGCCCCGGAACGTGTTTGCGCCTCACAGGACCGGTGGAAGGGCACGTGTATGGGAGGAGAAGCAGCCTATGAGCGCACCTGCCCGCCTACAGGCTACACACCTCGAGCCCCGGGAGCAGGTGAACGAGCTACGCGGGGCGGTGTAAGTTACCACCCCACCCTCCCGCGCTCTCCCTCTCCTCTCCAGTTTCTAGCAGCATCTTCCCCATGAGCGCCGCCCAACTTCCTCCTCCTCCTCCTCCTCCTCCTTTAAGCCCTTGGGGCTGAGTGACTTACTCCTTATCTCCTGTTTCCCTTCAGAATTCATTAGCATCCAGCGGCGGGGCGTCACTCCCGACCCTCCTCTCCCTCATCTCCTCTTATTCCTTCTCAACCTGACTGGACCCGACCGCCCGAGGGGCCGCCTGGGGTGGTAACATCGGGGTGGGGTGGGGGCGAGGGGGTAAATACCATCCCCCCATCCTCCGTCCCCCCCTCACCCCCGGGCCGAGTCGCCGCCGCCGCCATCCTAATGCCGCCTCCACCACCACCCAGCGCATACGCGGCCGCTCTCAACATTACGCCTTGCGTGGCCACGTCTCGTCTCCACTAAATAAGCCTCGCACTCGCCTCACGATGTGGACAGCAGGACCCTCAAGCCTGCGTTCGGTGGGAGGAAACCCCTTCGCCCTTCACCGAGCCCTTGGAAACCTCCAGCAGGACCCGCGCAGTGGCAGCAAGCGGGTCCTAGCAAACGGGCCATCCATCTCCCGTTGTAATGATCATAATCCCGGAGGTAGTTTACGCCCAGTCCACCGGGCAGGAGTCAACGCGTCCCCGCCGGTGTCGTGGCCCGACCACCATCGCCACACCCCGGCGTGTCTTGGGAGCTACAGTCTCCTCCACGCCCCCTCCCTTCCTCCCCTCCCTCCCTCACCCCCACCGCCACCACACCCCTCCTGGCTACGACCACTACACCTGCGCCACTACCACGACAACTACGCTCCTCTGGCCCGCCGTTGCCAGCACCGTTTCGTTCTCGTTAGGGAGGGTAACCTCATCTAGTTTCTTGGGCTCGAGCGTGTGAGTGAGCGAGTGAGTGAGTGAGTGGCCCGCAGACAAGGTCGCCGGACTGGGACCACGACGTTAGATCCTATCACGCCCTCCGCCCCATCAACACCACGGCTACTCCCACCATTCTCCCCCTCCCTCCTTCCCTCCTTCCCTCCCTCCCAAATCCTCTCTCCCTCCTTCCCTCCTCCAAAGCTATCCCTCCCTCCCTACATCCAAACCATCTTGCCATCCCTTCTCCTCTTTCTTTCCCTCCCCAATATCATCCCTCCCTCCCTTACTTCCCCCACAACTAACCCACCAACAACCCACCCACCCACCCACCCACCTTCCTTCCCTCCCTCCCTCCACCTGCATCCCAGATCCAACTACTTCCCGGACTGCGGATTCGCACGGCCGTGGACCCGCCCTCGAAATCATCCAGCAAATTATAATAATAAATACATAATTAAAAATAAATAAAACATACAACAAGAGAAAGAAAACAAATCACCAAAGACAAATACCAACAACCGACCTTAGATCGCAAACTAAGACGACGTCCTCTCGCACACACACGGCGTACGATACAGAGTCCTATAAAAGCCACAGGAGGAATTGCTGAGTAAAGGGATACGCGAGACGAAACAGAGTGAAGTGGGGGGAGGGGAAGGGGAGGGGGAGGGGGGGAGGGGGAGAGCTGCGAGAACGTTCTTAACACATTCCGCCATGCCACTCAGGGGGCTGAGGGTGGGGGGAGTAGAGAGGAGATCAGATGGGGAAGAGAGGAGAGGAGAGGAGAGGGAATGGGAGGGGAGGGAAAGGGGAGGGGAGGGGGAGGGGAGGGGGAGGGGGATGAGGTGGGAGACAGGAACCCTCCTGGGCCACCTAAGCTAAGCTTACCACACGCCGCACGGCCGCACAACGCCATGTTTCTTTTACTTGTTGCTGCTTTCTTGCATTTCACAATCAACCCCACACAAACCAAACTATTCGCCGATCGCCATCCCAGCAAGGAAGGGGAGTGAAGGCTGATTACCCCTTCACCCCCTACCCCCCGCGTGTCATGCACAGCCTCCCTCCCTCCCACCCCCTCCACCCTCCACTCCCCACATAGGCGAGCAGTGGGGAGAGGAATTTCCGTGGAAACTCTCTCGTCATTGATGTAGGGGCAGGAACCATCCCCACCATTTATATCTAATAAAAAATACAATATGATAATATTAAGAATAACATTAATAATGTTAATGACAGTTATGATCATGAAAATAACAACAATGACGATAATGATCGTAAGTTACAATAATAATAATAATAATAATAATAATAATAATAATAATAATAATAATAATAATAATAATAATAATAATAATAATAATAATAATAATAGTAGTAGTAGCAGTTATGATAATGGCAATAACAATCATAACAATAATACGTGAGAGTATGAGTATGAGTATGAGTATGAGTATGAGTATGAGTGTGAGTGTGAGTGTGTGTGTGAGTGTGAGTGTGAGTGTGAGTGTGAGTGTGAGTGTGAGTGTGAGTGTGAGTGTGAGTGTGAGTGTGAGTGTGTGTGTGAGTGTGTGTGTGAGTGTGAGTGTGAGTGTGAGTGTGTGTGTGAGTGTGAGTGTGTGTGTGAGTGTGAGTGTGAGTGTGAGTGTGTGTGTGCGTGTGCGTGTGCGTGTGCGTGTGCGTGTGCGTGTGCGTGTGCGTGTGCGTGTGCGTGTGCGTGTGCGTGTGCGTGTGCGAGTGCGAGTGCGAGTGCGAGTGCGAGTGCGAGTCCGCGTGTGTGCGTGTGCGTGCGTGTGTCCTTTCCCCTCTTTCACTCATTCCCCGTGTTAATGAACAAGGTAAGGACGCAATGCCCGCGACCTTATCAGCTGGATTGTAACTGAGGGGACCCTCCAGGGCGCGGCGAGGTGTGGCTGAGGGTGAGGGAGGTCGAGGGAGGGTAAGGGAGATTAAGAGAGGGTGAGAGTGGGGGAGGACGAGAGAGGGTAAGGAAAATGAGGGAGGACGAATAAGGGTGAGGGAGGACGAATAAGGGTGAGGGAGGACGAATAAGGGTGAGGGAGGACTAATAAGGGTGAGGGAGAGTGAGGACACATCGCTCAGGCCATGGACGGGACCTGCATCATTCCTACGGGACAAGTGTGATGACCTCATGCCAAAGGACTGAACCGACCCCTCCCCCTACCCCCGCCCCACCTTCTCATGACCAGTCGGGCATGAGGAGGGAATGATGACCCGGATGATACAAGGGACAACGGAGCTAATGACGGATCTCTTAACCACATTGATAATAATAATGATAATAATGATAATGATAATAATAGATATGATAATGATAGACATGATGATGATAATAATAATGATAATAATAATAATAATAATAATAATAATAATAATAATAATAATAATAATAATAATAATAATAATAAAATAATAATAATAATAATAATAATAATAATAATAATAATAATAATAATAATCTTCCTTCAATCATCGTAAGGTTTGCAAGTATAATTAACAAAAAGAAGAAAGAAAAAAAATTCCAATGATGATAACAGTAAAATGAATACGATGATAATGATGATGGTGAAGTAGTTATGATGATGGCGATGAGCATCAATAATTATGGAAATAGTTATAATGAGAATAATGAAAATAAATGTAATGATGGAAATAACATTGTTTACGATTATGATGATGGTGATAAAAATGATTAGAAAAATTATAAAGATATGATGATGAGAATGACAACAAGTGATGATGATAATGATAATGATGATGATGATAATGATGGCGATAATGATAATAGTAATTGGAATAATAATGATGATAATAATAATAGTAATAATGATAATGATGATGATAATCATTTCCGGTAATCGACCGCATGCATATCTTTTGACATATTAGTCACGTGGATAGTTATGCAATCATCCACCGGGTTTTGCTATATGCAAATGGAGTAAACCGCAAAAGTAAATACAAAGTCACACAGGCATGACCGAACTACGTTAAATGGGAATGAGGCGAGGGAATGTGTAGACCGACAGATAGGGGGGTGGGGGTGGGGAGAGAGGGGGGGAGGGAGGGAGGGAGGGAGATAGAGAGAGGGAGAGAGAGAGAGAGAGAGAGAGAGAGAGAGAGAGAGAGAGAGAGAGAGAGAGAGAGAGAGAGAGAGAGAGAGAGAGAGAGAGAGAGAGCGAGAGCGAGCGAGCGAGTGAGAGAGAGAGAGATAGAGATAGAGATAGAGATAGAGAGAATAAAAAAAAACATCCTCAACTCCCGAGTCGGTAAAAGTAACAGCGTCATCTGTAGTTTGTGCAGGTCCAACCACTCAATGAGAGACTTTAGATTCTAGACACAGGCGGAGAGCCGTGCCATGCATTCGCTACAGCATGCCTTGTCCTCTCCAGGTCGTTCTTGCCAGCAGCAGCACACCGTCACTCCGGTTCTTACGCGTTTAGGACATGCATGGACATCCTATGGGATTTCTCTACATCAATTCAATTTTCTCTTCTCTTGAATCTCCCAATCCTAAATGAGAATCGTCAAATTACATGAAACCGGTCTCTACATATCGACTTCATTCATAAGTCAAATAGTGGAACAATGATTCCGTCGCTCACCCGAAGTGTTCCTTATTTCCCTCCGTTGTTTGTGTCCTTCTCAAATAAGCAACATCTCGTAATAAAGAGTAATGATTTAATCCTTTTGTCTCGATCCTAAAGCGTCACGGCATATGCGGCCGCTTGCGAGATGTAATACTCGTCGCATTACAAAACGTACCATTGTTTGGCCCCGACAGAATGACAGAAAGCTCCCGTTCCCTCAGTATCTACGCTCTTGAGAGAGAGAGAGAGAGAGAGAGAGAGAGAGAGAGAGAGAGAGAGAGAGAGAGAGAGAGAGAGAGAGAGAGAGAGAGAGAGAGAGAGAGAGAGAGACTGAAAACGAGAAAGAATGAGAAAGAGAATGATAATGAGAAAGAAAAAGAATAAAAGAAAGACAGAGAATAAGAGACATAGAGAATAACAGAGAGAGAGAGAGAGAGAGAGAGAGAGAGAGAGAGAGAGAGAGAGAGAGAGAGAGAGAGAGAGAGAGAGAGAGAAATGAGAGAGACGGGGAAAGTATGGCTCCTGAAATAGTCTCGACGGTGGGATGGGACTCTGGCCTTTCGCGCCCTACTGCGTAAGGTCCTCCGTCCTGTAATTCCTGCTGGGAGCCACGAATAACACCCTCCACCAAACTGACGACGTTCAATTTAGGTCTCCACTTTTGTTTACGGCCGAGGCTGGTGGAGGTGGCCGAGGGTGACGTGACGCACAGTACCTGGAGACGCGCCATTACATTCGAGCGAGCCGACCAACTAAACCCACTAAGTTCGAACTACATACAACCACCCAGGTCCTAGCACCGCCTTTCACCTCAGGGCCGTTATCTCCTGTCAGTCGAACAGCAGCAGCAGCCGGGCGGGTCAAGGAAGAAATCAGTCTCGAGCCCCGCCGCGTGATATGACAGAGAATACATTACAAAAGAATACAGCCGGTGGGTAAAAGTGGGAGGTGGGCGTGGTGGTGCATACCAAAGAGGCGTGGTGAAACACACAAGTGCGGCCAAGTCGAAAACTTGGGTTGGCGCCACTCCGGCGCACCTCGAGAGTGGAGAACCACTTAGTCTCCCACTCTCGCATCCACTTATCCACGTTCATCCATCCCACTTTACCCCTTGACGCTCGGCCCTTCCACCGGCAAATGTCCTTAGTGCATTACCATGAATGAATCATACGTACGCCCTTGGTTCAATGCATCAAACACAGACATCACTCGAGTAATACATCCCGTACACTGTATCCAGAGCCCTTAAGAATATAATAATCAAAAGGAGCCAGCAACGAGCCGAGAGCTTAGTCAGGTCACAATAAAACGTCATAAACTCGTGCCTGGACTAATAAAAGGCATCGCGTACAAGTGTTGGTCCTGCCTGAGTGGCGGAGGACTCGGAGGCCAGGGAAAGGTGCCGCCGAGTCTTGCCTTCCCATCCAACGCGCCCATTTACCTGGGCTTGCCTTTTTACCTTCAGCGTTATACATGAATGCGTGGTGGGCAGAAAAGAAAGGGCAGGGTGAGGGGGAAAGAAATGAAGGAAAATACGAAGACAGGGAGAGAGCGTTTAGAAAGGGAAGGGGAAAAAATTAAGAACGTTTTCTCGTAACACTCATGGCAGTATGCCCTCACCGCCGCCCATGTCCCGTATGTAGCTCATTACAAATTCGTAGGACGTATCCACTTTTCCGTGGTCCGCCTACCATCGCACCAGCCGGCCGAGCTCCGCCACTGACCATAACAAGCCGTGGTCAACCCCCCTCCCCCTCCCCCTCCCCCTCCCCTCCGGGCATCTCCTACCCAACCATCGTGTCGTCTGCCAGATAAAATATAAAACATTATTCACAAAATGCGTTTATTAAAAGCTCTGAGTGTTTTAGTTTACCACTGTAACAACACGGAAAACTGTTTTCTTATCAATCGCGTCTCACCCGCACATACACACAGCATACGATTCCGCATAGCATATATTCCATACGATTAATGAATGATTTTGGAGGGCAAATCGACAATTCATTGATATCTAAGATTTGTACGACTGGACCGCTCGAGGGACAAAAAAACGGATCGTTTCACAAAGCACAACTCCTAAATAGAGGACAATAATATCTACCGGTAAAGAGATGGCTAAAATCCGTAACAGGCAATTACACTAACAAGATAAGCTGTTTGTTGTTATACGAACAAGATTAGTAGATACTTATTGGCTGTTTCTTTTTTCTTTTTGGAAATCCTATTTTTAGGCGCTAGATATATGCCGAAGTGGCATAGGGTACAAAAGATTGTGTCACTGACCTTTGACAAATGTATTACCTTACTTTAAAGTGTAGCTTTTGACTACCCAAGATTTCCAAAACGCCTCGAAGATCGATATCAGTAAAATATATGAGACAGGATTACATGCAAGCCTTTGAAAACTCTGAAGTGAGAATTTGCGACGTCCTCATTCTTGTCCAGGTGACAAGCTCAGGGGGCAACGTTGCAGAACCTGCATCCACCTCAACAATGGACAGGCCACCAGAGTCCACCGAAGCCGAGCAACGGCCTTGCAATTTTGACTCCTGTAAAAGGACACCCCGGCATGCGACACAGCGACCATTGGAAAGTCTCGGTCTGGCCAGCAGTAAGCAGATGAAGTCGCCGTGTAAGTAGACCGCGTTAAACCGAGCAGGTCGCCCGAGTTCCCCCCGCCACCTTCTGCTGCTTCTTGGAGTTATCAGTAAACAGAGAACGCTTACTCGTCAAGGCCGCCATGGACAGCCTTTACCCTATTACAGTGGGGTTGGTTGCGCCCAGATTTGTTGTTGCTGCTGCTGTTGTTGTTGTTGTTGTTGTTGTTATGGTCTGTGTGTGTGTGTGTGTGTGTGTGTGTGTGTGTGTGTGTGTGTGTGTGTGTGTGTGTGTGTGTGTGTGTGTGTGTGTGTGTGTGTGTGTGTGTGTGAAAAGGAATATACAGCCCACCATCAGTCGGCCCATGAATCCGCCATGCTTTTCTCCACCGGGCTCATTTGTTTGTCTTCATCTCCCTGAGCCCTCCATTTCTCACCCTCGACCTGTCTCCACGCCCTGCCCATGGACAAAGACCACCTCTCACCGCTGCTGCTTATTTCCCCAGTCATTCTCTTCTTCATTCACATTCTTCTTCCTCTCCTCACATACCCGAGCATACCCGGTGTTGCAGTGGGACAGCTCCCCTCTTCTCTCCTCTCCCCTCCCCCTCTCCCCACGGCAGGTCACACGCCAAATAAGGACGAGGAGTGCGGCCACCACGTTGCTCTGGACCACTTGCGAGCAGTCAAGCAGTACCTCCTCGACCGCAGACTGCAAGCATCGCCAATCATTCACGTCTTCCTCTAAGAGCTGACAAATTATGAAGGTGCGCCAGACGAGTCCTCGAGAAATGAAGGTTGGAAGCTCTTTGGGAGGTTGAGCTTATGTCTCTCTCTCTCTCTCTCTCTCTCTCTCTCTCTCTCTCTCTCTCTCTCTCTCTCTCTCTCTCTCTCTCTCTCTCTCTCTCTCAGAAAGGCATACGCACACGCGTTAAGTCCAAGAACCAAGAAACGTGAGGAGCGAGGAGCGGAGGGAGAGGAAGGGGGAGGGGGAAGAGAAGGATGAGATGGAGGAGATGATGATAGAGGAGGAGGAGGAGGAGGCAGAGGTGGAGGAGGAGGAGGAGGAGGAGATGAAGGAGGAAGAGGAGGAGGATATGAAGAAGAAGAAGGAGGAGCTGCCAACCTAGCGGGGATAACTAACTAGTGTCGTGGTGACTTGCGGTGAGGCAGACGACTTAGCGGTCGTCGCCTTTATGGAGGTGTCGAATGTTTTGTGAAAAAGAGTTGTTTAGAAGATGGAGTCATTAGAGAGACGGACAATTGGACCCGCTGGAGCGAGGACAGAGAGCATCGCGTTGGGCCGGACGGGGAAGTGTAACGCAGAGAAGGGGATACGCGAGCAGAGCGAGGGGGAGGCCGGGAGGGGGGAGGGAGGCAAGCAGCCAGAATAGGAAGTGACGGGAGACGAAGGAGAAAGCAAGCAAGCAAGCAAGCAAGAAAGCAAGCAAGCAGGTGGCATGACAAGGCAGGGCAGAGGGCAACTTACAGCACGTTCTGGAAAATGATGGGACCCACTGACGCTCAGAGTACTAACATCCGACCTGCACACCAAGCAAAGAAGGGGGGGGGGGGGTTCGGGCGTGGCGTCTTGGGAGATCAAGAGACAGCTGGTGATGGATTCCCGACCATCTTCCATAATTTGGGGGTGGGTGGAAAAGCAGGGGATATAGGGGGGGCGGAGGGGGGGAGCTGGCACTGGAAGTAGGGCGGGGGCGAAGCAGGTCCCGCCCCCACTGCAGGCACAGGGAGGAGTGGGGCCGGGCCGCCCGAGACAAGAGGCGACGCCCACCTCTGCCTGGGGGCGCCACTGCTTCTGGCCATGACTGATTGTTATGATCTTCTCGCCGACACCAAAACACTTCTCCCAATACGGTTGACGAGCATTTACATCTTGCAAAAAATAGATGCACGCCTATGTTATCATCTATCATCGGACCTACCCAAGCACACGCAAATAACACATACAAGGTTAGATGGGCTTTATGGGCTTCGTATTATAGATAGACATACAAGTATATCAATACATATATCAACATATATATATACATATATATACATATATATATATATTACATATATTATATATAAAATATATCATATATATCATATATATAATACATTACATATATTATATATATATTATATATATTAAATATACAATATATATATTACATATATAATATATACAATATATATATATATAAAATATATATAATATATAATATATACTATATGATATATATCATATATATACATATATACATATATATACATATATATATTATTTATATATATAATATATATATTTTATATATAAATATATATATATATATATATATATATATATATATGACATATACATATACATATATATATATATATATATATATATTATATAAATTAAATATATATAGAAAGATAGATATAGAGATGAGATAGAGATAGATAGATACATACATAGATATAAATAAATAGATGTAGAGATACATAGAGTGTTGAGTGTGAGTGTCAGTGTGTATGATCGCGTACACAAAATATTTTATATAGACAGTTGAGGTGAAATATAATTACAAAGCGATCGTTCCCTGCCCAGCGAGCGCAAACTCCTGACGAAAAGATCCTGCGCACAATGAGCAGGACAGCCAAAGGACAACCTTCCCTCTGCCCTCGAGCGCCAGACGAAAGTGCCACCGAGGACAGAAATGAGGATGAGGTCAGTACTAGGTTCAGCACCGGCCAGCAGCAGCAGCAGCAGCAGCATCAGGATGTGACGTGGCTCAAGTGATCTAATGGAGCATCGGGCCAGACCCTGTCCCTGTCACTCTCGCCGCCACACACATTTATAAACAATTAAACTCGGCTAGGCGCACCAATCAGGTGTGTCTCATGTGTGTGTGTTGGGTGGAAAGTGCCGCGGCGCCCACAACGGTGCCCCTCATGCTACCCCGGAGAGCTCGAGCTGCAGTGCCAATGTGGCGTGAGTGTGACACACTCCAGACGCCCGGCAGCCCGCTACGACTTTCTCCAAGCCTCCACCTCCGCCTCCGCTTCCACCTCCACCTTCACTTCCACCCACATCGTCAACACGTCATACATTACCCCGACACGTAGCCTCCCGCACACGGTGTAGGGCATTCCTTCCATTCCTTCCTTCGCTCTATCTAAATCTACCCAAAAGGAGAGTCTACACCTTGGGTTCTTCCCTAATGAACAGAGCCTTGCTACTGCACGACCCCAACCACTTACGTTATCATATGACCAGACCACCCTTGCATACATACAACTTCGCCTGCTCCTTACAAGAGGCACACTACCTACAACAGTACCCGGACCTAAACGCCAATGAAATAATCATAAACAGCGTAACGTGGCCATTGTCGTAATAGCGTTGTTACAATATCAATAAGAATATAAACAAGATCTACTATTGTTCAGTACTAGACCACTGCATGACCACAGAACTGATAACTTCCCGACTTAAAATGAAGGTAAATCTCATATCCAAATCAACAATTAGCATCACTAAGCATCAGTCCTTACTTAATTAACGTTAGCGGGTCAATGCTAATCAATCACCCGTAAATATCCCATCGAAAGTCATGCTGCACGTTGAAGTAACCAAAAGGAAAGTATACAAATAAACGAAGCACCCACCCTCTACTACGTCCCTTACGGGTTTTCCTATACAGCACCACTCTCACGAAGCGTTATGGCGAGAAGCATCGCAACAGGTATCCCTCCTCGAAGCTGCTCTCCTTCGCCGCAAAACATCCTCTCGCAAATACTCACCCCAAAGCGGTTGCACTTTTTTCATTCGAGACGAGGAACAATGAGAGAGAAGGAGAGACAAAGAATAATAAAATGATGGATCTTAGCGTATAGAAGGAAAGCACTTAAAGGTCAAAGTGTGCAACGTAATATCCCGGTGGAAAGTCTGTAAGGTCCTTGTTGTTTCAGCCACTTAAGTCTCGTCACAGAATCCCGAGTCAAGTGCCCAACTCAAGCCAAGATCAAGAGCCACATCATCGCACATTTTAACATTGTTAAGAAGCTTCACTTTAGCAGCTCTCGAAGAGCTCATTTCTCTTGGGTCTTTTGCTCATCAACTTACATCGGTCGGTTATTGTATATACCTTAGTAACTCCTCTACGAATGCGATTCCACGAAGAGGGCATCACTGGGCATCCCGCGATACCTCGTCCAAATCAACGCACTACGAAGCCAGCAAGGAGCGCCGGCGACGAGAGGGGAAGCACAAAATCTAGATCATGGCAACAGGAGGCACGAATGAGACCTCCTCGTTGCGATTATATATATATATATATATATATATATATATATATATATATATATATATATATATATATATATATATATATATATATATATATTTATTTATATTATTTCGGCAGGCATGGGGGGTCTAAAGCACGTTACTCTGTTGTCCTGCGGTATACTTTTTATTCATCAACAGCAGGTTGTGTTCGATTCAACAGAGGCAACGCACGAACCGTGGCCTCAAAGACAGGCCTACTCAGATAGCGAAATGAGAATCGAGGGAATGACATCCCATCTGTGCTCTACCTGGAAAGGGTTAGACGTCGGCGTTTGACGTTCCCTCCTACAAAAGAGTCGCCCTTTCAGCCAGTCGTACACGTGGTCTTAGTCACAATGACTGCAATAACAAGCTGGTGACCTTGATGTACCCTGAGCATCCCGACACTCCCTTGGCCGTGTGCAAAGTGCTACTCGCGCCCGCACAGTGATAGTACTTTGCTTAGCGTACGAGGACGCCATGCCTGCCTCTTGCTAACAAGCATTAACACCTTAACTCTCCTTCGCCTTTCACCTAGTCGTCTTTGACACGTCGAGACTTTCCACAGCAGACAAGTCGTGGGTCACTATTACACAAAGGACAAGAGTGAGGGTCACGTAAATGCAATAAATGTCCACGACAATCTGGCAACTTTTCGACGTCTCATTTGCATAACTCGAAACCACTTTGTGCAAATCAAGTGTTTATAAATAGCTGAATCCCGTAGTTGAAATATACTTGACGCATTTTCCCTTTTTAAATACCTCCAAAACATGGTCTCAGAAAGAAAATATATAAATATATACAGATTGAAAGGCGATTTCGGTTAACGAATCAAAAACCTTCTGCGCCATTGATTTTGACAAAGACATGCAAGAGAGCGTCAAAGAAGCAGCCACACTCTCGTAAGATCCGAAGTGCCGTGATGACGTCCCCTGACACACACGGCCAGTGAATGTGCGAGGCATAACCCGAATCCCCCTTCAGACTATTTTGGTGACCCGCGTGGCCAGGAAGCACAGGCTCTTCAGGGCAGTGCCTTTCCTCCTCCTTCGCGCCGCTCTCCGTATTTCCGAAAATAAGCCTAATTATAGGAGGAATGCGACGCCTCCCCATTAGTCCCACACCCGTCAGCCGCGCGAGCCTGCGCCTACGCCTACGCCCGCGATCCCTATCTTTGGCTCCTTATCTTCCTGTGTCTCTGGGACATCTGACCGACCCAAAAGCATAGAGCAAATATCCATTAGAAGGAAAGGAGTCAAAGGACCCTCCATGCCTTCCGCTGTAACCTGGCACCACCCATCGCCGGCGGCCTACCCAAAGACCATTAGACTTTCATGAAGGGTGTGCCATCCGCTGAGCACAAGCCGCTCGCGCCCACGCTACCTCACGACCGTGCCCACGCTCATTACCCATACAAAACAATCACTCCTTCCTACGCCCACGCTGTTTACGACGCCCTTTTACGTAACGTGCTATTTATACACGGTTATTAGCTGTTTCTCAGAATGCCATTTATAACATTTATCAAACAGCTGCAACGTAATTCATTTGAGTTTAGGGTGAATACTGCTGTTCCCATACCGCACACCTTTCCCACGCATCTGAACAACAAAAAAAAAGTTACTTAAAACATGACCAGATGGAACTGAACAAGAAATTTCGGCAAAACGGCATCTAACAGAAGCTCGCCGGAATTACCGAGTTTGAGCGAATCACTCACTACGAAGTCCGAAGAAACGCCACCCGTCTCTGGACTTCACAACCATCTCCGGCTCCATCATCGTGACATGTCCGCAGAGCGTGAACACTTCCCGCGGTTGTTTACGTTCGTCACAGGTAATAAGTAATGCTGGTGACATTAAGAGATCTACTCGTATGAATTACGCAATCAGGTGTGACGTTACCTACACCATGCAACCCGAAGATATGTATCTAATCACGCAAGATAAATTTCGTTCTAAGGAGCGGGGAGAGGGAATGACACTGTATTGCTCCTGCTGAACCTCCTTGCGCGACCTGACCCTCTACAGAAACGCAGGGTTCTGATTATCTCATCATCTTACATGGTCCAGATCATGTTTTCTGTCGAGATTAAGTAGCCTTAAGACGTAACTACCGCAAAAAAAAGACTTTAAAATTACAATGCTACACTGCACATTTCACACGATCACTGTAATCAAGCACTGCCGCCACCGCTCCTCCCTAAAGCGTCTAAGAGGACCGACGGACAACAAAATCCCAAACCCATGATCGGTTCCTCCGCCTTACAAACAACGAGGGGAGGGAGGAAGGGTGGCGCGGCTGTTAGAACTCGCTGGAAAGGAAGGAACTTGTAACGACAACGGAAGATGTCGAAACGCTTGTAGCGGCGGGAGAGGGACGGAACACGCCGCGCCGCCGCGTTCCTGGTGGGTTCCTCGGGTTTCTTGTCAGCCGCGCCCCTGAGCATCTCAACACGGAGCTGGGATGAGTGACAAGTGACAGGATGACAGGAGCCTCGTGATCGCAGGACGGAACTTTCGGAATGCCAAGATTCACACCGACGGACTTTAATTAAATCCGCGCCGCAAAGCTCAGCCTCCTTTCCGATGGCCTCAGAGACAAGCAGTAGAAGTTAAGCATGGTAGAGAAATTACAAAAATATCCTAGTCTCAAATACATCCTCTTGTGATTACAAACAATTCTAGATAAGTGTTCTTTAGTGTTCACAGTGGGCTATAAACGCAGGCAGATCATCCACTTGTACAAAGGAATCTGACACACTCATCTCTGACGCCTCAAGTGCCATGACGTACACAAGTGCTGGGCCGCCAAGTTGCGATTGTTTGTGGGAATGCCGTGACACAACCGACTTAGCCTAATGGTTGCAAAGCCAAGCGTGTGGATTAATTAAAAACTGTTGCTGGAATCGGAATCGAAGTCGAGGAAAAAACGGTGACGGAATTAAAGTCGACTAACACTCTACCGATAAACAAAGTATAGTTTCACTGCAACTCAAGAGCTTTCGAGAACCACACATTACTCGGGACACAATTTTTTTCGGAGGAAATTATTCTAATTATTAAACAATATCAAAATTTCCCCACAATTCGGATAACCTCATGACCTCACATGGCACCGTAACCGCAAACCCGGTGACGTTTTAGGATGTGTCACCTCCGAGCAGATGTGTCCCTTCCGCTCACACCAAGGCGATAATATCAGTCACTAACCACCCCCTTCATTACTATTCCCAGATCGCCACAAAGTGTTAATTGAGTAACCATCACGGATGGTTGAAGGCCTAACTTAGCTTCGAAACACAAAGCACTATTTATCTCAAGATTTTTTTTTGTTTCTAAATAGGGGATTAACCTTATTTTTCACGCCAACATAATCAAATGAAGCGCTTAACCAGCCGTTGGCTTTGTAACTAGATACTGGTGAGTAACAGAAAGTGATACAAATGCTGATAGCAAGTTAATGCTCCAACTCGGATATCTAACCTAAAATCGGAATACATAATTCAGAACGAAATACATTATTTCCAAGGGGAAAAAGGAAATGAAATCAACAACAGCTCCTAAAAAGAAACGAAAACAACGGCATTAGCTCGACAATGACTGGATTAAATCTTCGCCAAAGTATATACACTTTGAAAAATAACACAATATCGCTATCAAATTCACGATTTGAGAATGAATTCATCGTGATATCGGCTTATCAACGTTAGAATTCTTAGCCCACTGACCTCGTTATGGAAGACGAGATCCTGAGGTTCAGAGACCGAGACAGATACAAATTCCAAGAAGGTTAAGCTATCCAAACTCGCCCTAACTCTGTTGCGTCAACAGCTGATTCTCTCACACATGCTAGAGAAAACAAGGTTTACGCTCCCCCGAAGGCAAGGCTGACTAAGAAACGATTCTACACGCGATCGAGAGATGTGTTAAGACGGTGTAGTTGGCCGCTGCTATGAGGCTGAGGACCGGCCACTGCTACAAAGGAAATACTCAACCCCCAACAGTTACTCGGCCCACCCCGATATTGTGAACGGGTTCGCTTCTAGATGTTTAGTCCCGATTACAGACCCGGTCTTCCCCTACTGAATGCCCAGTTTACGTTCCTCTATGCCAAGCTCGCCCCCGAAAATGCACCAGCGGGCTTTAAGGGGTGGGAAACGAGTGGTATGAAGTGGTGCTAGGGGTGTTGGTGGATGGAATTATGCTGGAGGGCGAGGCGACGCTCTTGTGCCCTGCTGCACCTGTACCTCGTCTGCCCTCCAAATATCATGCCACCGCACTCACACTCCTAGACACCTCGCCATACGCTTAGCACAAGGGTAGCCTCGGCTTGGCCTTGGCGACTAGGGTATGAAACCAGGAAAACATCCACCACTCGTACCCGCAGCGCCTACATCCCAGCCTCACTCGCATGCATCCTCCATAGCTCATTCAATAAATCTAGGCACTTACACGAGGCACAGCCGTGTTCTGGGAGAACAACGGCGCCTCCAAGTGGGTACCATGCCACACGCTGCACTATTTTCAGCGAGCGAGGCTGGAGGTTTGAGTGGGCCGCGCTGCCCGTCAGCTGACTTCCCCCTCAACTAACTTGTGCAACGTGACCCGGGATACAACCACTTATAACAACACCTTAAACTGAGAATACACTGTCTTAAGTGACACTATTTACAGTATAGGCATGCAAAGTCCCTACCGCAAAGCTGTTACAAGAGTAAAAACGTTAGAAAGTTCATCTTACCTTCATCGAGAAGTCTTTCGACGTGTATGAAAACACTGGGGAAGGCTGCGAGCTGTTTCTTATCCTTTAAGAGTTGGGCTAGGTAGTCCGCAATGCTATGAGTATTGTTAGAGTCACCCATTGTGTCAGTCGGTGTGAGTAGGCTAGAAGACGAGTGAGGTAAACAAGAGGTTAGTTGACACTACGGAGCAAGAGTCTACAGTACTGTACCTCCATGGACAGTTCCTCACTCACCACTGCCGCGCCTGCGCAGTCGCCCGGAACCGTCCACTCGCCCGCGGGGGAGGACGCTTCCCACTCCCCGTTTTCTGTTCCACTGCCCCGCATCGCAGACTCTCCTAAATCCATACAATGACGAGGCGTATTTGTATAGTACGCAACGAGTACACATGTGAGAATAACACTGATTTCAGGACAGGGATGAGCATTAAATGGCCATGATGTTGCAAATAATGAAACATGGGTGGGCAAATATACCAGTGTAGATATACTTGTACATACATTTTCGTTATTGTTGTTACAGAAGGTATATTATTATTACCGCCAGTACAATTATTTCTTCAATATTCGTATTAGTAATACTACTGTTATTATCATCCTTATATTTTTTTCATATAACGGTTTTCCATTATTGTAATTACTAAGATCCTAATTGGCATAATTTGTTTTACCAATAATTATCATTGTTATTGTCATTATAATTGTCATTATCATTGCTGTTGTTATTACTATCATTACCGTTATCATTTTCATTACTGTTGTTATTATCATCATTATAATTATCATTACTATAATCACCACTTTCATCATTATTATCATTATCACTATTAAGGTTCATATCATCACCGTCATTATCATAATTTTTACTATAGTCGTTTTGTTAATCTTACTACAAATATTATTTACATTGTGGTCAAATCAGCATCAACTTTATTATCAAAATTGTCAATGTCAGAATTTTCATCATTGTCATTATTACTAACATTATCATCGTTATCGTACCTATTGTTTTTGTTATTATTGTTACCATTGCTATTATATTTTTATCATTATGATTATGATTATCATTGTTATTATCATCATCATTATTATTATTATTATTATCATTATTAGTATCATCATTATTATTATACTATTATCATTAACATTATTATTATTATACTATTATCATTAACATTATTATTATTATCCTTTTTATCATCATTATTACTATTATCATTATTATCATTATTATCATCATTATTATTATAATTATATTTTTATAGTGGTTATGATTATTATTACTATTATTCGTATCATTATCATTATGATTATTGATATTACTATTATCAATATCATCATGATAATCATCATTATCTTTATCAATTCTATAATCATTACTATTATTATCATTATCCTTCTTAGTATCATTGCTATTACGATTACCGTGATGATCATAATGATAATACAGATAGTGATAATAGTAATGGTAATGATAGTAATGATAATGTTTGTAATAATGATAATGGTAATAATAATGACAGTGACTATAATAATGATAATAATAACAACGATAATGAAAATAATAATATCAATGATAATAAAAATAAGAATGAAAGCCATGACAATAACAATGATAATGATGTTGATAATAATAATGGTAATAATAATATCAATGTATTTAATGATAGTTATAATCATATTATTATTACCCTTTGATCTTTATCAATGTCATTATTATTATGATTATCATTCTTTACGCATTACTATCATTATCATTATTATGATTACCATCATCCTAATTATCATTATCATCATTATCATTATTGTGATCCTTATCATCAATATCATTCCTAATATCATTATTATCATTATCTTTATTATCAATATACTTATCATTATTATCGCTATATTCATTATATTACTATTGTTTTAATTACTGCTATTGTTATTATTACTTTTGTTATTATTACCGTCCTTATTATTATTGCTACTAGCAATAGTAGTGGCTGCAGTAATAGCAGCATTGTCTACATTACTATTACCATCAAGTTTATTATAAACATTGTCATTATCATTATTTTTACAATAATCATTATCAACTACATGATTATGATATCATCTTTATCATCATTATGTTTAGATTGGCACATTTATCCTCATCATCCCTTGAAACTGTTCATATAACAGAGTCAAGGACGAAGCCGAGAGTGTGCTTTGTAAAAATGTATGGCTTAAGATATAAATTACGTTGCAGGAATGATATGAGCCTTTGTTCTGTGACACGAAAATGTTTATAAAATTCTACAGAGGTCGTTACATACATATTTCATCGTTCTGTTATGAGACAATTTCCCCATACGTATTTCGTTCTTGCTTTTAGCTGATCTTTCGTGCGTGTCTTGAATGTTAGCAAACGCCATGTTATAGCTTGTTATGTCATCAAAGATACATCCCAGTCTTCATCAAGTCGTAAACTAGCTTGCAGCTAACTGTTAGTCGAGATCACTTGACATTCATGGCGGTATGGTTCTGAACCAACGACTACCCCTACCCTACCTCTCCCTCCCTACCACCTCCCGTGAGCCAACCAGTCTCAAAACTCTTCGGGAAAAACACTCCAGGTATCAGTTGGGAGGAATGCTTTAAGTAAACCTACCGAGTCAAGGCTCCTGAGTCATATTATACGACTCACTGACTAAAAGATTCGTAAACACTCCCAATCAATGAGCTCTAAATGCTGAAAATGACATCAGAATATACATATGTGTATATGTATATACATACATGTACAAACAATCGTGCCATGTTATACATTTTATGTGGATACTATTGCACGTTAGAATCCCTAAACATGATCGTGCTAATCATTTAGCAAAGTCAGCATGTGATAAGAAAAGAGTGGATGTAGATCTTGCAGTCCCCCTTGCTAGGATTTCACGCACAAATCGAACCCCCTACAAGAAGGCCTTGACTAAGCTGAACAATTCTGAGAGGCCAAAAGCTGTAGCACAAGGCATTACATTTGGTTTCGTAGGAACAGTTCCTCCGTGGTTCACAAAAGACAAGAACATTACACGTAATGTGTAAGAAAATAAATGTAAAATTTGCAATGACTATAAGCGAACGCCTGTACTACTATTATTAGCGTCATGTATTACAGCTTTTTAGGTATTCTAGTATGAAGTACAAAGGGCTATGTACACTTACATATCATTTGATGTGCTAGAAGATATAGC
>BOPN01000077.1:459936-469936 GCA_017312705.2 Penaeus japonicus
CTAAATTTCTCACTTACAGAATATTTATGCACGCTTTTAAACAAACACCGTCTCAATTTAGCAATTTATACTTTCAGTACGAAGACTACCTAACTACACCGTGTACATACGTTAATATCTTTCAAGTTATATTCATAGTCTTGCTACACATACTATTAGCTCTACCTAATACTCAGGTAGTAGGTAGGCGCTGATTTCCCAGTTAACAAGAGCTTTCGTCTTATCATGATTCAAGATGCCTCATACATACATGTAAACACTATACGGTTCACCACACAACCGTTTTGCATAGACTATATCCATTCACAAAGGGCATAGCGCCTGACAGTATAAACTTCAAATTTAATTCTGACAAATAAAGATAAATGGATAGGGTTAGTATGAGAGCTTACTCCTATAAAGAACATGAAGTTTCATATATGCTTCGCAAGGAATATTGTCAGTCAAAGGAGGAATGTTAATCTCATATTTATTTAATACCACACGTAAGATACGCTCTTAAAACGCTTGAAAATAAATGTGTTTATATTACTCCATATACATTTGTAACATTACCCCGCACAGTCTAATTTATCTGAATTATATTTGATCTCTTCTTGAATTAAAAGGCTCAAGAATGCTATATCAAAACATTGACTTTGATAAAAAAATTAGTGATAGTACAGAATCTTTCAGCGTACATGGAAAAAACGAAAAAATCAATTAGGAGACAAGGAAATGCAGGTAGATATACAGATTTTGATTGCCGTATTTTTTCACTGCACCATAAAAACACATACTGACTTCAGGATTTTATTGTATATACAATTCTAGGCCCTTATACAGTGCACATCATAAATGACCCACCACTCTACACCTAGGAGAATGTGTAGTACCCATGTCACCATCTTTGCAATACGTGTTCTTACTGAGGACCCCTGCACTGCCACTCTCCATCACGCAAGGCCTCAGGATAGTCCTGGGGATGAATTACTTCATCGGTATGTTGACTTTCGGTAAATATCTACGCTACAACGATATGTGACTCAAGTGGAAATGGTATCTACTGGCTCCACTGCCCATGATCAAAAGACTGAAAATTTAACGCTATGAACTAATTGTATTTCTTTTTTTTTGGCAATACAAATTGAAAATCATGTTCAGGTCAATATGACCAGAGCAGTACATAAGCCCTTAATGATGAAATGGTATATATTCAAGAATATAACATTGTTTTCCACTATCAACAACTTGCTTCTCATCCATCTCCAAGACTACTGTTCGGTGTGCTGAATTGAAACGACACACTTGGAATTTATTTTTATTGCAAAACAACACCTGTGTGTTTGGCTTTGTCATAATACAAATTATATGTTTAAGCCTGTTGGACAACAAACACTCAGGAGAGTTTTGCAATATGCTAGCCTGAGGTATGACAGGGGCCTGGGTATACTACACCTCCACCTTGAACCTCAGCACTTACATATGTTTTCACCCTAACTAAACTTACTTTTTTTTATTTCAATATAAACTGTTCCTGATTATAAACCAGGGGTTAAACTTAAGCTTTAAGATCGATTACAAAGGGTAACATATGAAATCATGCTGAGATCAAGACACAACAAAGTGTTACATTTTTCAAACTTTCGCACTACATGCCCAGGAAAATAGAAGTAGTTTTCTTAGTGTTTTTCTGAAAGATGTATGATAAAATACCAGCTGTATTATAATCAACCACTGGCTGCTTCTTACACCAACTCACTCACAGGATTGTTAAGGATACACACAATTGTTGCAAGTAAAGATACTAAACAAACATGTGGTTCCTCAAGTAGGAGTGTGCCACAGAAACTGTTTTCATGCCCTGCTATGTAGTTAAAGTTCACACATCTCTCACCATCAGTTTATGCAAACTTTGAACAGATTTAAACTTCACCGACACGTTTCCAATTCCAATTCTCAGGAACACGAAAGACAACATCTTTAATTGTTGTAGTAATGTATTAACCAGTCATTTATTTAGTATCTTTATCTGTCACATATATACCAGTCCTATAACAGCACACTCTAAGTACACATGAGTAAAGTTGTGCAACCTTTGAGGTCTGCACAACTCTGTTCTGGTAAAAGGAAACCTATCATTTAAGCAAACACATACTGGCATACACACTGTCTACATTATGGATAAGGGTGAAAAAAAATAAAGGGGTGGGGAAAAGTAGAGAAATTCCTGGCATACTGCTCAGAATTACCTTCTAGAATTAAGCAGCTAAACAGATATAGTCCCCTTGAAACCATTCTGTGTGCCATGTCTAATGCCTGCCTCAAATGGTGCTGACATGCTCTGACTTCAGAGTGTGTTGATCAGAGCTCATAAAAAAAGAAAAAAAAAAGAAAAAGGAAAAAAAAAGAGGGAGTATCTACTACAAGGTACTAATACTTCCCATTAATAAGAACTCTTTCCAAAATGGAATGCAATTAATTGTGAACATCCATTTGAAGCAGCTGACATCCTCCCTAGATTGAGCAGCATGCACAATCCAATGAGAAAGGTTCAAAGGGGTTCCTGAAAATGCTCCTCCATCTTATGTATGCAAATCTTGCATATCATGAAAATCAACACAAACAAGAGCCACTTTTCTTTAGGCTTTAGTGAAATGTGAAGGTATAATTTCTCTGATTGAATGCATTCATGTTATTTCTGTAATGCTAGCATTTATGCACTTATTTGAACTCAAAATATGTGTAAAAACAAGACCTAGAAACACATATATGGCACATTGAGCAACAGTAATATCGCTACTTCTATATAGGAAGATTCCATTACAAAACACTGGAGGGGATTTATAGGGTATGTGTTGCAGGGAACAATGGGAAAGCAACAAACTCAGATGCTGTATTCTGCCACACTACCTATTAATGCAAAAATAAAGGCACTATCTAAATCCATTTTCACTAAGCTGCACAAATATTCTAATAGTTCTACACTTTGCGGGGACCTAATTTCTGCTACATTGGGAGATGAAAGCCATTGATGTTATTGTGTATCTCCGGAGTGTGTGGAGTGACACTGTATTTATTTTGGTTTAAATCACAGTTGTCTGTAGTGTTCCAATTCCGTATAAAATCTTAACAAAATCATGACAACAAATATCCTTAGAGGTTCACAAATACATTATAAAATGTAACTCAACTCCACATGCAAAAAAGAAAGAAAAAAATATAAAAAAGGAAGTCAAACATACAACAGATATTCCAAACAAAACAAATATTTATGAGAAACAACTACAAATACTGCATATTGATTTTGTCCATGTTTACGTAATATATAAAAATTCTTAACAGCTTAATCTAATTACGAACTGTATTTGACCGTAACACTGCAAAATGACCTACACCAATTGGAAATAGGCATGGAATAACTGTTTCCCTGCACTCAACACTTATGTACAAAGCCCTCACATGTCACATACAGTTCCTATGTACATTACCGGTACAACTGTACACTTGAACATAGAACTGTCTTGTAGGTAGAGAACCGTCATTCTTGTGCTTCACTGATATCTTTTGTGCCAATTTCTAACAATATCTATGGTATGTGTATTAAAATCAAAAACAAGCTTATTTATCCATAATGGGGTTTCTATGCAATGTATATCAACAATACTGACCTACAAAATAATTTCCATCTTGTGCAGGAAGTCATTTGTCAACTAGTTGGTGTTACCATACCGTAAGAGGTGATGTGATACACACCAACCACATTACGTAATATGGAAAAATGAGGATAACTGTGAAAGATGGTTCAGGTTCGAGTAATCAGCCACAATGAGTCTGTCTCCACTTTCTTGGCCGATTTGCAGTTCATACTTTTTTTTTATTTCCAAATATTTTGTAGGATTAGGTATGGGCACACTATTCATCCATTTTACCATTGTACACTTGTCCACAAGATCATAAAGTCTACAAACTAACACTTGCAGACATAAAAATGGTCTTGGTAAGGCTATAGATTGATGAGAACCAATCACAGCACAAGGTGGGCTTCCTTTATGACAACAGTTCAATGTTGGTAGGCCAGAGGTTCCCAAATGGCCACACGCACACACACACTGCTTATCTAAATACTGGTTAAGGATCAAGAAGGCTGGTGGGTTAATGATGCTGATTTATAAACAAACTTTTTTTTCACGTACAAGTCGTTCACATTTTAAAGTTTTTTGTATTTTTTAGGGGTGGGGAAGGGTGAAGTAGTAAGAAGAGCAATGGTTAGACTTCTGCCATGAGTGATTGTGATTCAATGGGAGCAGCAGAATCGTAGAGTGTGTCTGTATCTTGAGTTGGCTCCCCTTGTAACTGGCATTGATTATTTAAAGTCCCAGCTCCACAGTCACAGAAAAACCTGAAAATAAGAAAACAAATATAAGTATAATGAATCTTGAAAAAAATGAAAATAACTGTCTGGCTGATAATTACACTTTTAGTACCTTTTGTGTTCGGGCCTGAATAGACATTTCCCTTGCATAATGTTTTAAACACAAAGAATAGACATTCAGATCGGTCAAAATTAATCATTATCATAATAAATATAATAAGAAAAAGGTAATATAATCATTAGTGGCAGTGAGAAACAAAATATTTTGGCTAAAATAAATAATAGATACTCACCTATCATGACGTATAAACTCAACCACGTGTCCATTATGACAAGTTTTTATGCAGTTGACACATATGGCGTTTCGCTCAGTAGTATTGCAGGTGCGACAACGATAGAAGTCATGCATTGGGAAACTGGTGTATGATGAGATCTTGTATAGGCACTGTCCACTTGACACAGCCTTCTCCACTGCATCGTGGTTGTCAAAGATTTTGTTGCCTGAAGAAGGGAAAGAAAAATGAGTTGTTTACTGGGTTTATCATTCAATCAACCAAATTGCAAAAGCGTTGGATGTAACCTAAAATTTGACATGATATCAAAAGCCAAAGAAGAAATACAAAATAATGAATTCATCTCCTCAGCATGATCAGATTTGTTCCTAAGGCAAAATCCTCACCTCTTTGGATTGGGTTCACTCCAGAAGCTAAACATAGGCCTCCAAAACGATTATTGAATATCTGATTGTACTCTAAGGTCCCTGTGGCATTGTTGGTGATCTCGATGCCTGCTGCTAAGCCATCGTAAATCCGGTTCCGTCTCAGACTCGGATGGCTTTGAGTGGGATGACTTTGTGTTGATATTAAAACTCCTGCCTGTGCATTACGAAAAATTTCGTTCTCCTCTAGTACTCCTGAAAAATATTGATGGGTTTATAGAAGATAAGCCACCAGGTAATGAAATTTTCTATAATCTAATAAACACTGTGACTAATCAATATTCAAAAGACAAAATATAAAAAAGGGTTCTATTAGATACAAATCTATTAACTTGTAAATAAATATCCAAATATCTTTGTCATTTCAAGAAATAAAAATATGTAAATAAAATCAAATAAACATGAACACTATTACAGAGGCATCATATGCAAGAGGGCCCAGGGATATAATGATAGCCCTATTATTAAGATATAAACATCAATGCTTCACATTACCTCTTCCGCCATTGAATATACAAATGCCAGCTTCCCTCCCGTCAAAAATCTTGTTCCTCCGAAGGATAGGGTTGCTGTCTGTCTTGATCCAAACACCTGCCATGGCATTGTCAAAGATCTCGTTCTGCTCCAGCACACCCAATCCCCCATTGTATACTAGTACACCACCATTCTGGCCTCCCCAAATCTTGTTCCTCCGAATGATGGGGTTACTACCCGTCCTGAAGAAGGGTTTTTCCAAGTTAAATATATATTCAATAATTAGTGTAATTCTGTTGGTATATTATCTAGTGTATTCACTGTCTCACGATCTGAAAGTATCTAAATCAAGTAACGTGAACTTACCTAATTTGCACTCCTGAGTATAAGTGGCTAAAGATGTTGTTGTCTTCTAGTAGTCCATGGCCATTGTCGTAGAAATAAACACCCACCTGCTTACCAGAGTGGATTTGGTTTCTCCTTAATGTTGGACTACTCCCTGTTAAGTGCAGAAACATAAGATGTAAGATTAACAGTTCTGAATAATCAAAATATTAAATAGACACAGCTATATCAGGAGACAACCTTCAAAACACAGATGTTATTGAAAGTTTACAGGTTATTTGCTCATTTCTTACCTGTTGTAATCCAGACCCCAGCCAGTGTGTTTGCATAAACTTCATTGCACTCTATAAGACCCTGCCCCTTTTCATGAACGTAAATTCCTCCGTGTTGTCCGTCGTGTATTTTGTTGTGCCGCACTATGGGGTCACTGTTGGTGCGGATCTGGATACCTGCTAGTGCATTACCTGTGGGGCAAAGTTGTAGGAATGACGAACCAATATTTCAGGATTTATATTCTTTCATCAAAGTTATATTTCATTTTTCTTATTCATTCATCACCAACAGTAACAAAATGATCTTACCATATATATTATTGTGCTCAATGAGTCCTCTTCCATCTCCAAATATGTACACACCTCCTTGTAGACCATTGTAAATTTCATTTTTCCGTATTGTTGGGTTACTGTTTGAGGTTATCCACACACCAGCATATTTGTTGGAGTGAATCTTGTTCTCTATGAATTGTCCCATTCCTTGTTCATGAACATATATGCCTCCTGTTTGGCCATGATGAATTTCACATCGAACCACAGTCGGATTTGCCTGAGCCTTGACCTCAAAACCAGCAATTCGATTGTTGTGAATGTCATTGGCCTCAAAATAGCCCTGTAGAAGAGAAAAATAATTTATGATATTAATGTTCTAATAACTAAAATATGGCTTCCCATCTTTTAAACAGCTGTTCCTATGGTTGCTCCCATTTTTTTCAAAACCAATATTGCTCAATGCCTATGCCCTATACCCCCCCCCCCCAAAAAAAAAAAAAAAACTTTGCCCCAAACTAATCTGATTTTAATCAAAATTACTGCAACTAAAAAACTTTCACACTACAATTCTGAAACAAGTCTTTACAGGGAGGGAATCTTTACATGGGATGCAATGAAAGACCACACTCAGCACTTACCAATCCCCCATCAAAACAGAATATCCCCACATCTTTCCCATGGTGGATGTGGTTGCGTCTCATGATCGGATTGGCGTAGTTCTTGACCCATATTCCTGCTAGGGCGTTGCGGCTGATCTCGTTGTCCTCATAGTGGCCCTGTGCTCTGTCAGTCACAATGAGTCCTACGTTCTCACAGTCACTGATTTCACAGTGGCGTATGACAGGCTCGGCACCAGGTCCACTCACACTGACAGCTGCACCCACTACAAGTTAAGGGATAGATATAAATTAGAAAAATGCCAACTCATCCAGTAATGCTTATTAAGCAACATTATGCCTGACTGAAAATCAGGAAAGAAAATGAATCTTGCACAGAATCTAGAGATACATTGTAAGATAGCAACTGAAAGAGAAAAGATAAGGAAGGAGAGAGAGAGAAGTTAAATGGAGGAGGAAGAGAGAGGAAGGAGAGGAGGAGGGAGGGAGAGAATAAAAGAAAGAATGGAGAGAGAGAGAGAGAGAGAGAGAGAGAGAGAGAGAGAGAGAGAGAGAGAGAGAGAGAGAGAGAGAGAGAGAGAGAGAGAGAGAGAGAGAGAGAGAGAGAGAGAGAGAGAGAGAGAGAGAGAGAGAGAGACAGGAGAGAGAGAGAGAGAGAGAGAGAGAGAGAGAGAGAGAGAGAGAGAGGGAGAGAGAGAGAGAGAGAGAGAGAGAGAGAGAGAGAGAGAGAGAGAGAGAGAGAGAAAGGAGAGAGAGAGAGAGAGAGAGAGAGAGAGAGAGAGAGAGAGAGAGAGAGAGAGAGAGAGAGAGAGAGGGAGAAAAGGAGAGAGAGAAAGGAGAGAGAGAAAGGAGAGAGAGAAAGAAGGAGAGAGAGAAAGGAGGACATAGAGAAAGAGAGAGAGAGAGAGAGAGAGAGAAGAGAGAGAAAGAGAGAGAGAGAGAGAGAGAGAGAGAGAGAGAGAGAGAGAGAGAGAGAGAGAGAGAGAGGATAGGGAAATATTACAATATATTTGCTTTATGTAGATTATGAAGATGTGATTAAAATTTACAGAAATAATAAATATTTCATTGTAATAATATAAATGTGATGTGACCTGTATTTCCATCTTGAACTATAGTTTTTGAGAGAGAGAGAGAGAGAGAAAGAGAGAGGGGGATGGGGAGATTGGGGAAGAAATGAGATGTGGGGGTATGGGGGAGAGATAGATACAGAGAGAGAGAGAGAGAGAGAGAGAGAGAGAGAGAGAGAGAGAGAGAGAGATTGGAGAGAAGGGAGGGGAGGGGGGAATGGGCAGGAGGGAGGGAGGATGAAAGGGGGAAGAAGTTAGAGAGGGAGAAGGGGGGAAAGGGAGGGGGGAGAGTGAGAGTGAGAGTGAGAGAGAGAGAGAGAGAGAGAGGGAGAGAAAGAGAAAGAGAAAGAGAGAGAGAGAGAGAGAGAGAGAATATGAATGTGAATATCAATAATCAACTGATTATGGGGACTGAGCACCAACAGTTATCTAGCATAAAAATGCAGCCTAGAAGCCCTTCATGCTAAAATAGCTGTCTTAACATATGCGAGAAGCCCCCTCCAGGATCAGGTGAAGCCCTCAGGAGATGAGCCCGAAGCCCCCCTGCTGGACACGCTCTCAGAATCCCCACAACTCTATTGGAGGACCCAGTAGTGACGCCCGGGTGAGCCTGGATGAAGCACCTACATGTTTTATGCTCTATCCTTTGCGATTGTCACTTTCTTCAATGAAAGACTTCATTCATGCATCTTGATTTTTGACCTGATACCCAAATACTGCATGCAGACTGTGCTTGCATCTGGCTCTTATTTAAAGCACTGATTTTTTTTTTTTTTTTTTTTTTTTTTGGCAAAATATCTGTGAGGAATTTATCCTCTGCAGTTAAATTTTTTAATGGTCTCTTCTCCATGTGTTAAGCTAAAAATGCTTTTCTTTAATCTATACCCACTTCTCTTAGCATACGTTCAGCCATGCAATGGAATAGCTGCAAAGTGTGCAGTATAATAATAAGGTGAACAGTTCTCTTGAATGTCTAATGCATAACTTTTGTGGTGCTGCATGGTATCTGTGCAGCTGGGTGGGGAGAACTTGATGGTTACATAGCCCAAGTATGCTCTCTGGGCTCCTTCCATGAACATTACTGTCGATTCACTTTCACGGTCTAGAATCACATTTTCTGCGACATTTCCTGGAAAAGTAAGAAGAAAAAAGCCGATGAGTAAATTGTGAATCATTACCAATAAATGAAAGTAATACTAACAACAATTATAAAATGAATAAGAAATACTAAGCATCTTCGGCAAGATGTTCTAACGACTTCCAATAAGTACCTAGCTACTATACCAAGTTGACCTTACCTGGCGCTGCCCCGATGAAAGCGATGTTAGTCTCAATGACAATAACCTCCCCGCAATAAACACCTGAGTGGATCAACACCAGCGGACATTCAGCATAGTCACATGCATAGTCATAAGCCACCTGGATGGTTTCAAAATATGTAACAGATCGGCCAGTGATCTGAAAACGAGAAGTGGTTAGATTCTGAAAACCAGGTATGCAACATATATGAACAGATCATAACTGACAGGCTTAACTTACAGAGTTTATTCATGGAGTGAAAGTTGAATGTACTAGACTTAGCACACACTACTACAGATTCCAAAACCTTTTTCTGCATTACTGTACCTTTGCTGTATGTTTCTCGTAGCCTTGTCGAACATGGACACCATGGTACAACTGCTTAAAACTCTCTTTCCATGGATTATCATAGTCACAATCCTCAGGTTGCACAAAATCAAACTTGCAAGGTGCAGAGTTGAATAATGGTAGGTCATACTCGTATAAGCCCTGATAAAGGTTTTTCCTGTAAACAAAAGGTATATTAGCTACTGCTTAAAAATAACTTTTTCTTCTTTGTTATTCAAAACATATCAGAT
>BOPN01000077.1:474936-479936 GCA_017312705.2 Penaeus japonicus
TCAACCTATCTATCTATATAATACATTGTGTGGAATAGGCAATTTTTCATAAGGTGGGATTTTTTTTATCCCCATTTCTATTACTACTTTCATAAATACATTTGTAGTTATTACTGTTGCTTACCATCACTTTTATTATAATACTAAAAACAACACAAAGAGTACCCCCCCACCCTCCCAAAGGAAAGGAAAGGACAGAAGAAAAAAATCAATATCAATGAATAGAGTGAACAAGCAAGGTAAGCCTACTGAATACATACTCTGTGACTATGTGTATAAGTAAAAATAAATAAAATAAAATGAAATAAGATGATGCAAAACAACACTTGACAGTGCATGTATGCATGCACTCCCACCATCAACGAGTTTAAAGATATGTTAAAATGAGGGATAGAGCAACAAAGAGAAAGAAGTAAGGAAAAAGAAAAAGAGAGCGAGAAAGAGAGAAGAATATAATGAAAAAAGGCAAGAGGACTGTACAGTAAACCTTTGATTTATGGGACCCTGGACTAATAGACTTTCAGATTCAATGGAGAGAGAGAGAGAGGGAGAGAGAGAGAGAGATCCAAAGGACTATGTCACAGCTGGACTCTCTCCATCATATGATTATTGTCACAGTTAAAAATCATATCATAGATTAGATATGGAGGAAAGAATAAACGTACAGATTAATATCAATAATAATAATAAAAAACTAACTTCACCCTAACATAATCCTATTATTATCATTTAAAATAATGCTATACCATCCACAAACAACATAAAGCTATTACTTTCTATACTGTTATCCTATCGTGTTAATTATCTATGACTGTCAAAACAAACACTCACATTCAAATAAAACAACAAGGTATTTCCTCCCTTCTTTGGTTGCCGTGACAGCTGAATATTACAATTTCATCATCAACACACTTTATCTTTATATTACACTTTTACAAAAGCTTTACTTGTTATCTGACAGAAAAAATAAAAACTTTCATTAAGATACGAGGGTGGACGGGGCAAGTAGTGAGGCTTTCTGAAAAACATTAAGCATGGAACGCATATCTAAATGCATGTATGCATGTGCATGTGAGTGTCCATGTGTGTGTGTGTGTGTGTGTGTGTGTGTGTGTGTGTGTGTGTGTGTGTGTGTGTGTGTGTGTGTGTGTGTGTGTGTGTGTGTGTGTGTGTGTGTGTGTGTGTATGTGTGTGTGTGTGTGTGTGTATTGTGTGTGTGTGTATTATGTGTATATGCATGTGTGTGTGTATTTGTGTGAGATGTGTGTGTGTGATGTGTGTGCATTTGTGAGTGTGAGTGTGAGTGTGTGTGTGTGTGAGTAGTGCATGTGTGTGTATGTGTGTATGTATATGTGTATGTAAGTGTATGTATATGTGTATGTAAGTGTGTGTGCATGTGTGTAAGTATGTGTGTGTATAGGTGTGTGTGTATGTTTGTATGTGTGTGTTTATGTTTGTGTGTATGTGTATGTGTGTGTGTGAGTGTGTATGTATGTGTATGTGTGTGTGTAAGTGTGTATGTATGTGTATGTGTGTGTGTAAGTGTGTATGTATGTGTATGTGTGTGTGTAAGTGTGTATGTATGTGTATGTGTGTGTGTAAGTGTGTATGTATGTGTATGTGTGTGTGTAAGTGTGTATGTATGTGTATGTGTGTGTGTAAGTGTGTATGTATGTGTATGTGTGTGTGTAAGTGTGTATGTATGTGTATGTGTGTGTGTAAGTGTGTATGTATGTGTATGTGTGTGTGTAAGTGTGTATGTATGTGTATGTGTGTGTGTAAGTGTGTATGTATGTGTATGTGTGTGTGTAAGTGTGTATGTATGTGTATGTGTGTGTGTAAGTGTGTATGTATGTGTATGTGTGTGTGTAAGTGTGTATGTATGTGTATGTGTGTGTGTAAGTGTGTATGTATGTGTATGTGTGTGTGTAAGTGTGTATGTATGTGTATGTGTGTGTGTAAGTGTGTATGTATGTGTATGTGTGTGTGTAAGTGTGTATGTATGTGTATGTGTGTGTGTAAGTGTGTATGTATGTGTATGTGTGTGTGTAAGTGTGTATGTATGTGTATGTGTGTGTGTAAGTGTGTATGTATGTGTATGTGTGTGTGTAAGTGTGTATGTATGTGTATGTGTGTGTGTAAGTGTGTATGTATGTGTATGTGTGTGTGTAAGTGTGTATGTATGTGTATGTGTGTGTGTAAGTGTGTATGTATGTGTATGTGTGTGTGTAAGTGTGTATGTATGTGTATGTGTGTGTGTAAGTGTGTATGTATGTGTATGTGTGTGTGTAAGTGTGTATGTATGTGTATGTGTGTGTGTAAGTGTGTATGTATGTGTATGTGTGTGTGTAAGTGTGTATGTATGTGTATGTGTGTGTGTAAGTGTGTATGTATGTGTATGTGTGTGTGTAAGTGTGTATGTATGTGTATGTGTGTGTGTAAGTGTGTATGTATGTGTATGTGTGTGTGTAAGTGTGTATGTATGTGTATGTGTGTGTGTAAGTGTGTATGTATGTGTATGTGTGTGTGTAAGTGTGTATGTATGTGTATGTGTGTGTGTAAGTGTGTATGTATGTGTATGTGTGTGTGTAAGTGTGTATGTATGTGTATGTGTGTGTGTAAGTGTGTATGTATGTGTATGTGTGTGTGTAAGTGTGTATGTATGTGTATGTGTGTGTGTAAGTGTGTATGTATGTGTATGTGTGTGTGTAAGTGTGTATGTATGTGTATGTGTGTGTGTAAGTGTGTATGTATGTGTATGTGTGTGTGTAAGTGTGTATGTATGTGTATGTGTGTGTGTAAGTGTGTATGTATGTGTATGTGTGTGTGTAAGTGTGTATGTATGTGTATGTGTGTGTGTAAGTGTGTATGTATGTGTATGTGTGTGTGTAAGTGTGTATGTATGTGTATGTGTGTGTGTAAGTGTGTATGTATGTGTATGTGTGTGTGTAAGTGTGTATGTATGTGTATGTGTGTGTGTAAGTGTGTATGTATGTGTATGTGTGTGTGTAAGTGTGTATGTATGTGTATGTGTGTGTGTAAGTGTGTATGTATGTGTATGTGTGTGTGTAAGTGTGTATGTATGTGTATGTGTGTGTGTAAGTGTGTATGTATGTGTATGTGTGTGTGTAAGTGTGTATGTATGTGTATGTGTGTGTGTAAGTGTGTATGTATGTGTATGTGTGTGTGTAAGTGTGTATGTATGTGTATGTGTGTGTGTAAGTGTGTATGTATGTGTATGTGTGTGTGTAAGTGTGTATGTATGTGTATGTGTGTGTGTAAGTGTGTATGTATGTGTATGTGTGTGTGTAAGTGTGTATGTATGTGTATGTGTGTGTGTAAGTGTGTATGTATGTGTATGTGTGTGTGTAAGTGTGTATGTATGTGTATGTGTGTGTGTAAGTGTGTATGTATGTGTATGTGTGTGTAAGTGTGTATGTGTGTGTAAGTGTGTATGTGTATGCATGTGTATATGTGTGTGCATGTGTATGTGTGTGTGCATGTATATATATATATATGTGTGTGTGTGTGTGTGTGTGTGTGTGTGTGTGTGTGTGTGTGTGTGTGTGTGTGTGTGTGTGTGTGTGTGTGTGTGTGTACAAAAAAGGCCATCATGAAAAATAACTCCACATGGTCCTTGTTTGTAAACAAGAAGAATGCACAGTACAGTTTCCGATGAAAATCAATAAGAATTATAAACACATACAAGAGTATCATTGAAAGAAGATACCATACATTCTTAAGTGTTGCCATGGAGATAAATTACTGCTTTTTCCAGTTCTTTTTCAGTTATTTAGCAAACTGTCCATAAAATGACCTGCAATGGACTTTTGGATTTAAACAACTAATTTGCATCTGTTTTTGAATATATGGAAAGGAACAATTACATTTCCAGGCAAATATAGATATAGCAAAATATAAAGAGTACATGACACTGACAGACTGATGAATTACAAGATATTTTCTTTCTATGACATAACTGGCATAAAAGGAAAATGCCATGACTTCAAAATAACGTTATTTATACAGCAAGGCCTGTGGGTCACTGGAGCTGCAGTAAAGTAAAAATCATTGACCCACACTTTCCTTATTTCAAGATTCAACATAGATCTACAATCTGTAAGCACATGCACACACACACACACACACACACACACACACATATCTAATCCAAATATGTATTAAAACCTCATTCTTTCAAATCATTGCTTATAAATATAACTTGCTCTATGTATGTATTACTAGCACCTTGACACACTGATGATGCATACATGTAGTCCAATGTGGTTTGGTTTTATTATACATTTTTTACACATTGATGACTCCAGAAGGGCTTTGCTATCAATGAGTCAATTAGTTGACCCATTTTAATCTACCTGTATATCCCATTCCTTGAATTTCAGTGAACTTTTGTTTGTACTGCAATTCTAATTATTATAACCTTTATAAAAAAAATATATATATTATAACATCAATACTGATGATAATGTTCATAGAAAAAAAATCTGAAAATTCAAAGAATAAATAAACAGGTGAGGTCAAGTAGGCCTACTGATTGACTCCTGGTGACTAAGCACTTGTCAGACCATGTATAAAAAAAAACAAAACAATACAAAGTGGACAATGTGCATCCATGTCTTTACGTTAATGAGTACTTTTCATGCTTATAACATCCATTTGTTCTCTTATAGTCTAAGTATAGGGTCTTTACTTTGCTTGCATGGTTATATCTCGCTGTTGGAAAATATCAATAAAAATTATTAAACCTAAATGTCTGATGAAGATACATTGTAAAATGTGATCATAGCCTAAAGTTGATATAAATTATAAATCATAAAACAGAAAATGTAATTTATAATCATTCCTAAATCAGCTGTTGCTATAAACCAACCAAAAAAGACCTAAGGTACTGCACCAATGAATCTCTATCAGGAACCTATGTGTCCTGTGCCAACATCAAAAACAAATCTTGGTCCAAATAACTTGAGAGAATGGAGAGG
>BOPN01000077.1:497436-507436 GCA_017312705.2 Penaeus japonicus
ATTGCAACCTAGGAGAAGACTACACTAACTTTTTAATGTGAGTTTTATATAGAAATTTGTACCAGCTGTTATTGTTCTTTTATCTAATGCCAAGGCCATTATAACTTTTTGTTAACCCGTTCCCAACGGGGCTATTTTGGCTTTAAAGGGTCGAAATGCCGGGATAGTTGAACGCATAAACCTAATGCGTTGGGATTCTCGGCCACACTGGCCGCAAGCGAGCACTCTGCACCTGCTCACCTGGCGCGCCGGCCTTGACAAAATAACTTGTTCTCGGCGTCTGACCCAAAAACCACTAGATGTGATATCTTGTCACCTGCCGTTAAGGGGTTAAAAGCTTAAAACTAAGCCCATTTAATCTGTGCCTAACAAGGTTGTAGAATAGATTAGAATACTTTGGGAATTATTATAGATATTATGCTCATTAAGGTTATAAGTATTCTAGAAGCAAACATTACTTATTAATAGCCCTTCTGTAATGCCTAACTATATTTACTCACTGAGTAGCTTGATTTTAAACTGTTGAAGATGGCATTGGTATAAAAAAAACTAGCTATTTCCCTGCCAGATGGAGACATATCCTCTTTCCATTAAGTGAGTCATGCTTACTAGATGCATTGACAGTGGTGTTTGTGCACACCACTGTGTAGATGTTAACCCATTAACGATGGGGCTATTTTGGCTCTAAATGGTTGAAATGCCGGGATATTTAAAACGCATAAGCCTGACACCTCGGGATTCTCACCCACACTGGCTGCGGCCAAGTGCTATACGCCTGATCACCCGGCATACCGGCCAGGAGGATAGCCACGACGATATATCTCATCCCTGCTGGCTGACCTTGCCACCATTTGATGTGATATCTTGTCACCCGTCGTTAACAGATTTATTAAGAGTGTTCAGAATTTCAGAGTTGATAATTCCTAGCATATAAAGGTATAGGTTTAATTTTTTGTTCTCTGATGTCTATTTTGTGTTTGCAAATCATCTTGTTATGACTTGTATTTTTGTTGAGGATAGGGTCCTTTAGTAAGATGTGAATCCACAATTTGGAAACTATCTTCTCCATCATTGTTATTGTGGCTTCTGCTGCCAATAACCTCTCAACTACTTCAGGTTTCCATTCAAATTGTTCTATTTCTAGTATTTTTCTGTTAGGCTTGAGTGATAAATGTTATATTTTGGATAATGGGTAACTGTAACTTGCAAATCACTAAAATAAATAAGTAATTTCTCTGTATAAAACTGAAGGTTTAAAAGGTTTAAAGGTTCAAAGGTTCTTTTACGTTATTCATTGATGGTCCTTATTGTTAATTACCTGTAGAATCTCATTCAATCTCAAATCTTAGTTTCTGGTTTGGTGATCTGCATTTAGATGAAGTAATGCTATTGTGTAAGGAATTTGACCTGAATGAATGTTTGTTGTGTTAAATGTCTTAAAGAATTGTTTTTTTTTTATAGCAAAGCTTTAGGACAATAAATAACCTGTTAAGATGTGTGATTATAGATAGATTTATACCAATATTTATACATACACATTTTCTCATCTATCCTATAGTGAGCGGAGGACTGGCATGACGCCCCTGATGTATGGAGCACAACGTGGTGACATCAGCACAGTCACAGCATTATTAAAAGCAGGTGCTGTAGTCTCTCTCACAACCCATCAAGGACACACAGCTGCCAGGATTGCTCAAGATGCTGATTGTCCAAATGTTGCTGCAGTTATCATGCGGTGGAGTCTGCAAGGTATTTCTAAAACTAAATAGATAAAAGCTAGATCAGTTTTTTTCTGTTATATGATATTATTGAGTTGTATTGATATGGTTAACATGTGGTAAAGGATGTTATTTTTTTTAAGGAGCTTTAATTGAGCAATAGGGGTAACCAAATGAGAGCTCATGTATAATGAGTAGAATATTATGAAGTAAGAAGTTAAGAAAATAATGAAATAAGTGCCCTAGCTGTATGACCGATATTTAATTTAAATCTCTGATAAAAGTTAGAGTAGCCGTGCCCACAGGAGGGATAAACAGTTGTAAAATAGAATTTTGCTATCGTTTGCCCTGTGTACCACATATTCAAATGTACAACTCTTACCATATATTGTCCTATAGGGGTTAACTAGTAACTTACATATGCCTCCTCTGTGGCTGAATGTCACACTGCTGTACACCTCTTGACCTTTTGTGTATGATTGACACTTATACAACATCATTACAATACACTGTAAATTTCTGTTGTCTAAATTTGTCTATCTAGCACTTTAGTATTCTGGTTGATGTCTGTGTACTGACTTGTTGGGGTTGTTAGCCCAAGAAAATGGGTGGTACACTACGGTACCGCGCATTCAAGGCCCGTTCACTGGGTGACGCCATACGGTGTCGTTTATTTAACTGATTTAGGCCTATGCGTTCAATAGCCCCGGCATTGTAACATGCAAGGCTGGAATGCCCCCGTCTTTACTAGGTTAATATGTCCAAGTTGATCTATGACCTGGTATTGTTTCATGGCAGTTTTCCCTTGTTTTGAGCATGAAAAGACGGACTGTTTATCCCCGACAACATTGCCATGCATTGTCACTCCACAGATTATTGGTTAGATTATGCAGGCTATCAAGCAAAATATAATCTATATGATGTATAACATGTCCAGAGAATCTATATTTTGCTTTTCTACATTTCTAGGTCAAAATGGACCAAGCCTACCAGATGGGCCTGCAGCAATTGAAGCACGCTTGTCGCAACAATCTCAACAGGCACCTCGTGTTAGAGGAAATGCTATGCCATCCCTTGACAGTGGTAAGTCATTTATGAAATGGTGTTGTATAAAAGGTAATTTGGCCTACAGATTTATTGTGATTGATCTCAGTTGCCTTTGTAATAGGAATGTAGTACCCCTCCATTAATACAATCTAAGAATGAGGGACCATTTCTTTTAGTTATCACAAATGTATTTGTATCACCATGTTAGCCCTGGACTCTGAGAATGATAGAGTGAGAAGATGAGTTAGGACAAAAAGAGAGGCATCTTACATTGTTTTGAGTGTCTACTGCTGTAAAGCCTTTATCACTTTTCTTCACAGCTCGTGTCATCCCCACGGATCTCGAAACTTTGTTGAACCAACTTGGCTTAGGGTCATACATGAGTGTTTTTAAGGAGCAAGATGTGGATCTTCAGATGTTCCTCACATTAACAGATCAGGAACTGAAAGAATGTGGCATACAGTAAGTATGAAACAAATGCATTTTTTTGTCTGTTTTTTAATAAGCATTTCTTGAAGAAATTTTAAATTAAAGTCAGATATAAAGACTTTCAAGCCTTTGACTAGGAGTGGTAAATGCTATGCATCATTCTGCTTATTGTGAATTGTGGTTATTTAATCACATTTCACTTTGTTATATTGTAGCAAGCTGGGACCTCGACGGAAGATGACCTCGGCCATTGCACGCTGGCACAGCAATGCACCATTATGGAGCTCTGTGGAATGTGCCTATGCAGATAAGCTAGAAGTTGAGATGCAAGAGCTGGGTGAGAAGTTAACCAAAGCCATGCAGACTATACAGGAAACAAAAGCCCAGGTAATGAATATTAGATTTTCCATGCTTTTCTTCATCACTTTTTTTCATGTTCCAGAAACTTGTACCACTTTTACTTACCAGGCTATATCTCAGCCAGAGTAAGAGTTGATTCAGATATAGTTCTTATTTTATGTCATGCGAATGGTTTGATTGACAATTTTTCTTCTTCTTATTATTTTTTAGATTATTTATCATCTTTATTCTAATTTTATCACGCTTATTGAACATGTACGTTTGTGGTACAATAAAAAACAAATTGGATATTGAAAGTTTTTTGTGTCTGGCAATATATTGTGTATTGTAATGTTAAATTAATATACAAAACTTTAAATCATGTTGTATCATTTGTAAGATTGAGTTCATATGCAAAAACAAGATTTCCTTTCTTTATCCATATAAATTTGATTGCATAATATCAACAAAAGAATAAGCATAGTATCAGGCCAGTATGGAAAATATGTCGGCTGTACATCCAATATTTTTTTCTGTTGCTCATTGCACACTTGTATGTTTTATATATAACCATTAGTTGAAGAGAGTATGTCTGATAGATTAGGGTGTGACATTCTGTGTGAATAGAAATAAAACTGTAATTGCATGTAACAAGGTGTTATTGACATTAACCATGTTCTCCAGAGGACAAATCTTAGCTAAAAGTTCAATGCATGTCAAGAATTTTTTATAAGAGCACATGTAGAGGGGATACTTGTTAACCATTGCACACTGTACAGTTCAATTTTTTTCCATGTACACCTGAGATCTAGGCAAAAAATACTGCACTTTCCATACTGGGAACAGGGAGTGATAAAAAGAAAATATAAATGGCCCAACCCTTCTGAGACAGGTCACATTACTAGATATTTAGCCTGGGTTGGGCATCTTATGATGTGTTTTTTATTATTTTCTAGACTTTTGATATGATATATGAGTCTATATATGGTATACCAGCTAAGTGATACTATTTAGCATTTGGTATAATAAAGCGTCATAACTGAAGGAGTAAATAGCTTGTATTTTCAACACATGGAAAAATGCAGTACATAAGTTATCAGACCCCAGGAAAATTTCTGTTGCGGAAGGGTTAAGGAATGTATACTTTGCATTACAGATAACTTATTATAATTATCCTTTTATTCTGGGACCTCAGGAAACTGTTTGATTCATAATTTTTTTATCACATAATTTGACAGTCATAAGGTTGAGGTCCTCTTCCTCTTCACTATGCAGTATCCTATGTATGGTAAATTCTCTCTAGATCTCATGAACTCAGATTTTAATTGTATTGTTGGAGTAATATGGATTTTTCTTCCTGCAAGCTGAAAATGTGTCAACACCCACAAATCAGTTGTTGAGAGAAAAAAAAAGCCCAGATCACTTACTTAACCAGGGCAGAAAGGACCATATTAGAGCCATATCCAGGTCTTTACAATACCAGTTTTAGTTTAGTTTGCCTTGGAACATACTCATGCCATCCTGAGATTCTTTACTCATTCTACTAGATTATGTTTGTGATGTCCTGAGACTGAAGCAGTTGATGAGTAATGAAAGGAAGGCAGTTGGGAAAATTTTTGATACATGTTTTTGTTTTCTATAAAAATTTCAGGTTTATCAAGAGCATAATTTAAGAGTTGTGACAGAGGGATGGATAGTTGAGGCTCGTGGACGGCTACACGAATGTCACCAAAGATGTCAGAGGCTACTTGAACAAATGTCGGTCATGCAGCACTGTGCCTCAGTCCTATCGGCCCAGTTCTCCCTCAATCAGCCCACTCTCATTTCTACCTTGGTCGAGAGCATCGGAGTTGCTGCGGCTCAATTTGACAGCCTTTTGAAGCTAACAGACCCAAGTGTTGCAAGAGGTCCCAGCAATCCTTCCTCCCCTCGCAGAAGTGAGCATCAGGGCAGCTACCCAAATACTCCTCGCTAATGATGCTGCACTACATTACAGGCTAGTCAGGAAAAAAGCATCAGGGCAGCTACCCAAATACCCCTAACAAATGGTGCAATACATTACAGGCTAGTCAGAAATAGTCAAATATATGTTGTCAGGACTTATTATCAAGGCATAGAGTTATGTCCCTTTTTTATGGTTGATGCTTATCTTTGTCTAAAGATAGTTCTGGTAAGTTGTAATGATGAAAATGATGGAGACATCTATTCAGCTTATTTCAATATAGTTTTAAAGTGTGTTTTTTATTTTATTTCTTATTTTCTTTTAGAAATGTGGTTTTCACCTTTTAGAGTGATTCATATATTTTTTAATAAAAGATGTTGAGGATTAAAAAAAGCGAGTCATGAGAGTTTTGTTAAAGTTTGTTTAACATCCAACTTCATGACAAAATATTTCCATGAGAAATTATCCTGAAATTCCAGTGCCAACATGATATGTACCTGTCAGAATAATGGTTAATGGTTTACTATTACCAGTCAAATATTCTATTTTAGATATATGAAGATTCTTTCCACTATTATGTTTGAAGGGACCAAAGTGCCATAACAGAGTTGTATTTACAAATGAGTGAATAAGAGGTCTGTTGCTTCATCAGGTTATTTGATATACTTTAAGTTAATGTGAATGTGTTGAATTTCCTTAACCAGAACTAGATAAAAGATGTTTGAACTGGTAATGATCATATATCAAAAAGGTAGTAGTGATTATGCCCTTCAGATACTGCAAGTTGGAATCCCTGATATCAATACTATATTAATATTTGCTAGCGTATTCATTTCATATCAGATAAAAACAAAGGATGGTGAAAAGGCACACTATGTGGAGTGCATACCATTTTTAATGAATTTTGATTGGAATTCAAGTTATGCTCTCATTTTGCTTGTGTTTATTTTTTTTTCTTCCAAATATAGGTAAGCATACACACACATATTAAAAGACATCCACACACATATGCACTTGCATTCACACTCACACTCACACTCACACTCACACTCACACTCACACTCACACTCACACTCACACTCACATGTACACACTCTCAATCACCTGAGACCTAATACATTACCAGTACTTATTTTTACCACCAAATTTGGTTTTATTTCTGGTAATGACAGTGGGCCTCCTAGCAATTTAATGGCATAAAAATATATATAAAAGTTTAGCTCATTGTCATGTGCCTGAAATGGGATAATATTGCTAATAGAAATGACGGGGGCCTGTCAAAGTCAAATTCTTGGTGCAATATTTATAGAAATAACAGGGATATATACAAAAATGAAGTGCAATTGTCTGTGCAATATTCGTAGACTGAGTATGACTATTATAACAGTGTATTTAAATCTCAGTAAGGTGCTAATAAAAGTTACATAATGAATGTTATTGTCACATTATGTGTATAAAGGTGGTGTAGCTTACGAGTTCCTTAGTGTCGAGAGTTTTACTAAAGGTTTTATGTTCTTCAAAAGAAAATCCATTGTTATTGAGGACTGATATCTATAATAAATGAATTCTCAGGAATATCACAATGTTACTATTATCTCTGCAGTGAAAAGTGTACAGAATAATTTATATTTAGGACTTTGATAAAATGTATTAAGATATCCTACCATGACTGTGACATCATGTGCCTTATGACTGATCTTATTATTCTTTAAGGGTATATTAAAACAGTTACTGTAACATTTTGATATGAAATAAATGACTGATTTTTTTCTTTCTGAAATTGACTTTTACAACCTTAACCCATTGTGGACTGGGGATAGATTCGCTTGCCCAGACTCCAAGATGGGTTTTATTTCAGAGCGAGGCAGTTTGAAACATCATAATTTGAATCTTCCCACTCTCTTTTAGTCACTCATTATAAAACTAGAGCCATTTTTTTGTTTTGTTCTTTTTGTGTGTTTTATTGTGTTTAGAGACTTATATATGCCATATGACAGGCTCTATCAAGACTACAGTTGACTAAAATTGTAGTATATAATATGTATCAGCTCATTATTTTTTTTTATACTAAGTATGATAGAAGTATTGCTGTCTTATGGGAGGGCAAAAAGCAACTTCATTTTTTCGTATTTTTGTGCTGTCATGAACGAATACGAAACATATAACCACCTACAATGAATATAACATGAAAAGGCAGGGAAGAAGAAGGAAACCTGTGCTTAGGACTGTGAGTGCCACAGTAAAAGACATCCCTATTGGCACAGGAGCACATTTTAGACACTGGGTATGGTTTGAGTCACCTTCCTCGTCTCGTTCTGCCTGCACATCCTTCATCTGCGGTACTTCTGAGGAAGAGGTCGTCAACTTGCCATTGCTCTCTAAAGATAGTGCTTGCTAGAGACCGTAGATGGGTGCCATTTAAGGCTCTCTCTCTTACTGGTGCTAGGAGAAAGTGGTGCCATCTAGGTTTTGGAAGCTAGGTTTTCTCAATATTACCGTAATTATAGTAATTATGACTGCAATTGTTATCATCACTCACTCCTTTCTCATAGCACGATGATCCAAAATGACTGAACGTCATGTACGTCATGACGCCCGTCGTCAGGCCAAAGCTCCTGTGTCATGTCTGTCTGCAATGGGTTAATATTCTTTTATTTCAGGCACAAGTTTTTAATTTTATTGATTCAAAATGTCTTTGCTTATAAAGCTTTGTATCTCTCTCTCTCTCTCTCTCTCTCTCTCTCTCTCTCTCTCTCTCTCTCTCTCTCTCTCTCTCTCTCTCTCTCTCTCTCTCTCTCTCTCTCCCTCTCCCCCTCCCTCTCCCTCTCCCTCTCTCCTTCTCCCCCCCCCTCTCTCTCTCTTTTCTCAATAAATTCGTCAATTTTTCCCTATCTCTATCACTCTCGATTTCTCTCTCTTTCTTTTCTATTTGTTCTCTTTCTCTATCTTATTCTCTTCCTCTCTCTTTTCTTTTCGTTCTCCTTTTTCACGTTCTCATTTTCTCTTTCTCATTATCTTTCTCATTAGCTTTCTCTTTCTCATTCTTTTTCTCATTCTCTTTCTCATTCTTTTTCTCTTTCTTATTCTCTTTCTCTTTTTCATTCTTTTACTCATTCTATTTCTCATTCTTTTTCTCTTTCTCATTCATTTTCTCTTTCTCATTCTCTTTCTCTCCCTCTCTCTCCCTCCCTCCCTCTCTCTCTCTCTCTCTCTCTCTCTCTCTCTCTCTCTCTCTCTCTCTCTCTCTCTCTCTCTCTCCTCTCCTCCTCCTCCTCCTCCTCCTCCTCCTCCTCCCTCTCCTCCTCCTCCTCCTCCCTCTCCTCCTCCTCCTCCTCCTCCTCACTCTTTATCACCCTCCTTCTCAATCTCTTTCTCCTTCTCTTCCTCCTCACACTCTTTCTCATCCTCCTTCTTGCTCTCTCTTTCTCTTTCTCAGAAATATCACGGGCATATACATAATAAAGTGCAGTTCTCTGGGCAATATTCTTTGACTTCATTACGACCATTTATAATAGTATATTTGAAACTCAGTAAGATCTTACAATGTTGTTTGTATATTGGTATTATAGCTTGAGAGCTCCATTTTGTTGAGAATTTTACTTTGAGGTTTTACGTTCCTTCAAAAGCAAATATCTTGTTGATTGGAACCGAGATCTGTAATCAATTCTTTCTCAAGAATATCGGACTGCTACTTTTAGATCTTCATTATCCTCAGGTGGAAAGCGTATAGATATATGGTGACATTGCTATCAGAAAGATAATATATTTTGCAATGGTTATGACGTCATGTGCCTTATGAGGACACCTTTAAGGACACCAAGAACGAGACTGAGTTAGACTAGAGATGGAGATAAAAACACAGTATGTTCATTATTTGTTGCTACGAGAACTAGCTCAAACTCCACGCTTTAATCTAGCATATCAGAAAATGCTGCAGTATATTAGTAAAGTACTGGCCTTTAAAAAAAAGGAATATTGTATTTGGTGCGATTGTTATAATTTTATCATTTGACATCTCAGATGGATTGTCATATAATCATTTTTTTTTTTTTTTTACTAATGACTGTATTTGATGCGGTTTGCATTTTTTTTACTCGGTATAATTTTAATTGAAATTCATCACGAATTATAATATTGTTAGAAGTTCTTGGCATTATATAAAAATATGACGTCTCTGTCAACTTTCGCATTTATCGAAGCGGCAAATCTCGATTCGCAATGAAGGTATTTTTGTATGCACAGTTCCCAGGGCGAGGGCGGCAAAGGACCGGAATGCATCGGGTGCTTCGAAGCTTTTAAGAAACCCTTGACTTTCACCGCCCATGACTCAGTGGGACGCAAGCGGAAAGATCAGCCACTGAATATACTAATCGGTATCATCAAATTCCATGACAATATAGCGAAGCAGAAGATGGTAGCGAGGAAAATGCTGTGAGGATATCCGCATGCTATCTAGGCTGAAGAAAATGGAAGCAGGGAATGTTGAAGTGTTATTCAAATAAACCGTAAGCATATACTTTCCAGA
>BOPN01000077.1:514936-518163 GCA_017312705.2 Penaeus japonicus
TTAGACTGACGCGGCTGGTAAAGTGACAATAATAATGAGAATACAGTGGCAAAAATCTGCGAATAGTGTCTTTAGAATAACGAAGTGTAACGTTCAAAAATCATGATTTAAAAGATAAACCTTCCCGTCCCGCCAAGAACAACGTGAAGACAGTAAAATAATTGATACAACGATTGACTCTTAAAAGTCTCTGGTAATATGCTATAATTCCAGAGTAAAAATGATGACTCCACTAAAGACATTCCCTTTTTTTTTCATTCCCAAACAAGGAGACATTGCTCTCGACAAGGTTGCAAAGCATCTTATTTCCACCGCCATGAGGTTCTTCCTTCCCAGTCGACCGTTGAGGAACCGCAATGTACCGAATGCTGGACGTGACGCTTGCTTTCCGTGTGATAAAAACAGCCCGATTGAGACATGCCAGTTGGAGCCGTGTGAGAGAGTGGACAGAGCAAGAAAGCTTGGCTCTTGTAAAAAAGAAAGAGAAAAAAAAAACAGTGGATGGAGAAGGGAGAGTCTAGGTGAGTGGGAGGGAGGGGGAGGGGGAGAATCTAAGGTGGGGAGGTAAACAGGGGGAAAGAAATGGAGTTAAAATGGGGTGGTATATCATACATTCCCCTAGACACTACTAATTATCGTATAATTGGCTGTATTATACGGTAGGGGGGAGGGTGCAAACTGATCAGTCATTTCATATACTAATGATAATCTGAAACTCTAATAATGTAATATCAATAATGCCTACAGTTATTATCACACTTCGGATCTGGCAATTATGAACTAATTTCAATCTCGAGAAATTCCAATGTAATTACATACTCCAACACACGACAAGGCTCATCAAAACGATACAATATGATATGAAATAGAGTTGAAATGAAACATAACCAAAAATACCAAAGAAAACACTAAAACGCGTCGCTTCAGGTTAGACTCTTTTGAAAACCGAAATCCGTTGAAAATTTCTTTCGTCTTATTCGAAACGTAACGGTTTTGTGTTTTCTTTATAACTGTGGATGTGTTTCTTTTCTATCTTCGTAAAGTAACTGTGTTTGCAGTGATATTCTTGCAATAAAGTTCCTTCTCTTTCTGTAAATTAATTCAAGGAATGTTATCATAAATATCCACTTTATGATAATGATAACAATAACAGAATGATACCAATAATAATGATGAGGGTGATAGTACTAGATAAATACACTACAACAACAGAAACAACTACTACTTCTACTGCTACTACTAATAATGATGATAATGATGATAATAACAATATAACAATAAAGATAATAATCGTGAAATGCTAATGATGATAATGATAATAATGATGATGATAATAATAAAGGTAATTAAAATAATGATACTACTACCACTGCTTCTGATAATACTACAACAATAACAATAAGATTAACAACTGCTACTAATAATGACAGTAATCAGTGTAATAATAATGAAAATAATAATGATAATACTGATAACAATTATGATAATGACAATACTAATAATGATTATGATATTGGTACCACTGGTAATAATTATGATGATGATACTAATGATAATGATGATAATGATAACACTGAAAATAATTATGATAATGATAATACTGATAATAATTATGAGAATAATAGTAGCCATAGTGATAATAACAATGATATAAATAATAGAAACAATAAAAACCTGCTAACAATAACTTTAGTGATGATGATAGCAATGATGATGATAATGATAACAATAATGATGATCATAATAATAACGATAATACTGATGAAAATTGTAACAACAATAATTATTATGATATTGATGATAATAAAAAATGATGATGATAATGATAATAATAACAACAATAAAAAAGGATAATAATAATAATAACATTAATAATCATAATGATAACAAAACAACACTAATAATAATCAAAATAATGATAATGATAATCATCATCATAATAAAAATAACGGAAATAAAAATAATGATAATGATAATAATAATTGTGTTGATGATAACGATGAATAACAATGACGTCATAATACTAACGAAAATGAAAATAAGAATAACGATAATGAAATCAAGAGGATAATGGTTACACAAAGTAACAATTTTTTTTACATTTAATAATTCCTGGGCAGTTATGTTATTTCTCCTTTTTTTGTACCGAAAGTAAGTTATTTCCCATTTTTTTGTATCGAAAGTAAATATCGAAGGCCTATTTCCCTCTCCAAACATTGCTTTTATAACCTGGGTAAAATAATTATAAAATCTACCCTATTTTTCAGAACCTCCCAAGTAGACTCATTGTGAAGTAACTATAGAATACTAACTATAGAAACTCTAGAATATAGAATTTTCAAGAACTTACATAACGATTCAAAAACTTCATAGAATGCTGTAGAACTTACTTTCCACTCACCTTTTCAATTTAATTTTAGTTATCTCAGTGAACACATAGACCTATCTAAATTCATCAGAGCTTAGAGCTGCAAGCATTCTCGAAGACGTATTAAGCTATGTATGTGGTCAATTTATCAAAGCGAGAACAACAAAAGCATTCTCTGACAGCATATGCTCCGTTATGTGAAAACCTACATACAATAAATACTACATATATATATATATATATATATATATATATATATATATATATATATATATATATATATATATATATATATATATATATATATATATATTTGAACGCTGCTATAAAGGTGTGTACAACGAAAACATGATAAAGGTTATATTTGAAGTCCGTTACGTGATAATTACTGTGTAATTACATGTAGATTTGAATTAATAGGCTTAAATCTATCCGTTTTTACAGTGAAAATAGGTCACAAAGGCAAAATTTGAAGAGGATAATGTCCATTTTTTTATACATCTACAAAATTATTAATGCCATTATATCAAGTATCGTTGAGATAGTATCGTTATTAAGTTCATAATTCTATCATCATAATTGTCGCAGTCTATGTCATTATCATAATTTCCATTTATCATACAATCACTTTCATAGTTATGTTCCGTATACCGTGATATCATTATCATCATCAGAATTATAATGATGATAATGACAATGCGAGGCTCCTGCAAAGGAATTATATAATTATACGTGTGTGCATGTGTGTGTGTGTGAGGGAGAGGGAGAGGGAAAAGGAGAAGGAGAAGGAGAAGGAGAAGGAGAAGGAGAAGGAGAAGGAGAAGGAGAAGGAGAAGGAGAAGGAGAAGGAGAGGGATAG
>BOPN01000077.1:537381-542381 GCA_017312705.2 Penaeus japonicus
GTGTGTCTCTGTGTGTTTATACATATGTATGCACTTACATACATACATACATACATACATATACATATATATATATATATATATATATATATATATATATATATATATATATATATATAATTATGTGTGTGTGTGTGTGTGTGTGTGTGTGTGTGATATATATATATATATATATATATATATATATATATATATATATATATATATATATATGCATATATGTAACCATACACAAATACATGAATTTCTATAACGTTTATACACGTATAATACACATAGTGCCAATTAGAAATCATCATACCAACATTAGATGTTGTAATAAGTTTCTTCTACAATGATGGAACAATTTCAGAGTGGCGTGACTAAAGAAAAAAAAATGCATGACAGCACCATCTCCAACTAAATATGTCTCGAGTATGAAAAACAGCTACACAATAGCTTTTAAAATGATTGGATGAAAATTAATAACCCACCAAATAACACAAGAGTAACTCTATCTTGCTAGAATTACGTAACTTTCGATCAACTGATACGCTTAGCACGGACCGACACTGGAGCTTTTGTTATAGACAATGACCGTAAGGCATTGATTGCATGGCGTCTTGACTGACGTGGAAAATTTCACTGCAAATCAATACCTCGACAGTCTTAATCCATCACATAAGAAGAAGAAAAAAAAAAAACGTCGGAATATCTTAATCTCGTGGTCTCATTCGAAGAAAATAAAATGTTTTCTTCAAAATTTTGTTATAATGAATAAAACAATGGGAAAGATGTAGTACTCTGAAAGCATATACTAAAATATAAACAAAGTATATACTGACTAACTTAAAATCTTGGTCAGATAAGAAACTTCTTGCCATCAGCTGCTTCAAAAGATATGTTTATTCTGTGATGTTCGTTTCACTAAAGCTCCATTGAGTTCAGTAGCTTGGCCTTATTCCAGATGATGTACTGATCAACATGAGTTACTTTACTATATATAGAAGATAATGTTCACAAAACTCGTGTCATAGGGATACTGAGAAACATACCCATGGCCTCCTTTTAGAAGGTATAAGGTACGATAATATGTAAATGATCTCATGAATAACAAGTTAAAACATGTTGCAAATAAGAGGCAATAATTCCAATAGCATTACTGTTGATGGTAAGGTTAGGCAAGGACTGCACGTGTAAGGAAAGTAGGGTTATAAAATAAAAAAATCTATTCAATGGAGATAACCGATCTACGTTCGTGATCCCTCGTTGAGAAAATGTTTGGGATACATTTTGCTTCCCTGGATGAGGCTCGAGTGTAAACATGATAAACAATTTGATTGGTCTAACCTTGTGGCATCTCTGATAAGATTCTGTGCATTGAATTTCAATTTCTCACCAACATCTAGGCACTGTAGTTTTAATCATATTATCGTCTAAATAAACATCTATTCCAGAATTCGTTTTTTTGTCAGTTTCCTGTAGAAAATGACCTACTCTTTAATTCAATTTTTTTTGTCAATCTCCTGTAGAAAATGACTCACTCTATAATTAAATTTTTGTCAATATCCTGGAGAAAGTGACTCGCCCTTTAATATGAACTATGTAACTAGAAATATTGTCAACGTGCCGGGCGAGTATCTGTTAGACACTGCAACGTAGAGACCTATAGTTTGGTTAGCAAATTGACGTGGATGTGATACATGAGCTTGTCCAAAACTAATCATTAGAGTAATTGAAATGACTATAAGACTTGGAAGATTTTTTTTAACTTTTGGGTCTGCGAATGAGTTAAATGAAACATTGTGATCAGAAAGAGCTGCTATTCGGTGTGTTATTAATCTATTTTCAAAACTATTGTAAAGCTGTTTCCATATGAGAGGCATATTCAGTTGGAAATCGTGTTGTCATCCATTTCTTGTTTTTGGCGGGAGGATATCTAAGGAAAAAGATAAATACTAAGCGAGGATTATCTGCATGCTGTCATCAACTCAATTTCAGAAGGATTCGAGAAATCAACAAAAGAATATTCTGTTCATATGAATACCGTATTAGTCATTTGTTTAGAAAGTACTTTGTTGTCTCCTGGTGACCTTCGACCTTGATTTGCATGATGTGCTTGATTTTATTCTGAGCAATTGTGGTTTGGAGGTGGACATCTAAGAACTGCTTCTGATACGTATAACCCGTTTATCTTGATATCTAATTTTTTTTCTTCTAAGTATCGAATTATAGAAGATCAAGAGTTTTCTATATTAAGACAGATTTTAAGGCAAAGGGATCAGTAATTAAGCTAAAATTGTACGTACACCTGGCTGAGTTACATTTTATTAGATTCAATATTAATGAAATACCTGAATTCTATCTATATAAAGATTTAGTTTACCCCTTCATCTACACCATCAACTAACTGCACAAACGTAGACAAGATTCAATAAATCTAACATATGGTCATAACATCACATGACAACAAAGCACCACATACCACATAACACGTCCCCACATGCCAAATCGCGCGCCAAAGTCCCGCAGACTTCCCCGCCACGGGAGCCCTGACTCTGCTGACTCGTGTGACTCGCAGTGCGTCGGGGCAAAAGGTCGACTGGAATCGCCAGCTCATCTTCCGTCCAGGCGTGAGGAGGAGGTACCCACAGGTTCACGAGGTTCGCTCCATAGTACCGAAGCAGCGATCGAGAACGTTCGAATTCCGACAAGATAAATATGACGCTAATGGTTGCGCATCGTGTTTTTCATTTTTTTTTTTTTTTTTTTTAATCTAGCGTAATAAAATGAAACAGTTGGACCTTGAAGTCTTTACGTTATAACGCGGAACTTCGTTGTGTGGTAGTGGAAAAAAAAATCCAAGTTAATGACTTCCTGTATGGTAGTGCTTCCATTCTTTCTTAATTTCTACAAAAGGTGAACAGTGTACAGCTTACAAGGTGATTGTTGAGAACTTTAACGATAGCAAAAGCAAAGGCAATTACAAAGGCAATCTAACATAGGATCTTGTCACGAATATCTATTAAGCAAATTACTTAAAATCAACGCCATAGCAATAACACATGATAAAGACCTAGAAAAAAAACTTAATCAAGACAATTTCACTATCGAAGCATAGAGAAATAAAAGGAAAATTAGAAGAAATAGAAGAGAAATTAGAGTTTAATCATCTGTTGAAAATATCGTGAGTGGTAATCGCATCGTATATCGCGATAGACGAGATTGATGCAAAATAGACTTACGTGGCCTAGGAATTAGATTTGAACCATTTGCTAAGATAACTATTCGCAATACATAATCAGGAATAAAATAGAGGTTAATTAAATACATCTATGATTAACAGCATTTTATGCGAACGTCATCTCTGACATTTGGTCTTAGGTCAAGGATTTTTTAAATTCCGAAATGGGTTATTACGAATATGAAAGGGAATCGGATCTAAAATATCCAGTTACTTACCATATCCATATTATTACTATACAGCAACCATGCGACCAAACGTGTATAAAAAAAGATCAACTATACAGCCAGGTGGCAGAAAATAAACACGATACAGAAAATATAATCTATTTGAAAATGAGACAACAGTTTCGAAATTCACCTGAATACCTTCAGACCTAAAGACGCATTCCAGAAGGTTTCCGAAACTGTTGTCTCATTTTCAAATAAACCTATTTTATGTATTGTGAATTTTTCTGCCATATAATCAATACAGTAAAGTGTTTTTGCCATTAATACAGCGAGATGAAAAATAATTCATATATAAGCACACCCATTTTTAAAACATCTATTTTCCAACGTTTTCTCTTATGGAAAACTATACAGACGTCACCACCATCTCTCGAACAATCCTCACAACAAGCTGACAGAAACATCATAAAGTAAATTAATTAAGACTGATGTCCTATCAACATCCCAACCATATCTCTAAATCAGAGATAGGCGGTGTAATAACAGAAGCCGTTGTTCCTTATTGTAAAATCACCGCCGTTGAAAAACCGCAACATGATGTATTGCAACGCGACACGGAATACTGGTATACTCGACGCACCATAATTCACCATACATGAACATGAACGGTACAGGAAGTTATCAATAAGAGCAAGGGATATGGTGAATGGGCGGCGGCTGGTGGCTGGTAGCAGATTTTACTTGCTATGGCAATTTCTGAATGGGTGATTGCGTTTTATGATTAAGGGATGGAGCTATCTCTTTCTCTCGCTCTCTTTCTCTACCACAGTCTGTCTCTCTCTCTCTCTCTCTCTCTCTCTTTCTCTCTCTTTCCCTACCACAGTCTCTCTCTCTCTCTCTCTCTTTCCCTACCACAGTCTCTCTCTCTCTCTCTTTCTTTCTCTCTCTCTCTCTCTTTCTCTCTCTGTCTCTCTCTCTCTTTCCCTACCACAGTCTCTCTTTCTCTTTTCTTCGAATATCTCACATTTCTCTTGCGTTTCCTTTTTTCTTGTTTTGAATCACTAATTCCTCTTCTTTCCTCCCTTTCTCCCTCCCTTCTTTCTCTCTCCTCCCTCCCTCCCTTTCTCCTTCCTTCTCCTCTCCTCCCTCCACCTCCCCTTCTTCCTTTCCCCGCCTTCCCTTCTTCCCTCTCTTCCTCCCTTTCCCTCCCTCCCTCTCCCCTTCTTCCCTCCCTCTATCTCCCCTTCTTCCCTCCCTCTATCTCCCCTTCTTCCCCCCCTCTCCCCTTTCCCTCTACTTCCCTCCCTCTTCTCTCCCATTCCCAGCCATACATCACACACAAACGCACGCACACCTCGACACCCACGGCCCTGTACACACCTGACATATTACTCCCGTAAGTAATAACGACGTTAAGACCCTGCGGCTGACCCAAGACAGCTCTCGAGGTCAGGAATGGTGACGCCCTTTTTAGAATCCCGGATGTAAAGCATGTTAGGTTAGCGTGATGGCGAACCTCAGGAGTTTAAAAAGAATATTGTGTGCGCGTGTGATCATTAACGTTCATAAGTGTTAATATCAATGTTCCTGTGTTTCGAATACACGAC
>BOPN01000077.1:579881-582381 GCA_017312705.2 Penaeus japonicus
CACTCGAGGCATCCCACTCGAGACATCCCAGCGGCAAGTTCCTTTGAGGAGTTGGTGTTTTAGCTCTGTTGTGATTCCTGGTGTGTGTGGATCGCCATGGCTCACACTGGGCTGGTCACCATGCTGCGTCTGGTAGGTACCAGTTATTTTGACTAGTTTAGTTGCTGTGTATCCAAACTGTATTTATATGCAATATTGTGGTTCCAGGGAATGCAGGGATATATATGTTCAGTGATTCATGGGATGGCACAAAATAATTTTCACTTTAATTCGCAAGAAATAACATTTTTTGAAGAACTACATCCATATGATAATTAGCTATTTTTGCGTTGTTTTAGCCATCGTTTATTTCTCCTGTTCAAGCGCAATAGAGATTTGAATATGTACGTGGTTTAGCGGTATTCGACCAGGATTATATAACTTTATGTCGATCTTTATAAATTTTTATAGATATGCCTGGTGTTGCTAACATCAGCCGTTCGCGGACAGCAGGTTCTGCGCCAGCGGTTGCAGCCACAGGAGCAGCAATCTGTATTATTTCAGCAATTTCCAGTGCTACAGGATCAACTGCTCTTGCAACAGCCGGGACAGGTCATACAGCCTGTAGTTACTCAGGCACGGTTCTCTGAACAGGCTCTGTTGCAGCAACCACTGGTTCAACAATCCTTAGTGGCGGAGCCTTTGATCCGAACATTGCAACAGCAACCTCCAATCCAAATACAGCAACCTTTGGTACTGGAATCTGTTGTTCAACAGCAACCTTTGGTACAACAGGAACAGCCTTTATTGCAGCAACCTTTGGTACAACAGCAACCCTTGGTACTGGAATCTATTGTTCAACAGCAACCTTTGGTACAACAGCAACCTTTGGTACAGCAACAACCTTTCGTACGACAGCAACCATCTTTATTGCAGCAAACTTTGGTACAACAGCAACCTTTGGTACAACAGCAACCATCTTTATTGCAGCAATCCTTGGTACAACAGCAACCACCTTTATTGCAGCAATCTTTGGTACAACAGCAACCTTTGGTACAACAACCTGTGACGCAAGAACAATCTTTCTTCCCACAACCTTTAGTGCAAACCCCATTAGTCCAGCAACAACCCTTGACGCAGCAGTCTTTGATACAACAATCGGGTCTGGCACAAGGACAATCCACACCACAACCACCGCTGGTACAACGACCTTTAGTGCAAGAACCTGTAGTTCAACAGCGACCTCTTGTACAGCCATTGGTACAGCAGTCTGTGCTGCAAACGCAGCCTCTTGTACAACAGCAACCTCTGGTACAACAGTCTGTGCTGCAACAACAACCTCTATTCCAGCAACCTTTAACGCAAGAACAACCATTGTTCCAACGACCTTTGGTACAAGAGCGTCTGGTTCAACAACAACCTTTGGTGCAACAATCTGTGCTGCAACAGCAACCTCTATTCCAACAACCTTTAACACAAAGACGACCTTTGCTCCAGCGACCTTTGGTGCAAGAACCTTTGGTACAACAACAGACTCCAGTACAGCAAGCTTTACGTCAACAACCTTTGGTAACACAACTACCTTCGCAGCAAGAGCAACTTTTACTGCAGCGACCTCTGGTACAAGCACAGGTCTCACCTGTAGTACAGCGACAACCGTTGCTGCAAGAGCAGCTACTGGTACAACAGCAGCCTATGATACGACCGCGAGCACCGTCACAGCCTCTGATTCGACAGCGCCCATTTGTGCAACAAGTTTCTCTGAGGCAGCCTTTTTCACAGCAGCAAATGACACGAGACCGGCTTCAGGTGCAACGACAGCCCTCGTTGCAAAGGGAATCCCTAGTGCAACAAGCGCCGCTGACACAAAGTTTGCTTCAAAGACAATTTTTAAATAGACAAAATCTAATGCAACGTCACCATTTGACACAACGACCGTTCGTGCGAATTCAGCCAACACGTGTTCATCAAGCGGCCGTTGCACAGCCATCCAGACAGCAACAGGCCTTCCGGGGAGACCGGGAGGGTCAGCAACACCTTTCGCTTCTCATTGCAAACGACGTGCATGACGAGGACAAAGAGCGAGACGGGAGCTTCATGGACGGCTCATACTACTTTGGGTTAGTTGCTTTTACACGTCTCCCGTTCTTTAGTTATGACAAAGTTATGCCTCAATATCGATGCCTCAAGGCGCATTACTCTAAAGGTGAGCATAGTACAAGTATGCATATGCTAATTGGCAGGTACGCCACCAGGGACGGCATCAAGAGGGAGGAAATCTCGCGCCTCACAGGCCCAGACACGCGGGAGGTCACTGGGTCTTACTCGTGAGTTATATGTTCGTTTGGTTGATTTAGTATCTCGAGGAGTTATCTTTATCGACACGTCCTTTATTTGTGTGTGTCTCTCTCTTTCTCTCATTTCTATTTTCCGTCTCTCTTTTCTCTCTCTCTCTTTCTCTCTTTTCTCTCTCTCTTTCTCTTTTCTCTCTTCTCTCTCTCTCTCTCTCTCCCCCCTCTCA
>BOPN01000077.1:587381-599881 GCA_017312705.2 Penaeus japonicus
CCGAGATCCTTAACCCATTCCCGACGGGGGATTTCTAGCCTAGAATGTCCAAATGCTGGGGCGTTCGAATTATTAGGCCTAAATCAATTGAATAGCTGGCACAATACTGTGCCGCCCGGCAACTGGGCTTTTGAATGCGCGGTACACATGCTGTACCACCCGTCCTGTGTGGGTTAAGGTCTAAATCCATCAGTTCTCACCAGTTGAATACTCTGGCATTAGACCTGGCATTTCACACAATGGAAACAGTTAATCTTAAATTGAAAATGGCTCATTGCTATCACTGGTTTGACTCCTTTCATTATGAAATGTTTATCCTATATGGAATAGAAGGAACAAGTGTGTTGGCCTACATCAGTTGAAAAGTTACCATCCCTATCAGTAGTTACAATGTATTAATAATTTGTGAACCACAAGCACTTACAAGTCCCTTAACCCACTCACGACGGGGGCATTCCAGCCATGAATGTCACAATGCGGGGCTTACGAGCGCTTAGGCCTAAATCAATTAAATGGCTGGCACAATACTGTGCCGCCCGGCCACTGGGCTTTTGAATGAGCGGTACAGAAGTGTACCACCCGTCCAGAAAGGGTTAAGTTTTTTTACTATTTAGGGATGAGACTTTTTTTTAGGTTTTCTGACTACAAATGAGGGTAACTTTGGCTAATTTTCAGATGTTTTCATGGATGTTTATTCTCATCTCTGATTATTACAAGGGTATATATCACTTACTTTTTAAATAGTTCTCTCACATCATTTACTTAAACCATTATCTACATCTCTATACATATATGAATATCATATGCATATACATAGATATATTCATGTCAGTCTATACATTTGAAAGGAACTACTATCATAACTATTGTAAAAAAAATAACAACAATAAATATGATTAAATTTATCACTTTTGTAAGGATGGTAGTTACAATTGCAATCCTTTTGCTTCAATTGCACATCCATTATTGGTGATAAAAGCATTCCAACTTGTCTTGTTTTTTATTGACATATCATCTTTCAAATGATCTTTAATTCAAATTATGATTCACATTCAGATATACACTAAGATACTGAAATGGGGATTCACTTCTCTCTATCACTTTCAACATAATGTAAAGGGAAAGCAAAAATCCAGTTAACAATGGTGCATGATCTACATATATTTACAACATCAGTTTACAAAAGCCCGGCTAATTCTTCTCCTCCTGACTCTCTTTGAAGATGTCAGAAAGACGTACTTTGTCCGTTAAGGTTTTGGGCTGTGGCTCCACGGACTGCTTTTCTACAGCTGGTTGATCTGGCTCTGGTTCAGGCTGCAAATATGAATGTGAATTAGTTTTAATACAAGATTTTGAAAATTGTACTTAGATCTTGTAGATTGCATGTCAATGGAGCATGTCAAACAATAACAAAATATCAATTACTTGCTCTATTTTTCACTTACTTTCACTCATCTACTCTCACTCATCTACTAACTTGCTCACTCATTCATTTTCATATACCCTCAATCCATAACTCATACCCTAACTCATACACTAATTCCACTCACTACCTTATATACTTACTTGTTCACTAACTTACTGACTCACTCACTCATTTACAAATTCACTCCCTCATTCATTCAATCACTGACTTTCTCTTTCTCAATAAATGCACACCTTAGGCGGTGCTCGAGAGCGGTCGAGGTAGATGCCGTGAGCTTCCAGTGCTAATGCGGTTTCTTCCATAAGCTTCTCCTGTGGAATATTGCCTTCATCTCTCAATTTCTGGTATTCCTTTATAAAAACCTGAGATATGGCTGGCCGGAGACTATGTTCTGACAGGGTAATTGTGCCTGGAGACCCATATGCCTTGTAAAATTTCCTGTAATATCCAAAGAAACAATGCTTTTAACTTGAATCATACTCCTAACATTTCCTGCCTGTAACACAGTTCTGTTACTTGGTTTTCAAATAATTATTTTTCACAAAGAATTTTCACCCACTGTTTTCTACAAATTATTGAATTACTTACGATAAGCATGAAGATATTATCATACTACATATATCATAAAGAAATGTCAACTTTGCAAACTAATACAATCAATTCTAAGATATGTATATACACGGATATTTTCTACGATACGGAGAACAAAACACAAATCACACTTACGCTCTTATGATGTCCTCTGTATACAAGATTTGTCTGGTTTTCTTTTCCTCGACTAGGCGATCAAAACGGGGCTCGTACTTGGGGGGAAATGCTTCGTACACCTCATACCACAATGGCTTTTCTGAGGCTTTGATGGCACCAGATCTCAATAAACCAGTTGTCCTGTACAAAACAACAACAACAAAATATTAATATACTTCATTGCATGGAGTGATAACTGTAAACATGTAAAACAAGTGGGTGGGTGCATGCAAGAGTGAGTGAGTGAGTGAGTGAGTGTGTGAGTGAGTGAGTGAGTGAGTGAGTGAGTGAGTGCGTGTGTGCGTGAGTGATGAGTGAGTGAGTAGGTGAGTGAGTGAGTGCGTGAGTGAGTGAGTGTGAGTGTGTGTGGGTGCATGTGCATGTGTGTGCGAGTACATGTGTGTGTATTCATGCCTGAATTTGTGTGTGTGTGTCTTTGCCAGTGCAAATGATTGAGTCACCATAGATATACTTGAAATATCTGAATGTGCCATTATCCTTCACTTGTGCAGATCAATTCATATAGCAGTGCATGTCATTTCAGTTCCTTTAAAATCAGTACTGTTTATTTCTTTGCATCTTTGTGTGGTTATATTCTCAACATTTATTGAATTACTGAATCTATTGTTTTGACATATATCAGTAGGGTAGCTTTAAATGGATTAACAAACAAACAAACAAAAAAAGAAGAAGATATTTTAAAATAATTTCTGACCATGATCAAGAAAAGTAACACATTAAAACAATGTAAAAACCAGTCTTACACCTGTGCCTGAATCATACTGTACCCTTTCGTTTCCAATAATTCACTTGTGCATATTTCATTATCTAATGAAATATTACTTATCTAATGAAAATACACAATGTTATATATATGTTTGAATTTTTAAAAGTGGATGAAGGACACAAATTAGTCGAGGGCTTACCATGTTTTTTATCTAAGTAAAGAAAGTGGTAAACTCCTTCAGCTTTTAATACGATTCACTCACACAAAAACGAAGATAACATGAAGAAATTAGTGATTTCAAAATATTCATGGTCTCATGTGAAATCCCCACAAATATCAGCTAAACATAAAAATCATATAACTAAATTATATCACCATATTGACTATATAGCAAGTTGTTTACAGTCATCATGGCAAAACTTCCATTCTTTGTAACTATGAATGATAATACAATTCCTTGCTGTTAATTTTGGAAAGTAAACAAGACTAATGATTACCTTACGTAAAAAGTGACTGACAAAAACATATACTTTCCACTGAAAAAAGGCATAAATAACTACTTTATGAACTCGTCTAGCAGTAACATACGATTTGACAGTAAATACCATGTTATTTATCATTAGAAATCATGTCCAGAAGCAACCAACTACCGGTTAAATTCCTTGAAGTGTTTCCACGAAATAGAAAACTCGTTTAATAAGCAGATAATGTTGTGTTCTTACCTTGTAAATATAGTACCGATCTTCTCAAGTCTATTTCCAGCCATAGTGGTAAGATTTTAATGCGGTAATCAAAGGCTGATTTCAAGACTAATATATAGTTGGGTAACACATGAACGAAGCTAAACCTCGTCTGTTGTTTACGTTTGGCGTTCTTGTAACTTGCGTTCTCAGTCCGACTTCGAATGCGCAACCGGATTCATGTATCATGTCCACTTGTTTCATTGCTCAGACGTAAATGTAGATTTATTATGTTATATACGTCAGAGGAGGGCAGCAAACTATAAATATATATATATATATATATATATATATATATATATATATATATATATATATACATACATATATACATACATATATACATACATATATACATACATATATACATACATATATATATACATATATATATACATTATATATATATATATATATATATATATATATATATATATATATATATATATATATATATATATATACATATATATATATACATATACATGTATATATATATATATATATATATATATATATATATATATATATACATATATATATAATATATATATATATATATATATATGTATATATATATATATATATATATATATATATATATATATATATATATATATATATATATATATATATATATATGTATGTATTTATATATATATATACATACATATATATATATATATATATATATATATATATATATATATATATATATATATATATATATATATATATATATATATATATGTATATATATATATATATATATATATATGTATATATATATATATATATATATATATATATATATATATATATACACACATACATATATATACACATACATACATATGTGTGAGCCATATAATTTATAATGTTTGCCCACAGTAGCAAGTCCAGAATTTTCTGACTGGAGTGGCCTAAATGGAGCCCTGACTTGTACAAGCTATACCCATTCACACACACACACACACACACACACACACACACACACACACACACACGAACACACACACACACACACACACACACACAAACACACACACACACACACACACTCACACGCACACACACACATATTTATATAAACACATATAGACTAACATCCATTAGTATAGCACTTGTGTATCATATATATCTTTGATATCCATATCTACTTTAATTACTAGTATTTGAGTTCTGCAGTGGAGGATCTACTAGGAAAGTTATGAAGTTTAAGCCTGATGCAATTTATTTTTAATGATTTAATTTTTTCACAAAATCAGTGGAGTATTTCTTATTGAACTAACGTTATTTTCGTGATAGAATCATGGGCCACAGGTTTCAAGTAATTTATCTATAAAATGGGTAAAATAAATAACATTCATTAGATGAAATTTTTATGATAAGATGTTATATAAATATACCAAATTATAACACTGAAAGATTTCCACTCATAACTTCATGAAATATTTTTATATACCCCAAAAAATTTGTCTTCTTTATAATTTTATAAAGACAATGCAATATCTTTTGAAATACAACTAAATATCAGATCATTCTGAAACAAAATAACTATTCTAAAAGAATGACTATTTGATTTTTTAACATGTGTGACTCATATAGCACTGATAACATCTTGAGTTGATGCATCACCATATGCACCAGGTGTGTCCCATGATTTTTATTGTTGTATGAGAGGAGTAAGTACCCACCTTCTCACTCTGCTGCTGCCACCCCATTTATGGCTACCATGCGGGAAATGTAATGGTGCTACGAGGGAGTTCCAATAATGCTCTTTAATGGTTAACATGTTTAGATAATAGGGTATTGAGTTGGCCAATTGAACTCCAGGATGGGTATAAGTAACCCCAGGCCACTTTGTGAACATGCTCCTGCTTGGCAATCTATTCAATTTCTGTTGATTTCAGGCATATATTAATGCAATAAATGTTGATACTGTTCTGTTAATTATTCAAGTAAACAGACATTATCAATAAAAAAAACACTATGAAGAAAATTGTGTCTCATCTTGACCTGATTTCTAATACCTTCCTGGAACTTGCCAAATGAACATAGGAAATGAAAACTAAATATAGATATTTATTCAGAAACTTTTAAAATGCAAACTTGTACTACAAGACTACTTTGTTCATTCTGATAACACATACATTTTATGAAAAGATGAAAGGAATAAAATCAAATATAAAATTACCATACTTGTACTGATATACTGAATAAACAAGTCTAATCTTTAAAAAGTCCAAATATGGAAATATGAAAAATGACAATGGGAAATAGGACTATAACCCTCTAACATCAAAAGATCAATGTCTTGTATAGGTCTCCTTCTGTTAAATCACCAAATGCCTGAGTCCTGCATTGTGCAGTAATCATTTTGAAAGCCCTATGTTTCTAGACTGTACTAATTAGGAATAAATAAATAAACAGTATACCACAATTAAATAAAATACTACATTTGAGCATATTTCATGTTGCAAAACTAACTTCAAGTGCATGAGATAATACTAAAAATTATATATATATATTTTTTGCTGATTTACGAATATTAACCCATTCACGACGGGGGCATTTCAGCCTTGCATGTCACAATGCCAAGGCTCTTGAACGCATAGGCCTAAATCAATTAAATAAACGACGCCGTATGGCGTCCCCAGCGAACGGGCCTTGAACACGCGGTACCCATGGTGTACCACCCGTCCAGAGAGAGTTAAATCCCTAAAGCAATTTTTTTTTAAAAATAAACAAATGGATATTCAGCATCCTTTGTGTCATGTCCTTGTGTAAAATCTGGTACATTAGTACATAAATGGAAATACTGAAATCTCCTATAAGATAAAACAAATAAACTTGAATGACACAACACTTTAAAGGAAGAACTATCTTGCACAGACGTCTGGAACAGAGGTCTCCATTTCCATCTTGGGTCACGTCTTGATGTAAAAACTGGATTTCATACAATGGAAAAATAAATAAATAAATCCAATAAAAACACAGTAGATAGGCAAGTATACATACATATCAATAGAATAAACCCTTCTAAGATGGGTGTTTACTAAATTAATAATTTTGTTGAAATTACAAGCTATCTATTCCTTCAGTTAGGATGACCTATTATACCAAATGCCATTTAGAATCTCTTTGGTAAAATATTATATATACTCATATTTCCTTTATAAGTCTAGAAAATGACAGAAAACATATACATCTTAAGATGTGGCCTGTCTCAGCAGGGTTAAAAGATATATATGAATTATCTTTAATCTGATTTAAGATTACTTCTTTTTATATTGACTAAATTAAGCTTTTTGATTCAAGCTGCTTACTGAAGACCATAATAGCACTCGATCAGTAACTTCCCTTTATCCACTGTCAAAATAAATGTATGATTGAAAATTGCAGTTCTATTTCCTATTGAATTTTTTGGAAAACTTCACATCTTGCATAATGTGTATACAAAAGTTGTCTGGACACCGTAAGTACAAATGTACTAATATTCTGTCTATAAAACCGTAATTCCAAAATCTTTCATCAACATTACAGTTTACATAAAGCTTATTGCTGTCTTAATGATAATCTAAATAATGATGGCAATAACAATGCTACCTATAATTAAAAAAAAATAGATAATAAAAATAATAGCAATAATAATACAATAATAATGATAAAAATGAACAACCATGATAATAAAAATAATAACAATAATAGTAATAATAATAATTATGATGATGATGATGATGATAATAATAATAATAATAATAATAGTAATAATAATAATAATAATAATAATAATAATAAAACAATAATACAAATAATAAAAAAACAATAATAATAATAATGATAACAATAACAGTAATAACAATAATAATAATAATAATAATAATAATAATAATATTAATAATAATAATAATAACAATAATAATAATATTAATAATAACAATAATAATAATAATACTGATAAAAATAAAAGTAATAACTACTATCATTGCTACTACTGAACTAAAAGTTCATAATGACAATAAAACGTGCTTCACAACCATTACAAAAACAGTGCTAGTTAAATGCTCAACCTGGTAGTTTAGTATCAACTTCATAAAGAAAAATATATATCTATATATCAACACACTATATGTATGTGTATGTATGCAAGTGTGTGTGTGTGTGTGTGTGTGTGTGTGTGTGTGTGTGTGTGTGTGTGTGTGTGTGTGTGTGTGTGTGTGTGTGTGTGTGTGTGTGTGTGTGTTTGTTTTTTGTTTGTTTGTATGTACCTTTGTATGCATGTATGAATGAATGTACAAATGTATGTGCATGTATGAATGAATGTACAAATGTATGTGCATGTATGTATATGAAAGTGCTTGTATAACTGTATGTACTTTTAAATAATTGCACAAAATAAGATAATATATTCAGTTCAATAATTTTTTCCCAATTGACTACATTAAAAAGGCCTTTAAATTGACTACAAAACTGGACGGATTACATGTAAATTCTATCACAAATCTCTCGTTAACAATCTAAGATCATTCATAATTTCAACACTTCACATCACTCACTCATTATAAAAATATCCTCTGCTTGATTTTCAAAGCACATGTTTAAAGCTATGCTGCATACTAATCATTATTACTTCAAGGGCACTAAGAAATATATCTCTTACATATAAAAATCACAAAAGACTAGAATCATAATCATGACTAAAGACATTGCAAGCTTTTGACTTCAAATACCTTTCACTAATGACATAACTAAATAACAAGGTTTTGATCCGTCTCTTTGACTAAGGAAAGGGTAAGTTTCCTGGAAGATTACCCGACTTGGATAATTTTTGATGAAGACTACGGTGTTTTGCATCACTGACTTCTAGACCAAGAATTCTGAAAGTGAAAAAATTGTTTCTTTAGTGGAAAAATAACAGAGTGCAGTAACTTGGCTACTTTTAAAGATTTTTAAGCCAATGGCAAACACAAAGTAACTATTTTTTTCTTAACATTTAAATATCTTCAAATAAAGAAAGAAAAGACATATATTATAAATGATACTATGCAAAAGAATCAGTAGAAATACCAACAGATATAGAACAGGATTGCCCATTATGACTCAAAGTACATATATATGTATCAATTAAACCTTGATATGTGAATAAGAATCTCAAACAGGAATTTGCTTACTTATAGTCAGCTATAAGGGAAGTTATTGTGTCATCTTTTGCTCCTATCAGCGTCCGCAAATGACTGTTCTCCTTCGTGGAACGTTTCCATGCTGCCTTAGCTGCTTGCCGCCCACCTTCACATTCTGCCATTTTACTGCTCCAATTTATTCGTTCCTCCTGAATCATTATAATAACTCATAAGTGTGAAGATAGTTCTTCACACTGCTAAAAAAAGCCAGCTTATTATCAAGTATCTAATGATTTTCACCTTGTTTTCTGCATCTAAAACTACTCTATTAATTAAGATGGGTTATATATGAAAGTAATATTAAATCTCAATCAAAATTTAAATACTCTTGTTCAAATGAGTTAAAAAAGACCACATGAACATATTTAAATCCAGAAATGATAACTATGGTAAGGTTTAATCACATTTGTTAACCCATCAAAGCCAATGGGTTAGCACCTTCTACTATGGATTTATCTTATTATTTTTTTTATACACAGGACTTAATTACTAGGCATACCTGACCTCACCTATTAATCCAATTCTTTGGAGATTTGAGGAAAAAAATCTTTTATTACCATTATCACTGTAATTATCATTATAAAATAATTATGATGATGATAATAATATAATAATAAAATTACAACATTAATATTAATAATAATACTAATAACATCAATAATAATAATAATAATGGTAATGATAATGAATGGGGCAAACAAGTGAGGTCAGGAAGGCCTAGTACTTAGCTCCTTAGTGACTTTGAATGTTCCCAATATTAAGGGGTTTCGACAAAATCAACCAAATATTCTACTTATGTAACAAATTTCCCCACCCTCTGCTCATCAAAGGGACTTTCATACCTATTTTACACCTGTTCCATAACCCTAACAAAGTGTTTGAGTGTTTATTACCTTGAGTTTCTGAGATAAGGCACCGACTGCGGCACTACGCATGGTAAGTTCCTTGGACAGTTCCTCAGTTTCCTTTCTTTGTGTTGACAAGGCCTCTAACAACTTCTCTCTGTCTTCCAATAGTTTGCTGCAAAAGAATGAAAATTGCAAATCTAAATATCCATTCGAATGGGAATACTAAATTACAATTATGATAATACTAAAAAGGGCTCAAAGATAAAACAAAAACAAAAAACATTCATACATAAAAATAAATCTGTATAATTTAGCATGTAATCAGGGACATTAGACTCTGCTTTTGAATGTTTAGTACACAATATGGACCAACAAAATCTCTAGGAGGTAAGGCCCACTCTCATATTCTATTGCTGCATTTAGCACAGAGTAGCAGTTGAAAAAACACCCATCTGACCATGCCCTAAGAAAAACAGCTGGAAACTTAGTAAATTCAGGTAGTAAGTCAAACAGCCAGCCAGCTAGCTAGCCAGTCAGACAAATCAGTCATTAGGTCCAACAACCAACCAGGCCAGACAGTCAGCCAATTCAGTCACAAAGTCAAACACAGCCAACCAGCCACTCAGTCAGCCAATTCAGTCAGTAAGTCAAACAGCCAGGCATACAAGTTTATACAGACATACATACCCTCTATCTAACACTCTTTCTCCTTCCCTCTCCCTCTCCCTCTATATACTTAAAGATAAACACACATACATATCCCTATCTCCCTTTCCACGTTCTAATTTTCATAATTTGCCTTCTATATTTCTCTAGCTTTATCTCTTTAATCCCCCTTACCCTATTTCAAAAGGCATCATCAGTATAAAAAGCAAATCTAATCACACGCACCTGCATACTTCTGATAGCGATTTGAGCCTTGTCTGGGCAACACGTGCGGTAGTCTGTACAACTTGGAGAGCCTTTTCTCTACGTTTTACACGGCTCTCTGTTTTTCTGAAATTGAAAAAAGTAATTACTTTTAGATGCATACTAGGATTTTTAAAATGAGTTAAGTAAGGCCCTATTTAAAGAGGAAAAAAGAAGCTTTTCCAGATTTTTTTTCTCTTACAATCTTTAAACAATATATAATGGTGAGCTTCTATTTGATATGTATGTTTCAATCAAACATGTTTAACCTGTAAATGTAAGCAATATTTAAGTGATATTAGAGAAAGAGATTCTTAAATATCCTTCCATGTACAATTAAGTATTTCATTTGCAATTAAGCAAAGAAAAAATGTCCTTGTTATAACAGGAAAAGTAGACTAAATGGTAAAAGTAGATTGACAGGATGAAAACCTAAAAAATAACTTACTATCATAACAATGGTGCATTACATAAACCACTTATTTTTATGAAAAAAAAAAAAAAAAAAAAAAATCTAACTACTTTCACATAGTTATTTTTTCTTTTCTTTTGTTTACTCAAATCATATGAAAAATAATAATCAAATTTATTTTTTTATGTGAAAACTAATGCAAGCACATGATAAGATATATCTGATCCTCATATTAGAGACGTTTACCAAAGGCTGACCTTTATATTTGCCTCTCTTTGTATGTTTATATTCAACCGCTTTCCAAATAAAGCAAATGGAAGAATCTGCTAAAATTATATTGCTCAATATGTTTATATACATCTATTTCCCTGAGACTTAATTAAAGGAAACACAAAAGCCATGATAATATTCTATATTTACCCAAGACCCACACATAACAAAAGCAAGCCATCACTCATACGAATCTCCAAATTCTTTCCACTCACCTCAAAGATCCCTTTAGGCCCGAAACCTGAACGCTTAGGTTGTGGACGTAAGCTGATGAGTCCGTAAGTTTCTCGGCAAGATTCTGCTTCTCCTGCTTCACAGCACGCATCTTCCCTTTCAGGTCTCCAGACTCTTCAGTGTAGGTCTTCCGTAACTTCTCAAACAGTCTGTAAAAGAAGAGAAAATATATGTAAATATAGAGAGAGATAGGAAGCTATATGATCTGATTTGTTAAAGGCTTTTTGTGTTTTGCTACTGTGCTTACTATCATTATCATTCCTATTATAATCATTACCATCACTGCCAGTTTTTGTTGTCATCATCTCAACTGCCATTACTATGAATAATACTTTTATCCTTACCATTATTATTTATAATCATTAGTTTCATCATCATCATGAGCTTTATCATATCATTATCATTACCATTATTATAATCATAATTTTTTTCAGTAGCTTATCCAACAATTTTTTTGCTCCTATTTTTCATATTTCACTAAAATTAACCCATTCACAACGGGGTGACTTTTTGCCTAATGCAAACGGTCTCCATGTACAAGAGCTCTCTCGGCGAGATGCCAGGCTGTGCCTTTCAGAGCGCTTTTCACCCACCTGGTTTTACGGAATGCTGTGAGGCATTTTTTATATTTTTTGGCATTTTTTTGACAAGTTAAGTACATTGTATATAAACAAATACAAATGAAATGATTATATACTTATGTAACTATGTAAAACGTGTATTTAGAAGGAGAGATCATGACGTGATAGGACCTTATCTGGCCAGAGCGAAATCTTCCCATAACGTGATAGCACTGTGCGAATGGGTTAAAGAAACTTAAATTTTTGTGTTGATCAACTGTCAGTGTAACAAAGGTTACAAAGGAAATGTATGAAAATAATTTGAAAGTATTTAAAGAATAAAGCAACATCTGATGTGCATGAAAGTAAAATAAACCTAATCTACCCAAACCAAACCAAACATAACAAACCCAATCAAACCAAACCCAACCCAACCTAACTCAA
>BOPN01000077.1:634881-635977 GCA_017312705.2 Penaeus japonicus
CTTTGTATTTTCACTTACGATGTATTTATTGAGGGAACAGATTCGTTATAACAGGTTGGTTCTCCTGCTTTCATTATTATTGACTATAAACTATCAATACCTGAGTTATCATTGCACTATGTATTTATATATATTCAGTGGCAAAAGAGTATATGACTTTCGGGTTGTTTATTTTGGTGCGTTAAGGAATCCCTCATTGTCGCCGTGTTCTTTGTAATATTAATAAACATACGTATAATAAAACAAACAAACAAACAAACAAACAAGAGATCACGCCCGAACCTGCTAGCTAATGTGCACAAGGTTCATATGGCATGTCGTGTATATATAATATATATATATATATATATATATATATATATATATATATATATTTTTTTTTTTTCCCTCCTTCACCTTCTTCTTCTTTTCCTTTTCTTCTTCTTCAATCTTTTTTTCTCTTATTTGAAAAAAAAGGAATTCTAGTCATTTTTTTATGCATGGTACTTATATCCTCGGGTGCATATTGCGGTCGGGAGAACTAATCTACCCCAAATATTTCTACAAGAGTGAGAATATACCACATATTTCTTTATTCCAATAAAATGAACGCTTCTTCCAGAAGTTTCTCGCTCCTCCTGGCCCGTGTGGGTGAAAGGAAGTAGAGCAAAAAAAATGAGGTTATTAAACGAATGGATTGAAGCTTGTTTTCTTAGCTTTTTTAGTCGCAGTTTCAGAGTCTCATTAAGAAAGTAGTTTTTTTTTTCTTCAGAAGCGATTTCCTTCGTGTGTATCGTTTCGTAATTGTAAAATGTTCCCATGCCGGGAATCGAACCCGGGCCTCCTGGGTGAAAGCCAGGTATCCTAGCCACTAGACCACATGGGAGATAGAAAAGTGGCTTGTTGCTTTATAATATATGAAATAAATTGGTATTAATAATTTGTATATGTATACACACACAGGCATACACACACACGCACACACACACATTTACATGTGTGTATATATGTACATATATATATATACATATACATATATATATATATATATATATATATATATATAAATTCACACACACACACACACACACACACACACACACACACACACACATAC
>BOPN01000077.1:645284-647784 GCA_017312705.2 Penaeus japonicus
GAGAGAGAGAGAGAGAGAGAGAGAGAGAGAGAGAGAGAGAGAGAGGGAACGAGAGAGAACAAGAGAGAGAGAGAGAGAGAGAGAGAGAGAGAGAGAGAGAGAGAGAGAGAGAGAGAGAGAGAGAGAGAGAGAGAGAGAGAGAGAGAGAGAGAGAGAGAGAGAAAGAGAGACAGATAGATAGATAGTTACCTACGAAGAAAGACAACACAGATATACAAAATCGAAAAAATAGACGGAATGAATAAAAACAAAACAAAAACGACACGAAACCAAATCATCGATGAACAACTCGAAACCCATCCTCTCCAAAACACCAACAAACAAACAAACAAACAAACATCAAAATTCAAACAACAAACTCATCACACACCCCTCCCCCCCCCCCCCCAAAAAAAAAAAAAAAAATCAGGCCACACCATGACACGGGTCAGAGCAGCGGGAAGCCTACCATACTGCACGCTGTGTCCCCTTGAGAGAGGTAAATAAAAACGCCACAGCCAGGGTACTCTGACCTGACCTCGAAAAAGGGAAGGAACCCCCGTGTGTGACCTCACTCGCAGCAGGTGGAAGGAGAGCGAGAGGGTAGGGGGAGGGGGGGAGGAGGGAGAGGGAGGAGGGAGAGGGAGGAGGAGGAGGAGGAGGAGGGAGAGGGAGAGTTAGAGGGAGAAAGAGGAGGTGAAGGAGAGGGAGAGGGAGAGAAAGAGAGACAGATAAAGAGAGAGAGAGAGAGAGAGAGAGAGAGAGAGAGAGAGAGAGAGAGAGAGAGAGAGAGAGAGAGAGAGAGAGAGAGAGAGAGAGAGAGAGAGAGAGAGAGAGAGAGAGAGACAGAGAGACAGAGATAGAGAGAGAGACAGAAAGAAAGAGACAGAGAGAGACAGAGAAAGAAAAAACCCGAAACAAAACACAGAAAAGATAGACAGAAATTGATGAAGCAAACGAAAAAAAAACGAAACAAAACACAGAAAAGATAGACAGAAATTGATGAAGCAAACGAAAAAAAAAACAAAAAAAAACAAAGAATAATGGGAGACAAAACCCAACCAAGGACGAAACCAAACGACAGATTTCGAGCGGAAGTCGACCATCAATAAATCACGGACGAAAGCCGGTCTTCTCCTTCCTTCTCTCCCCCCCCCTATAACCCCCCCATTTAACCCTTCCTCTACCCCCCCTCCCCCCCTCCCACTCCACCTCCATCTTCCCTTTACCTTCTCATCTACCCTTCCTTCCCTCCCGTGGCTGTCTCTGACCTACCATGACCTCAGTTGTCCCCGCTGTGACCCAGACAATGGACAAGTGCGAGGTTATGGGTTCTAGTGATGAGCAGAGGATTAGCGTTGGTATGTTTGCGTGTGTGTTGGTCGGGCTTTCTCTCTCCGTTTCATTTTCTGCCTCTTTCTCTCTCTCTCTCTCTCTCTCTCTCTCTCTCTCTCTCTCTCTCTCTCTCTCTCCCTCTCTCACTTTCTCTCTCTGGCTGTCTCTCTCTCTCTCTCTGGCTGTCTGTCTCTTTTACTTCCCTCTCTTTCTCTGTATGTCTATCTCTTTGTCTCTCTCTCTCTCTCTCTCTCTCTCTCTCTCTCTCTCTCTCTCTCTCTCTCACCCACAAATATTTACACATTCTCTCTCTCTCTCTCTCTCTCCCTCTCTCTCTCTCTCTCTCTCTCTCTCTCTCTCTCTCTCTCTCTCTCTCTTTCTCTCTTTCTCTCTCTCTCTCTCTCTCTCTCTCTCTCTCTCTCTCTCTCTCTCTCTCTCACTCTCTCTCTCTCTCTCTCTCTCTCTCTCTCTCTCTCTCTCTCTCTCTCTCTCTCTCTCTCTCCCTCTCTCTCTCTCTCTCTATCACACACAAATATTTACGCTATGTCTTTAGATATAAATATGTAATGATACCTGAATAATGATATATATATATATATATATATACATATATATATATATATATATATATATATATATATATATATATATATATATATATATACATACATATATATATACATACATAGAGAGAGAGAAGAAAAGCCGGCCAAGACATGCCTGGGAGGGAGCGAGGGAGTCGGCGAGGGGCAGGCAAGGTGTCAATCCCGAGGGCTTACATCATTAGCTTATAGCGGCCACCCTCGCCCCATCATTATGATCCCGCGCTCGGGGCCACTTTCCCGCGCTTTTGAATCCGGACTACGCGAACGGGTCCTTCCGCGAACGGCTTCGTTCTTTTAGGGAAACGGGGATTGCGAAGGGATGGTGTTTAGGTGGTTTGTATGGCGATGAAGGACGCGTGGAATTCCTAACGTAAGAAGAAAATAAATGCGAGATACGATGGAGAGCGTGGGTGGGGGTGGAGGCGGCGTGTAAGGTGAGCGGCTTGAAGGAGCGGGAAGGGTGCATAGTGGACGCGTTGGTGGGGGTGGGGGGTGGTGGATGGGGGAGGGAGGGGGAGCGGATGACAGCTGGAGATCGTAGACATTACCGCCTTTCCTCTCTCCTTCCCTTCTCTTCCTTT
>BOPN01000077.1:652784-655284 GCA_017312705.2 Penaeus japonicus
TCTTGCTCTATCAAATTTCGCAACTCTTATTTCAACTGTTAATTTTTGTTTTTTTTCGTGTTTTTCTGCTGCGGAAACGTAGGGATATATAAGCTAGTTTTTGTTATAGAAGAGAAACGAAGAATGAGATTATAAATCAGAAAAAAAAGAAAAGGAAGAATGACCCCCTCCCCCCCAAAAGAAAAAAAAAAAAAATCAAGGCCACAACAGCCGTTTGAGAATACACTCGTCCCCCCCTCCTCCCCCCAAAAAAAAAAATCCCATAAATAAAACTGCCAATGATAATCCGATCGCCGGATACATTAAGCCGGAAATTACATCCAGATTAGGCAAATAAATTAATTAATCAGAGGACAATAGCATCGCCGACCTATTGGCGGGGTGAGGAGGAGGAGGAGGAGGAGGAGGAGGAGGAAGGAGGAGGAGGAAGGAGGGAGGGAGGGGGGGTGAGAAGCTACTTAGCAGGAGAAGCAAAATGGGTCGGGGTCTGCTCGTAATGGGATGAGAGAGAGAGAGAGAGAGAGAGAGAGAGAGAGAGAGAGAGAGAGAGAGAGAGAGAGAGAGAGAGAGAGAGAGAGAGAGAGAGAGAGAGAGAGAGAGAGAGAGAGAGAGAGAGAGAGGGAGAGGAGAGAGAGAGAGAGAGAGAGAGAGAGAGAGAGAGAGGGAGAGAGGGAGAGAGAGAGAGAGAGAGAGAGAGAGAGAGAGAGAGAGAGAGAGAGAGAGAGAGAGAGAGAGAGAGAGAGAGAGAGAGAGAGAGCAAGAGAGAGAGAAAGACCCAGAGAGAAAGAGTGCACGCGAGAGAGAGAGACCAAAAGAGAAAGAGCGAGAGAGAGAGAGAGAGAAAGACCAAGAGAGAGAGAAAGAAAGAAAGAGCGAGCGCACGCGAGAAAGAGAGACCAAGAGAAAGAAAGAGAGAGAGAGAGAGAGAGAAAAGGAGCGAGAGAGAGAGCGAGAGAGACAAACCCCCTACTTACACCAAAGCAAAGCAGAAGCGTCTCCTGTTTCCGCTCGTGTTCCTCGTGGGAGAAGAAGCAACAGATCCCAGACAGTGGAAGCTTCTTAAGAAATGGAGGTCGAAGGAGAGAGAAAAAAAGGAAATTCATTCATTCATAACTGAACATATGATAGATTAGGAAAAGGAGGTAAAATGTAACATGAATAAATTAAGATAGCGATAATGAGTGAAAAGAAACGGAATGTAGTAATGGTTTGAAAAATAGGATAACGAATTCAAATAAGTTCGAAAATGAGTGGACTGATCAAGTGAATTACATTAGGAAATAACGATAACAAAGGTCAACACGAATAAAAAAAATAAAGACAAAGACAAAAATGAGAAACAAAGAAACGGGAGAGAAAGCGGGTAATTCGGCACTGTTGCAACGGCAGAGATGATTGAATAATCATTTGCAGCGACGATGATGACGTTGAGCCGAGAATCCACCGGTTGAATAGTAGAATGGCCGAGTAACAAAAGAAATATAATGATGGAGATGGGTTTCGTCGTAAATAGGGGTCCAATTATGTCGAAATGCAAACAAGGGAAAAGCTATTTAGACCCGCGCTCTCTGGCTTTGCGAAGGCGCCTCTTCGAGTTTCTTTTGTTTTTCTTTTCTTTTTCTGTCTTTCTTGCTTTTATTTTTGCGTCTGTCTGTCTGTGTTTTTTTCTTTTTTTTTATCTCTTACTCTGTCTGTCCGTTTCTCCCTCTCTGTCTGCCAACCTGCGTTTCTCCCATACTTTGATTCTATACCTCTTTTTATAGTATACTTTCTCCCTCTCTCTCTCTCTCTCTTTTCTTCCCCCCCTCCCTCTCTCTCTCTCTCTTCTCAAAAAATCTATCTGCCTGTGTCTGTTCCTGTCTCTCTCATCATGTCTGTCGACCTGTCTGCATGTCTTTCCCCTCTGGGTGTCTCTCGTAAGCGATGAAACGAGAACCACATTTATGAGAATGAATGAGAGTCGTGAGGAGACCCCGGGCAAGAAAGCAAGTCGAAGCGTGGGCGTGAGACAGTTGTACAACCGCCCACGCCCGCCTCGAGAGCTGGAGGAATGCGGGCGGGAACAGCCAGCCTTCCGTGTGCGACGATAACTGTTTTCACTCGAAGGCCTCGGAAGATTGTCCTTCTCTTAATAATTATTATTTTTTTCTTTCTTTCTTGAATTCAATGTTACTTCTCTTCGGCGAATCCCAGTTCAAGCGAAAGCTTATCCTAGTCTTTCAAGTTTTCGTCGAGTTGCGCCTTCTGTTCCCGGTAATTTGTGTGTAGTGTTTGGGTCTTCTTTCTCTTTTTGTGAATGAACGGTTCCCGCGGTGATGGAATGTTCTTATTAGCTGACGTCACGACGCTTGCTTGCTGGATTTCTTGTTAGCCTACGCTTCTATTTCTTCTTTTTCTCCTTTTTTTTATCATTCATCGACGTCTTCTCTTTCTTCTTCTTCTTCTTCTTCTTCCTCTTTTTATGATTACATTCGTGCCGTGACGGGAAGTGTCATTTTAC
>BOPN01000077.1:660284-665284 GCA_017312705.2 Penaeus japonicus
CCTTCCGTTCCTCCCTCCCTTCCTCCCTTCCCATCAGTCTTCCTCCTCCCCCTCTTCCCCCTCCACCCTTTTCCTTCCCTCCCTTCCTCCCTTCCCATCAGTCTTCCTCCTCCCCCTCTTCCCCTTCACCCTTTCCTTCCGTTCCTCACACTCCTTCCTCCCTTCCCCATCAGTCTTCCTCCTCCACCCCTTTTCCTTCACCCTTCCTCCCTTCCCATCAGTCTTCTCCTCCCCCTCTTCCCCCTTCACCCTTTCCTTCCGTTCCTCCCTCCCTTCCTCCCTTCCCATCAGTCTTCCTCCTCCCCCTCTTCCCCCTCCACCCTTTCCTTCCCTCCACCCTCCCTTCCTCCCTTCCCATCAGTCTTCCTCCTCCCCCTCTTCCCCCTCCACCCTTTTCCTTCCCTCCCTTCCTCCCTTCCCTCCAGTCTTCCTCCTCCCCCTCTTCCCCCCTTCACCCTTTCCTTCCGTTCCTCCCTCCCTTCCTCCCTTCCCATCAGTCTTCCTCCTCCCCCTCTTCCCCCTCCACCCTTTTCCTTCCCTCCCTTCCTCCCTTCCCATCAGTCTTCCTCCTCCCCCTCTTCCCCTTCACCCTTTCCTTCCGTTCCTCCCCTCCCTTCCTCCCTTCCCCATCCAGTCTTCCTCCTCCCCCTCTTCCCCCTCCACCCTTTTCCTTCCTTCCTCCATCCCCTTCCTCCCTTCCCATCAGTCTTCCTCTCCCCTCTTCCCCCTTCACCCTTTCCTTCAGATTTCCTCCCTCCCTTCCTCCCTTCCCATCAGTCTTCCTCCTCCCCCTCTTCCCCCTCCACCCTTTCCTCCCTCCCTCCCTTCCTCCCTTCCCATCAGTCTTCCTCCTCCCCCTCTTCCCCCTCCACCCTTTTCCTTCCCTCCCTCCCTCCCTTCCTCCCTTCCCTTCAGTCTTCCTCCTCCCCCTCTTCCCCCTCCACCCTTTTCCTTCCCTCCCTCCCTCCCTTTCTCCCTTCCTCCCTTCCCATCAGTCTTCCTCCTCCCCCTCTTCCCCCTCCATCCTTTTCCTTCCATCCTTCCTACTCCTCCTTCTCTCTGTCTCTCCGAGCATTTATCGTATTCTTTACGTCTGTCTTACTTTCCTTCGATGTTTGTTCGTCTTGTGGTTTTTCTCGTTCCGGTTTCGTATTTTTTTTTTGTCTCATTTACTACTTCTGGAAGGATTTTCGCATGGTTGAGTCTCTCTCTCTCTCTCTCTCTCTCTCTCTCTCTCTCTCTCTCTCTCTCTCTCTCTCTCTCTCTCTCTCTCTCTCTCTCTCTCTCTCTCTCTCTCTCTATCTATCTATCTATCTATATTTCTCTCTCTGTCTCTCTCTCTCTCTCTTTCTCTTTCTGTCTCTATCTCTCTCTCTCTCTCTCTATTTCTGTCTCTATCTCTACCTCTGTCTCCGTCTTTCTCTCTCTCTTTCTCTCTATCTTTCTATCTATCTCTATCTTTCTATCTATCTCTATATCTTTATCTCTCTTTCTCTGTCTCTATTTCTGTCTCTGTCTCTATCTCTGTCTCCGTCTCCTTCTCTCCCTCTCTCTCCCACCCCCTCCCTCTGTTCCTGTGAATGTAACATTATAAACAAGTGTGTGAGTGTTGTTATATGTACGCACACGTGTTGGGCCAATGCTTTACTATGCATGTGCGTATGTATAAAGGTGTATGTGCACATATTCAGCATAAGATAAAATATGTGTGTGTGTATGTGTGCGCGACCAGCTGAATGGCGTTGTGTACAAGGCCAGAGGCAACGACATACATTTGGTGAGTGTGTGTGTAACCTTGGCGGCTTGAAACTCCAGTACTTGTATGAATGAATGTTCGGGTGTGTATGAGTGAGGGAAAGGGTAGGGGAGGGGAGGGGAGGAGGGGAGGGGAGGGGAGGGGAGGGAGGAGGGAGGGAGGGGAGGGAGCGGGGAGAGGGCGGAGGGGGAGAGCATTGGGAAAGCGGAGGAGGAGGAGGGGAATGAGGAGGAGGAGGAAAGAGGTGGGGAGGGAGGGAGGGAGAGGGGAGGAGGGGAGAGAGGAGGGAGAGGGAGGAGGAGAGGGGAGGGAGGGAGGGAGGGAGGGAGGAGGGAGGAGAGGGAGGAAGAGGAGGGGAGGGAGAGAAGGAGAGAGGAGGGAGAAAGAAGGAGGGAGGGAGGGAGGGAGGGAGGGGAGGAGGGAGGAGGGGAGGAGAGGAAGAGGAGGGGAATTGGCTCAAGGTGTAGTAGGGGAAAAAGTAGGGAAGAGAGGGAAAAGGTGTGGTAAGTCGAAGAGGAACAAAAGGGCAGAGAGAAAAAGAAGGGAAAAGAGGGAAGAGACGGGAAGGGGAAAGAATCGAAGGAAAGAATGGGGGGTGGGGGAAGGGGAGGAGGGGAAAGGAATGGGGGAAGGGGAGGAGGGGAAAGGAGTGAGGGGGACTGAGTGACCCCCCCCTCCCCCACCACACCTTCTCTTTCACCCTTCCACCACCCGCACAATCCGGCCGTATGCATGGCACACCCTTCTCAACGTTCAGTGACCTCCGTGTCTCTCTTTCTCCTTTTCCTTCTCGCTTTTCGCTCTTTCTTCTTCCTTCCTTTGTCGGTTGGTTACTTGTTCCTCTTTCTCTCTTGTCGTTCTTCTTTCTTTTAGTTGTTTCTTGTTTCTTATTTGTTAAGCTGATCGACCACCTGTCATATGTCATCTGTTCGTTATATATTCTCGCTTCTCTCTCTCTTTTTCTCTTTATCTTTCTCCTTCTCTCTTTCTCTCTCTCTCTCTCTCTCTCTCTCTCTCTCTCTCTCTCTCTCTCTCTCTCTCTCTCTCTCTCTCTCTCTCTCTCTCTCTCTCTCTCTCTCTCTCTCTCTTTCTCCCTTTCTCTCTCCATCTGTTTAGTTTCCTCTTCATCTGTCTTTTTCCTCGTCCCACAGTTATTCCTTGTGTTCTTCAATGTTTCCCTCTTTATCCAATCTCTCTCCCTTCAACCTGCCCCACACCTCTCCTTCCCTTTCCTCCTTCCTTCTTTCTCTCCCCTTCCTTCCATTTTCCTCCCGTTATCAGTCAGTTGTTTCTCGTTTTCCATGTCCCTATTCCCAATTTCTATTTCCATTCCTCCCTTCCTCCCTTTATCCTTCTTTTTCTTCCCTTTTTATCTCCTTTTTTCTTTCCTTTCTTTTATTTTCCCATCGTCTCTTCTTGGTTGTCTTCCTTCCTTCCTTCATTTCTTCGTCCATCGTCATTCTTCTATCGTTCATTTCCTCCTCTTCCTCCTATTCATCCTTCTTCTTCTTTTCTTCCTCCTTCCCTTCGTCTCTTGTCTTGTGCTGTTTTTCCTCTTCCCTTTCTTCCCCTCTTTTCTATCTCTCTCTTCTCTCTTCTTCCTTCTTCTCTCCTTTCCATCCTGCCTTTCTCACTTCAGTCTTTCAATTCTTCTTACTACGCCCTTTCTCTCATTTTCTCTCTCCGCTTTCTCTTCTTCCCTCCTTCACTTTTCTTTCCATTTCCTTATTTCCTACATTCTCTCATCCCTATTCCTCCCTCTTTCTCTCCCTCATTATTCCTTCCTTACTCACTCTCTCCCTCCTTTCTTCCTGCCAATTCCTCCTTTCTCTCCCCTTTTTTCTCTCCTTCCCTCCTCCCAATCCCACCTTCACCTTCCCTTCCATTTCAGTATTTCATCCTCTCCCTCCCTTCATCCCTTCCTCCCTCCCTCTCTCCCTTCCTTCCTCCCTTCCTTCCTCCCTCCCTCCCTCCCTCCCTCCCTCCCTCCCATCACCTCTCCGCCTCTACGCCCCTCCCTCCCTCCCTCCTTCCCACCCTCCCTCCTTCCCTCATTTCTTCCTTCCCTCCCTCCCTCCCTCCCTCCCTCCCATCACCTCTGGCCTCTCCGCCCCTCCCTCCCTCTTTCCCTCCCTCCCTCCCACCCTCCTTCCCTCCCTCCCATCACCTCTGGCCTCTCCGCCCCTCCTCCATCTATAGTACATCATCGAGGCCGCACCCAGTCACCTCTTCTATTCATTATTATTCAATTCGCTCTTCCCAGGAAGGCCAGGGAGTGGGCTGGCGCTGGCGATGGAATGGGGAGGGAGGGGACAGCGAGTGGGATGGGGGTGAGGGTGGGGGTGGGGGTGAGGGTGAGGAAGTGAGTAGAGAGGGGGGGATAGGGAGGGGAGGGTAGGAGGAGGAAGGGGGAAGAGAAAGAGGAGGAGGAGGGAAAGGAGGGAGAGAGGGGCGGGGAGAGGGGGAAGTTAGAAAGGAAGGGGGATATATAGAGGGAAGGAGAGGGGAGGGGCGAGTAGGAAGGGGGAGATAGAGAGGGAAGGAGAGGGGGGGCGAGTAGGAAGGGGGAGATAGAGAGGGAAGGAGAGGGGGTGGGGGTGAGTAGGAAGGGGGAGAGAAAGAGAGGAAGAGGAAAGCGAGGTGAGAAGGGAGGGTCGGGTAGAGGAAGGGAGAGAAAAAGGGAGGTAAGAAAGAAGAGAAGGAGAGAAGAATTGCTTGAACATAAGGGGGAAAAAGAGACGGAAAACAGAGAAAAAAGGAGAAAAAGAGGAAAGGAAAGAGGATGGAGAATCGAGGATCGAAACAAATAAACAAATAAACCACGAAAGAGACCAACCAGCGCGAACAAACAGAATAAGAAATCAGAAGAAAAAAAGAAAAGGCAAGAAAAGCGGAGAGGTGAAAGCAGACAAGGAAGGCAGAGGTGATCAAGGAAGCGGTGACAAGTGAGAAGCGGTGGACGCAGAGCCGCAGTGAAAGCGGAACACACTTAAACGCAACTTCAAAAAAGATCACGGGCGCCCCTGCAATGCCTTTCCTGGCGGGAGGATACACTATGCATGTAGGTTTATATATGTGTATATATATTTGTATATAGATATATTCATATGTATATATATATATATATATATATATATATATATATATATATATATATTTATATATATATAATCATATATATATATCTATACGTACATTTATATATGAACACACACACACACACACACACACACACACACACACA
>BOPN01000077.1:685284-687784 GCA_017312705.2 Penaeus japonicus
ACTAATGACGATGACGATAACGACGAAGGCAGGATGAATGGGTCTCGTCGACAGGAAGTTGTAGAAGAGCGAGATGACTGAGTCGGTCACAAGGCGCCCCAAGGTCACACGAGTGTCTCTCGGTCTCGCAGGTGTGACACGCTCTTCGCAGGTGTCTTCTCTCGGTCTCTCGCTGTCTCTCTCGCCCTTTGTCTCCGTCTGTCGGTTTGGCTAATTCGTCTGGGGTTTGGGGTCTCTTTCTCTCTCTCTCTCTCTCGCTCTCTTTCTGTCTCTGTCTCTCTCTCTCTCTCTGTCTCCGTCTCCGTCTCCGTCTCCGTCTCTCTCTCTCTCTCTCTCTCTCTCTCTCTCTCTCTCTCTCTCTCGCTCTCTTTCTGTCTCTGTCTCTCTCTCTCTCTCTTTCTCTCTTTCTTTCTCTCTCTGATCCCTCTGTGACAACTCTCTCTCTCCCTCTCTCCCTTCCTCCCTCTTTGTCAATCTGTCTCTCTCTCTCTCTCCCTCCCTCCCTCTCCCTCTCTCTCTCTCTCTTGCTTCTAACGGGGCCCAGTTTATGATTATGATGGAGTGGCGAAGCAGATGGATGTGTTTGTGATGGTGATGATCAGTTCTATCCTTCTGTGTCTATCCTTCTATCGCTAAATGTATATCCCAACATTTATCTTCGTTTTTTTTTCTCCTTTTATTTCAGTACAACGTCTACCTCCATGGCCAAATTTCATCCGGGGATGCCATCCTTGAAGTACTCCCTCATCCTTCACCCTTCCTCCCTCCCCCCCCCCCCCCTTTCCCGACCCTTCCCACTCTATCCCTCGCCTAACCCCATCCCTCCCCCATGGCCTTCCCTTCCCTCCCCTAAGGCCTTCCCTCCTCTCCCTCTCCTCCCTTCACCTTTTGGAGGGAAGGCGAGCGTGAAGCCTCGCACCACTGCACAACCCGCACCATTCTACGATCAACACAACCCGGATGTATACAAAGTAACCTGACCTGCCCATGTGCTCACGTCCAGAAAAGCGACATGTGCCTGATTAATATTCTCTCTTACGCTACAATACAACCCGGATATACAAGACTGAAGAGTCAGAAAGGATTGGAGGGGGGTGAAGGAGGGACATATATGGCCTATACATAAATAAATGCGAACTACAACCAGACTCGAAAATACAACACGGATTCAGATTCACGGTCGGCTAAAGCTAACAACCCGAGAGAGAGAGAGAGAGAGAGAGAGAGAGAGAGAGAGAGAGAGAGAGAGAGAGAGAGAGAGAGAGAGAGAGAGAGAGAGAGAGAGAGAGAGAGAGAGAGAGAGAGAGAGATCGAAAGTTATTACGTACATCTCAAAAGGATGAGAGAGAGAGAGAGAGCGAGAGAGAGAGAGAGAGAGAGAGAGATCGAAACACACACGCCATGAACTGCATGTATTCATGAACGCACCAAGACGTAATCCGCCATATCCTAACAATAGAAACAGCCCAGGACACGTCATGATTTCACTGCATCGCAACCCGGACCTAGTCCATGGCCGCGGAATAACAACCGGCGCGCCTCACTTGAATTCTAACTGGCGCTACGTTCCCGTTCGGGCTTGTGTGGCCTGTGACACTTGGAATAACAGGGTGTTGGGGGTGGGGGTGGGGGAGGGGAAGGGGAGGGAGGAGGCAGGGGGCTGGGGAAGGAGGGGGGGAGGCTGGGTGTTGGGGGTAAGGGTGAGGGAGGGATGGGGAAGGAGAGGGGAGGCAGGGGGCTGGGGAAGGGTGCTGGAGGTAGGGGTGGGGGAGGGGAAGGGGGGTGGGGAGGCAGGGGGCTGGGGAATGAGGGAGGAGGCAGGGTGTTGGGTGAGAGGAAGGGGTAGGCAGGGGGCAGGGGTGGGGGAGGGGTATAGGGGGGAGGAGGCAGGGGGCTTGGGGTAGGAGAAGGAGGGAGGCGGCTGGGGAAGGAAGGGGGAGGCAGGGGGCTGGGGCTTGGGAAGGGGGAGGCTGGGGGTAGGTGGAAGGAGGGAGGAGGCAGGGGGCTGGGGCTTGGGAAGGGGAGAGGCAAGGGGCTGGGGAAGGAGGGGGGAGGCAGGGGGGAGGGGGGGGTTGTGAAGTGGGTTTCAATTGCTTATTCTTTTTTCTTTTTTCTTTGTTGTTATTCTTGTCGTTATTATTATCTTTGTTATTATCGCTGTCCTTGTTGTTGTTATGTGTTGTAATGATAAAAGTAATTGTTATGATGCTGTTGATAGTGATAATAATGATAATGATGATAATTATGATAATATTTGTAACAACATAAATAATGATAATGATAACGACAATAATAACCATTATTGACTTTATTGATATTAATAATGCTGTTACCATCATTGCTATTGTTATCATTATCATTTTTTACAAACATCAACATTATCATTATTATTATTATTATTATTATTATTGTTATTATCATTGATAATGATATCATCATTATTATTATCATTAGTATCATTATTATTAGTAGTATATTTATCATTGTTATTATTATTATC
>BOPN01000077.1:702784-710284 GCA_017312705.2 Penaeus japonicus
GGGGAGGGAGTGTAGGGGAAGTAGTGTATGGGAGGGAGTGTGGGGGAGGGAATGTATGGGAGGGATTGTGGGGAAGGGAGTGTGAGGGAAAGGAGTGCGGGGGAGGGAGTGTTTGGGGAAGATAGTGTGGGGAGGGAGTGTTTGGAAGGGGAGGGATAGTGTGGGGAGGGAGTGTGGGGGAGTGAGTGAATGGGGAGGGAGTGGGGGAAAAGGAAAAAGAGGAAGAAGGGGAGGAGGAGGAAGGAGAAGGAGGGGAGGAAGGGGAAGAAGAGTGTGTGGAAAGGGAGTGTGGGAGAGGGAGTGTGTGTGAAGGGAGTGTTGATGAGGGAGTATGGGGGGGGGGGGGGAGGGGGTATGAAAGGAGTGTTTAAGGAGGGAGTATGGGGAAGGGAGTGAGTGCAGAGGGAGTGTGGAAGAGGGAGTGGGTGGGGAAGGAGTGGGGGGGGGGGGTGGGGGCAGGGAGTGTTTGGGGAGGGAGTGTGGGGGAGGGAGTGTGGGGAGGGAGTGTTTGGGGGGAGTGTGGGGGGAGGGAGTGAGTAGGGAGGGAGTGGGGGGAGGGAGTGTGGGGAGGGAGTGTGGGGAGGGAGTGTTTGGGGGGGAGTGTGGGAGGAGGGAGTGAATAGGGAGGGAGTGGGGGGAGGGAGTGTGGGGAAGGAGTGTTTGGGGAGGGAGTGTGGGGGGAGGGAGTGTGGGGAGAGAGAGTATGGGGGGGAGGGAGTATGGAGGGAGGGAGGTGTGGGGGGGTTAGTGGGGAGGGAGTGTTTGGAGAGGGGTGTGTGGGAAGGGAGTGTTTAAGGAGGGAGTGTGGGGGAGAGAGTGAGTGCAGAGTTAGTGTAGGGGAGAGAGTGGAGTGGTAGGGATTGTTTGGGGAGGGAGTGTGGGGGAGGGAGTCTTGGGGGAGGGAATGTGAGGGGGAGGGAGTGTGGAGGGTTAGTGGGGAGGGAGTGTGGGTGAGGGAGTATGTGGGGAAGGAGTGTGGGGGAGTGAGTGAGTGGGGAGGAAATGTGAGGGAGGGAGTGTGTGGGGGGTTAGTGGGGAGTGAGTGAGTGGGGAGTGAGTGAGTGGGGAGGGAATGTGTGGGAGGGAGTGTGGGGGAGGGAGTGAGTGCAGAGGGAGTGTTGGGGGAAAGAGTGTGTGGGGGAGGGAGTGTTTGGGGAGGGAATGTGGGGGAGGAAGTGTGTTGGAGGGAGTGTGTGGGGAGTGAGTATGTGGGGAGGTAGTGTGGGGGAAGGAGGTGTGGCGACGTCCCCCTCCCCCTCCCCCCCCCTCCCCCCTCGCAAGACAGGCCAGGTGACCGCCCGCTCGAGACCTGGCAACGGCTGCCTTCCATTCATGCACCTGCAGGTACAGCGTCCCTCGGATATATGGACCCGCTGAGGCATCCACCGGTCATGAGGACCTGCGCCTGCCTTGCCTTCCTCACTGGCCGCTTGCTTGGCTGCCTCACTACCTGCCTCATTTCCTGCCTTCGCGTCTGCCTGCTTGTCCGCCTGCTGACCGCACTGCCTATCTGCTGGACCCGCCGAGCCAGACTCTCTACTAGTGTAAGTTAACCTTATTTGTACCTTAGGGCCCCGGACCTGCACGGCCGCCCGAATTATGAATGCCCGCGTCGAGTGCGCCAGCCGCCGAGGTCCTGCGAACTCCTTTCTGGATCCTGCACTCTCCCTCTCTCTCTCTCTCTCTCTCTCTCTGCTTGTCTGCTTGTCTCTCTTTCTCTCTGTCTGCTTGTTCGTCTGTCTGCGTGCTTGACTGTGTTCTTTGTCTGTTTCTGTGTGTGTGTGTGCTTGTGTCCCCTTGTCTCTTCCTGTCTTTCTGTCCTTTTCCTTTTTTTAACAGACTGTCTGTCTGTCATTCTGCTCGTCTGTTTGTCTGTTTACATGTCTGCACACTAACCGAATGTCTGCCTGTCTTTCTACTCGTTTGTTTATCTGTTTACATGTCTGCACACTAACCGACTATCTGTCTGGTTGCTTGTCTTCTTCTCCTTGTCTTTCTTTCTATGTGTATGTTCGTACTTACATGTACTTCATATATTAGCATCAGCGATATTTCCCATGAGCAAATTTGAATTGCGTCCATGTCTAGGAAAATATGTTTTTAATTCTTTCTATCAATGTTTAACTTTTGCAACTGATGTGTTCTGATATTTTTTAACACCTTGGCTGGTTTATTTAGTTAGATACTAAAGCTATACATATTATATGATATATGTACATTTCAGCCCAAAATGTGCACGTGGTTGTACACAGACATATATACCAATGCGCACACACACAGTCTCACACACACACACACACTCACACGCACACACAGACACATACACACACACACACACACAATCACACACACACACACACACACACACACACACACACACACATACACACACCCTGCACCAGCTGCCTAACCATCTGCACATCCCTGGAGCATCCATGTTGTGCCTCGTAGAAAAAAGACTAAAAACTTGTTCGGTGCAGATGATTCTAGACTCAGCTGAATATTTTTTTCATCAAAATTTCTCTCTCCCTCTAGTCTTTGGGCGCTGAGCCGCGGGCGCCGTGTCACTCCCGTGTTCCCCGCAGCGGCGTCCGTTCGGCACAGCGTCCGCGGCGACGGCGGTGCGGAGGCGAGGCCACGAGGGCACAGGTGAGCATCTGCGACGGGCGGCGAGGGGCGGCGGAGGCGGCCGGGCCGGGCTGCCGCTGGTAAAGGGCGAGTGAAAGGCCTGGACGCGGCGGCGGAGCGGCCCAGCGCCCGCCCGCCCGCCCGCCCGCCCGCCCGCCCGCCGTACAGTGGCTGTCCCTTCCAGCGACCACTTATCCGCCGCCATGTTTGCAACAGAACCGCCCACGGACGCCGCAATTCTTGATAAAGGGAAGGAAAGGAAGGCCTCGGTCGTCCCTCTGCCACGATAGCATTAGAAACAGAAAATCGGAATCAGAGATAAGATTCCCACGGCTTCTTCATCGCACCTCCAGTAGATGCGGCAGCCCTTCTCCTCGCTTCGTCAGAAGGCAGCAAACCAAAACAAAGGCGAAAATGTTGCAGAGGAAATGGCAATTAAGAACGAGAGGCCCCATCCAGCGCGCCGCCGCACGTGGAGCTCGACAAGACCCTCGCTAACACGACGGCGCCAGAAATTACGAGTGCAAAGTGCCAGTCTAGACGCGATGGTGCCATGAAGTAGCGGTGCCATTGTCGCAGGTGGCGCGTTTGTGCCCCTTACACACTTAATGCGTCAGCGCTGTCGGGGTTAAGTAGGCTACTTCAGCGCAATGCTATTAGATGTTAGAAATTATAGCAAGATGCTATATCAAGACGCACAAAAGTTACATGACCATGTTTAAAGCTCTTGTTATCTGATATACAATAAAATGATAGTGACTAGAATTTAAGACTTTTATGACACGTTCTGCTCGCTATACCTTAAGACCAACAGATAGAGAAGGTATACTGGTAGAATTCTCCCGACAGACCAGGACACGCCCATGAGTATAGATAGAATAAATGGACTGGCAGATTGACAGGTGTCTAGAGCGAGAGACAGAAGGTGGAAGGGAGAGGGAAAGTGAAACAGAATATGAAGTGGAGATCGAGCAAGCCATCATCGATCTGCTAAAATTCTTCAAAGGCTCCACAGCTCTTCCCCGACTGATATACTTCGCCAGGTGCGGATAGGCCAGCGCGTGTCTTAAAAAGCTGTTACAGTGTTAATCCACACGTAGCCCCACCAGACCCCCGCCCGGGGCTGGGTCAGGCCAAGCTGCTGCCTTTGCTCACATTGCTGGTCCTTCACCCCCCCCCCCCTCCTCCCTTCGAACCCCTCTTAGCCTGGCCTACCTCCCAACCCCATCCATTTGGACGACGCGCCCTAACGACCTGCGTCGCCCCTTATTCATCCCTTAGCCCTTAAAGGACGCGGCGCAACGACCCCTGCGTCAAGCCTCCCTCGACTCGTAAAGGACAAGGCACAACGACCCTGCCGTGTCCCTCCCCCACCCCCCCCCCACCCCACCCCCACCCCTCCTCCTTAACCTCGTAAAGGACGGCGCAACGACCCTGCGTCACTCGAGGAACCAACTCTCGCACGAAGAAACGAAAACTATTGAAACATATTTCCGAAGCGGGTGCCCCGGTGGCGCGAGCCTGTACCCCACCTCCATATATGGCGGCAACACTCCCTCACTTCGATAACATATACCTCATCTTCAAGGCGTCCTTTTCGAATGCCTTCTCCAGATTAAACTCGACAGGCGGTCATGCAACTGTCGAGCGAATTTTTCGAATGGTGCGTTGATCCGGGGGAGTCGTCGCCTCGGGGCATGCTGTTGTCCGGGCTCCGAGGAATACAAATCTCGGGACAGCGAAGAATCTCGAGAGAAGTGTCTGAGATGGCCTTTTACGGCGCGGCTCCGACCGTCTCCTGGCGAACTGTCGTACAGTGGCCGGAGTGCGTCGGGGCACCGCACGGCCGCCCTCCTTCCTTCGCCGACGATAAGGACAAGACCTACGCTCTCTGGCGCCCCTTTCCAACGGGAGGGCGGGCCGGACCCCCGGCGACCTGGCAGGACCAGGAGTGCTCCCTCAGGCTGCGGCGGCGCTGACGACAGGCACCGCGCGACGGACGGGCGTGACGTCTTCGAGGTCGCCGTGACGGTGGACAGGTGGCTCAGCACCGTCAACAAATCACGAACTTGTGGACAGATGGCATGGGCGGCGGGCGGGCAGCGCGTGGGCAAGCAGGTTCTAGGGTGGGCAGACGAGCAAGCATCAGGTCCGTTAACAGCCAGGCTTGCCCGCAGTCCCAGGCGATATCAGTGGCAGGCTGCTTCTTCCTGCGTCATGCCGATCGCAGGCTGATTCTGGAGTTAGAGGGACTGTGCACCCGGGAGGAAGAAAAGTAGTGGCTGGCGACCACGATCGGAAAATCCAAAACATTTATCGCCGCGAGAAATATCACAAATACGTTTGGCACAGCCTTGAACACGTCGCCATGTGGCACTCATTGTTGAGAACACACCTGCTTATCCACATGCGCTAAAATTAACCCAGTCTCTGTCAAATTCGGCTGCAATCAACTCATAAGAATCACCAGTCGTATTCAAAAGCTAGTATCATAAATATATAGCCTAGTATAATAAGTATATTGCCTATACTTCATTCATACTGACTACTTACTCTGGTCTGTAGTGCCTCTGCATTTGAAAGATACCGTAGAATAATTATACGCAAGAGGTCGGAAATTCTGCGCTTTTTCCTTCGAAAACCTTCCTTCTATTCGACTGTATCTGATACGTAAAATAATCAATCATAAAATACAAAAACCCTCTTACAGCTTGGTACAGCCCCAATGCACGATAAAAGTATACCCTACAGATATCGAAAGCGATTGACGTACAAGAAATACAAGTACATGTATAAACATTTTGCACCTCCCTTAACAAACTTGAGCCGAATGGAAAGCAAATAATAAATATGGCCTGGTATTCCAACCGGATTCAAGTATCATCATACAGCAGACACTGGTATCCATTCACACTTCAGTCCAAAGGATCGCGCGTGGTAAATTCCTCAAACTATAGAAGCAGGACGCCTGTGTGTACCAGCGTGATAGACAAGTTCGCCAAAGTGCTGAATAAGGGTCATTATAGCATTGGAAACAGTGGAATTTTAGATCAAAGGGTGTATATAGATGTTAGTGGCCGACATACTATATAGGTGGGCTTATTGCGAATCAGTCGAGTCGTGCAGGTGTTCAATACTCCGACGTTGTACAGGTGTGTTACGACCCAGTGTTCTACGCACTTGTACCTGCTAAGATTCTTTCGTCCCGGCTCCACCCCTCTCCTCCCCCACGTCTCTCTTTCTCTCTCTCTCTCTCTCTCTCTCTCTCTCTCTCTCTCTCTCTCTCTCCCTCTCCCTCTCTCTTCATATATATCACCACCACTACCGCCACTCGCTCTAGTGTTTCTCTCTCTCTCTCACTCTCTCTCTCTCTCTCTCCCTCTCTCTCTCTCTCTCTCTTTCTTCTCTCTCTCTCTTTCTCTCTCTTTCTTTCTCTCTCTCTCTCTCTCTCTCTCTCTCTCTCTCTCTCTCTCTCTCTCTCTCTCTCTCTCTCTCACTCTCTCTCTCTCTCCCTCCCTTTCTCTCTCTCTCTCTCTCTCTCTCTCTCTCTCTCTCTCTCTCTCTCTCTCTCTCTCTCTCTCTCTCTCTCTCTCTCTCTCTCTCTCTCTCTCTCTCTCTCTCTCTCTCTCTCTCCCTCCCTCCCTCTCTCTCTCTCTCTCTCTCTCTCTCTCACTCTCTCTCTCTCCTCTCTCTCTCTCTCTCTCTCTCTCTCTCTCTCTCTCTCTCTCTCTCTCCCTTTCTTTCCTTCTTCCTCTCTCCCTGTCTACCGGCTTCCCCATCCTTCCCTATCTCCATCTCTATCTGCTTTCCCATCCTTTCCTTTCTCCCTCTACCTCCTGTGTCCATTACAGCCTGCTTGCCTCCGTCGAATACCTGTTCTGCCAGCGGGTCGAAACCTTTGATTTATCAGGCCAAGTTGACGGCTTAGGGAATTATGATACAGATTATATACAAAAAGTGATATTTGATACCCAGCTTGATAAGGTATAAAAACATACTCTTAAGGGGCATTCTTCATCATTTTTGGCAGATTAAGTTTCGCCAAAAAATTCCCGCCGGATTTTGACAAGATTTATGCGTTATTATTCAAACACCTTCATCCTCCTCCTTCCATCCATCCACATCCGTCCTCATCCACCCCCTCCACACACACCCCTTCTTCTTCTCCTCCTCCTCCTCCTCCTCCTCCTTCTTCTTCTTCTTCTTTTTTTTAAACGGAGAGAAAGAATGTTTGGCCTTACGTCCGGCAGCGGTGTTCGCGGTATGACTACATTCCTGAAAGTTTTCATCAATGAGAAAATCTTCAGGTGTCTACTTATGAATGGGGGCGAGGTCTCTCTCGATCTTAGCCCCCCCCCCCCCCCCCCCCTCCCTCCCCTTCTTCCCCCTTCTTCCCCCCCCCCTCACTTCCTTCTACTTCCTTTAAGTGAGAAGGAGTTTTACGTCTACTGTAGATAGGATGAGGGCTGTGCGTGTCTCACTTCTCTTTATATTTTGTTTGTTGTTATCTTTGTTATCGCTACGGTGTTTGTTCTTGTTTTGGTGGTTGTGTTATGAATGTTGTTATTATCCTAATTATTATTATTATTATTATCACTATTGTTGTTGCTGTCATTATCTATTGTGGTCATTATCATTATTATCACTATTATTATTACGACTTATCAGTTATCATTATCACTACTATTATCAACATCATTATTATCATTTTATTATTGTTTTTATTATTATTGTCCTTATCATTATCGTTATTATGATTATCAAATTTTTGTCATTACAGTTATCATTGCCATTATTATTGTTGTTGATGCCATCATTATCTAATACTATGATCATTATCATTATCGTCATTATTATTATCATTATTATTAT
>BOPN01000077.1:735284-737784 GCA_017312705.2 Penaeus japonicus
CATTCTCAACCATCGAGGATGGAAATGGTCTCTCTATGATACTTATTGATATAACATACTACATCATACTGCAATAACATTCAGTATATGAGAGTATGTTGTTAGAATATTAGTATGTCGTTAGTCTAAAAATAGATCTCTCATTCAACAGCATCTTATTAAAAGAAGAAGAAGGTAGACAAGCTGATGGAAAAGACGTAAGAGAGAGAGAGAAAAAAAAAAAAAATGGAGAAGAAAAGAAGGGAAAGAAAGGAAGGAGGAGGAGGAGCTGGAGGAAAAGGAAGACGAAGAGGAGGTGGAGGAGGAGGAGGTAAAGGTGGAGGAGGTGGAGGGAGGTGAAGGTGGAGGAGGAGGAGGTGGAGGAGTAGTTGGAGGTGGAGGAGGAGGAGGTGGAGGTGGAGGAGTAGTTGGAGGTGGAGGAAGAGGAGGTGGAGGGGGAGGAGGCGGAGGTGTAGGAAGTGGTGGAGGAGGAGGAGGTGGAGTTGGAGTTGGAGGTGGAGGAAGAGGAGGAGAAGGTGGAGGAGGAGGGGGAGGTGGAGGTGGAGGAGGAGGAGGAGGAGGAGGAGGTGGTGGTGGTGGTGGAGGAGGTGGAGGAGGAGGATGTGGATTTGTTGGTGGAGGTGTAGGAAGAGAAGGAGGAAGAGATGGTGGTGGGGGAGGTGGAGGTGGAGATAGAGGTGGAGGAGGAGGATGTGGATTTGTTGGTGGAGGTGGAGGAAGAGAAGGAGGAAGAGATGGTGGTGGGGGAGGTGGAGGTGGAGTTGGAGGTGGAGGTGGAGGTGGAGGAGGAGGAGAAGGAGGAGGAGGAGGATGTGGATTTGGAGGTGGATTTGGAGGTGGAGGTGGAGGTGGAGGTGGAGGTGGAGGTGGAGGTGGAGGTGGAGGTGGAGGTGGAGGTGGAGGTGGAGGTGGAGGTGGAGGTGGAGGTGGAGGTGGAGGAGGAGGAGGAGGAGGAGGAGGAGGAGGAGGAGGAGGAGGAGGAGGAGGAGGAGGAGGAGGAGGAGGAGGAGGAGGAGGAGGAGGAGGAGGAGGAGGAGGAGGAGGAGGAGGAGGAGGAGGAGGAGGAGGTGGAGGTGGAGGTGGAGGTGGAGGTGGAGGTGGTGGTGGAGGTGGAGGTGGAGGTGGAGGTGGAGGAGGTGGAGGAGGAGGTGGAGGAGAAGTATCAGAAAAAAGAAGAAAAAGAAGAAGAGGAAGAATTAGAATGATAATAATGAGGAGGAGAAGGAAAGAAGAAAAGGAAACAGAAAAAGAAGAAGAAACGAAATGGAAGAACAAGAAGAAAGAGAATTGACATTAATGATGATTATGATGATGATTTTGAGAATTATAATGATAATGATAAGGATGACAATGATAGAGATAATGATAATATTAATAATTAATAATAACAATAATAACAATATCAATATGAATAGATGATAACAAGAACAACAGTAAGAATTATAAGAATAATACTGATAGTAGATGATAACAACAAATAATACAATGATAATTATAGTGATGGTGATGATGCTTATGATAGTGATGATGACGATGAGGGGGGAGAGGATGATGATAATAATGATATTTTTTATGATGACATGATAATAATTATTATATTTTTTACGATGACAATAATTACAATGACGAAGATGATGGAGATGAGGATGATGATGACAATGATACTGTGAGTAATTATGATAATGATAATTACAGTAAGACTAATAATGATAATGAGAGTAATGATGATACTGATAATTACAGTAATACTAATAATGAAAATAAAAGTAATAATGAAAATGATAACTAGAATAATGCTAATAATGATAATGAGATAATGATGATAATGATAACAACAATGACAATAATGATATCATAATGATATCTTGATGGTAATAATGATATAACTGACGGTCATAATGATCACAAAAATAAGGGCACGAAGCACCAGTACTAATGAGACGTGACTTGAAAAACAGGCTGGACGATTTAGTCTGGGAAAAGGGGGCGGGTGGGGGGGGGAGGAAGGAAGGAAGGGGGGAAGAGGAAGGAAGGGGGGGAGGAAGAAGGGAAAGGGGAGAGGGGAGAGGAAGAAAGGGGAGGGGAGAGGAAGGAAGGGGGGGGGGAAGAGGAAGGGAAGGGGGAGGAGGGGAGAGGAAGGAGAGGAAGGAAGGGGGGAGGAAGAAGGGAAGGGGGGCAGGGGAGGGGGAGGAGAGAGGAGAGGGGAAGGAGAGGGGAGGGGAGGGGAAGGAGAGATGAGGGGGAGGAAGGAGGAGAGAGAGGGGAGGAAGGAGAGTGTGGAGAGGAAGGAGAGCGGACGGGGGTAGGAAGGGAGAGAGGAAGGAGGAGGAGAAGGGGAGAGGGAGGGAGAGGAAGAGGAAGGAGAGGGTAGAGGAGAAGAAGGAGGAAAGAAAGGAAGCATGAGAAAAGGAATAAGGAAAGAGGGGATAATAAAAAGGAAAGAGAAAGAAGAGGAGAGACAGCGAAGAAAGAGACAAGAAGGAAAGAAAAGAAAGAAAAG
>BOPN01000077.1:745284-750284 GCA_017312705.2 Penaeus japonicus
ATCGATCCCGCCCACACCATGACCTGCCCATTTCCCTCTTGGCGCCGCCCCCCCCCCTCCCCCTTCCAGCACGCCCACGGGTAAGGACTGATAATACATACACGCCCATTATAAAAATCCACGTGCCGAAGCTACGCTCATGCATACGCCCATTTCCTAGTCAAGTCAGCTGTCCAGTCGCCCACGCTCCCGCCCGCCCGCCCGCCCGCAATCCCGCCCATGTCTACACACCTGGAGAAGGCAGAGGGCGAGGAGGAGGGGGGGGGTAGGAGGATAGGGGCTGTGTTTCTAGACTCTATGTTTTCTCTATGTTTTCCTTTCGTTTTTTTTTCTATGTCTATTTTTATTTGTTTCTCTTTGCTCATATAATTACTCAAATCATTATCGTTGACCTCATGAACAAAAAGATAATCAATCATCATCATTATCATTATCACTTCGATTATCACTAGTGTTGTGCTGTTACCATGATTATCACTATCATTCTTCCTACCATTCCGCATCATCTCTTCTGCTTTTCATCATCATTATTTTATTTATATCTTTCTTGTATCCTCACAAGTCCTGATTCATGTTTCCTAACCTACCTATTGCCTATTTCCTTTTCTTCTCTTTCGTCGGATTTCTTTATCTATCCCCCTCTCTATATCTATCTATTCCTCTTGTTTACTATATCTTGTTTCCTCTTTCTTTATCTATCAATCCACTATCTATTCATCTATTCCTCTTGCTTCCTGTGTCCCTTCTTCTTTTTGACTTGTCTATTTACTTTTTCTCTATCCTTTCTCTATCCCTTCTCTATCTCTGCTTCCTTTTTTTATATATAATATATGTGCCTTATCTATCCACTTATTGGCTGAACTATCTATCGCTATTGACTGACCTATCTATCGCTATTGGCTGACCTATCTATCGCTATTGACTGACCTATCTATCGCTATTGACTGACCTATCTATCGCGATTGACTGACCTATCTATCGCTATTGGCTGACCTATCTATCGCTATTGACTGACCTATCTATCGCTATTGACTGACCTATCTATCGCTATTGACTGACCTATCTATCGCTATTGACTGACCTATCTATCGCTATTGACTGACCTATCTATCGCTATTGATTGACCTATCTATCACTATTGACTAACCTATCTATCACTATTGACTAACCTATCTATCGCTATTGACTGATCTATCTATCGCTATTGACTGACCTATCTATCGCTATTGACTGACCTATCCATCTGTCTATAATTATCTAATTATCTATATCTGTCTGTCCATCCATCAATCCATATATCTGTCTATCTATCAATCAATCTGTCTATCTATCTATCTATCTATTTATCTATAAACATATCAATCTATCTGTCTGTTTATCCATCTATCTATCTATCAATCGATTTTTCTATCTATCCATTTACTTAACCACCCATCCATCTATCCGTCCATCTATCTATCTATTTATCTATCTATCCATCCATCCATCCATCCATCCATCCATCCATTTACATCCTTCTAAATCTCATAGGTGGAGCGCCACCTTGGGCGCTCCACCTATGAATTCTCTCCACCACCACCTCCTCCTCCTGCTTCTCCTTCGCCTTCTCCTCCACTTCCACTATCCTTTTTCTTCTTCTCCTCCACCTCCTCCATTCTTCTCTTCTTCAACTTCCTCTGCTCCTCCTTCGTATCCTCCTCTTCACACTTTCAACCTCTCCTCCTTCTCCACTTCTCCAATCTCCTCCTCTTCCTCCTCCTTCACATTCTCCTCATCCCCCTCCTCCTCCTCCTCCACTTCATCCACAACCTCCACTACCTCCTCCTTCTTCTTCACCTCCTTTCTTTACCTCCTCCACCTCCTCCTCCTCCTCTTCTTCTCCTCCCCTCTCTTCACCCCCTCCTCTCATCCCCTACCCCTCCCTCCCACTCCCCTCTCCCTCCCTCCCACTCCCCTCCCTTCCCCTCCCTCCCCTCACCCCCCACACCCGCACAGGCTCCCACACCCACATAATTTGGCCAGCAGCGCAGCGAGGTCCGGCTGGCCCAACCCTTCGCTCCTCCATTGATAAATCTGTACTCAATATAGAGCTTCTGAATAGTTGTCGTTGGCGCTTGGCCCAGTTCCAGTGTCCAGCCCCCCTTCCCCTCCCCCTCCCCCTCCCCCTCCCTCACTCCCTTACCCCTCCTACCTCCTTACCTTTCTTTTCTCCTACCTACTTTTCTCCTAGCTTCCTCTACCTTCCTCTATTTTCCCTTCTTTTCTCTTACCCCTTTTCTTCCTCGTCACTCTTCCCCTTTTCCTTCTCCCCATTCTTCCACTTTTCTTTCTCCACCCTCTTTCCCCCTTTCCTTTCTCCCTCTCTCCCTTTCCATTCTTCTTCTTCTCCTCCTCCTCCTCCTCCTCCTCCTCCTCCTCCTCCTCCTCCTCCTCCTCCTCCTCCTCCTCCTCCTCCTCCTCCTCCTCCTCCTCCCCTTCTCCTCCTCCTCCTCCTCCTCCTCCTCCTCCTCCTCCTCCTCCTCCTCCTCCTCCTCCTCCTCCTCCTCCTCCTCTCCTCCCCCTCCTCCTCCTCCTCCTCCTCCTCTTCCTCCTACTCCTCCTCCTCCTCCTCACCCTCTCCCCTCCCCCCCTCCCCCCCTCCCTCTTTCTTGTCTCCAAGCGCGGGTGTCCGATTTTGGCTTTTGTTTATTTCTTAGATTTTTTAAAAACTTGTTTATCTTCATTATTATTATTGTTTATTTACCTATTTATTCATTTATCCTTTTTTTTTAGGTTGTATTGTTTTAAGATGCAAAGAAGCAAATGGATGTTTGAGTATCCTGTAAACTGATGCATGTGCGCACACGTGACCACACTCCTATCAACGCTCGTAAATACAAACACACACACACACACACACACACACACTCACACACACACACACACACACACACACACACACACACACAACCCCCCCCCCAAAGCACACACACACAACCCCCCCCCCCTCAACACCTCCCCAACACACAAACACACAACACCCCCCCAACACCTCCCCAACACACTAACCTCCCCCCCAACACACACACACACACTAACCCCCCCCAACACCCCCTCCCCCCGTCCCCAAAGCAAAACAAACGAAGATAAATAACAAGAATCACAATAGCAGAGTGGGTGTACCTGCTACGCTCTCCCGTCCAAACACAATATTGCAACCATCGCTCGATACACATACATATATCTATAACTAAAGATAATTTATTTCTACCCGGCCGCCCACGACCCCACGCCCATTTCCGATCGCTTGTGAATCCTAGTCACTCCCCCCCCCCCCTACTCCTCCCCCTACCTAACCCCCCTCCTATCACGCCCATCTCCCTAACCTCCCTCCCCCCCAACAAAAAAAAATCTTTCGACCTCTGGCTAAACCACGCCCATATACGCCCATTTTGTCGCTGATATGAATCCTCTCACGCCCACGAACTTTTACTCCAAATGCATCACTTTTTTATCTCTCTCTCTAAACTCTGTTGGTGTTTTTCTTTTCTTTCTATTTATTGTCCTTTTCTTTCGTTGTTCTGTTTCTGGGGTTTTATTGATTTCTCTATCTATTAATTTCTCTATTCCTTATTCATTGGTTTATTCATCCATCTATTGAATTAGCTGTTTATATATATGTATTTAGCTATCTATCTATCTTCTTCTCCCTCTTTTCTTCCATCATTCAATCACTCCCATAAGATTTATTCTTTCTTTCTAACTTTTATCTTTTTTCTCACCTCTTCTTTTTTTCATTCTCTCCTACCTCCTCCCCCTTCCCCCCCCCCCTTTTTTTTATCCCTTTAGACCTTTTATCTTTCTATCTCCTCTCCCTGTCTTTCTGACTCTCTCTCTCTCTCTCTCTTCTCCTCTCATCCTCCCATCCCCTCTCCTCTCTTTTTCTGTTTTCCCCTTTTTTTTCGAAATCTCTTCCCTTCTCATTTCCCCTCTCCTCTCTCCTAATCCCCCCCACCCCACCCCCTCATCTGCGTCTGCCCCCACCCCCTCCATCCCCCCTACCCCCTTTCACACCTCTGCCCCGCCCATCGATCCCTCTCAGCACTCGCTCACGCCCACGCCCATGAAATATTAAAGAGTCGCTTCCCAGATTCGATATCTAGATTTCTCCTCTTCCTCCTCTTCCTCCTCCTCCTCCTCCTCCCCATTCATCTTCTCTTTCTTTATCCTCCTCCTCCTCATTCGCCTTCTCTTTCTTTATCCTCATCCTCCTCCTCGTCCATCTACTCTTTCTTCATTCTTTTCCTCTTCCTCCTCATTCATCTTCTCTTTCTTCTTTTTCCTCCTAAATCTTCTCCTTCCTCTTCCTCATCATCATCACCAATCTTCTCCTCCTCCTCCGTTTCTTCCTCCTTTCTACTCCATCTCCTCCTTCCTCCTCTTCTTCCTCCTCCTTCTTCTTTCGGCCTCTATTCTCTCCTCCTAATCCTCCTTACCCTCCTCCTCCAGTACCTCTATCTACCTCCTTTTGCCTCCATCTTCTCTTTCCTCCTCCTCCTCCTCTTCCTCAACCTCCTCAATCTTCTCCTTTTCCATCCTTTTCTAACTCCTCCTCCACCTTCTCCTCCTCCTACACCTTCTCCTCCTCCTCCACCTTCTCCTCCTCTTCCACCTTCTCCTCCTCCACTTCCTACTACTCCTCCCCCTCCACCTGCATCTCCTCCTCCACCTATTCCTCCTCCTCCACCACCTTCTCCTCCTCCTCCACCTTCTCCTCCACCTTCTCCTCCTCCTCCACCTTCTCCTCCTCCTCCACCTTCTCCTCCTCCTCCACCTTATCGTCCTCCTCCACCTTCTCCTCCTCCACTTCCTACTACTCCTCCCCCTCCACCCTCTGCAACTCCTTCTATTCCACCTACACCTACACTTCACCTCCTCGCTTCTTCCACCCTTTCCTTTCGCCAGCGTCACCATCGTCTCCTCCTCTTCCTATTCCTCCATTTTATCCTCTTCCACCACCT
>BOPN01000077.1:752784-757784 GCA_017312705.2 Penaeus japonicus
CTCCCTTCTTCCCTCCCTCCTTCCCTCCCTCCCCTCCTACCCTCCCCTCCCCTCATCCCTTCCTCCTTCCCTCCCTCCCCTCCTACCCTCCCCAGGTCACATCCTCCTTCCCTCCCTCCCTCCCTCCCTCCCCTCCTACCCTCCCCAGGTCACATCCTCCCTTCTTCCCTTCCTCCTTCCCTCCCTCCCTCCCCCTGCCCTCCCTCCCACCTTCCCTCCCTCCCTCCCCCTGCCCTTTCCCCTCCCTCCCTCCCTCCCTCCGCCCCCTGCCCTCCCTCCCTCCCACGTTCACCTGCACTACGTGGTCAAGCAACGGAGGAAATGCCCGAGCAATAGACACTTGTCAGACAGCTGCTTAGTCTCGGTGCATGACCCCCCACCCCCATCTCCCCCCTCTCCCTCTCCCCCTCTCATCCCCCTACCCACTATCCCCCTTAACCCTTACCCCCGTCCCCCATCCCCCATGACACTACATGCCTGTCCCTCTACCCCCCTTTCCCTGCACCTCTCTTACCCCCATACCCCCTCCCCTCCCCCTTTCACCCCAGCTGACCAATGAGAGCGAGCGATTCTCATAAAAGGAAAATGACGTCATCAGGGAAAAGTAACGGAGTTGGGTTTTAAGGAAGAGGGAGGGAAGAGAGAGAGAGAGAGAAAGGAAAGAAGGAGGAGAAGGGAGGGAGAAGGAGGAAGGAAGAGGAAGGGAAGAGGGAGGGGTGAGGAAGGGAGAGGAAGGGGACAGAGAGAGAGAGAGAGAGAGAGAGAGAGAGAGAGAGAGAGAGAGAGAGAGAGAGAGAGAGAGAGAGAGAGAGAGAGAGAAAGAAAGACAGACAGACAGTGAGAAAAAGCGAGGAAGAGAAAAAGAGATAGATAGATAGATAGATAGATAGGGAGAGAGAGAGAGAGAGAGATAGAAAGTAAGAGAGAGAGAGAGAAGAAAAACTTCCGTGGTCTTCATAAGGAGGAAACTCGCACACATAATAACTTGTTCTCCAGACAGATTACCATAAATTCCAGCCATGTAAAAGCAAATACATTTAAAAACTAAGATAAGATGACGTAATTAATAAAATATCATCAGATCGATAGACATATCATAAAATGATGAACAAGATTGACATTTTTAATTCTTGATTCTTACTGTTATCATTGTCATCATTCTTGTAATGATTATTAGGATCATAATCATTATCATTAATGATTATCATTTATAACTATCATAACAATGACTGTTATCATCATTATTATTTTTATTATCATTATTTTCATTACTATCATCATCATTATTATTATCATTGTTATTATCATTCGTACTCTTTCGTAATAATTACTATCATTATTATCATTTCAGTATCATTATTAACGTTATCTTTATTATCATCATAATCATCATTATTGGTTTTATGATCATTATAATTTCTATCATCATTATTATCGTTTTCATCATCATTATCCTCATTATCATTACTATCATTATCACCACCATTAGCTTTACAATTATCATTATTATCATCATCATTACTACTATTACTATTATCACTATTGTTGTTATTATCATTACTATTATTATCATTATCATAATTATTATCACCATCATTATCAATGTTATTGTTATATCATTATTGCTATTATTGTTATTGCTGCTGTTGTCGTTATCATCATTATCATTGTTGCTATCGCTACTATTATTATCATTATAACTAATATTATAATAAATGATATTGTCATTATTATCAATATCTTTATAATTATATGACTATTATTGTTAGCATTATTATTATCATCATCATTGTCTCTATCAATATTATAATTATCATTGTTATGATCATCAGCCTTATCATCATTATAATTAATACCATTATTATCATTGCATTATTACCATTATCATTATAATGATCGTTTTCACTATCCCGTTATTAGGAGGAGGAGGAGGAAAGAAGGGGAGGGAAGGAAGAGGAAGGGGAAGGACTGGAGAAGGAAGGGGAAGGGGAGGGGGTACAGGAGGAGGAAGGGAGGGAGATGTAAGGGGAAAGGGAAATTAATACAACAGCAATATCATTATTATCAGTACATATACACACATCCACTTACACACATATACACACACATCCGTTTACACACATACAGTATACACGCATCCGATTACACACATATACACATATATACACATATCCACTTACACACATACACAGACATCCGCTTACACACATATACACACATCCGCATACACACAAATACACACATTCGCTTACACACATAAACACACATCCGCTTACACACATATCCACACAGACACACACATCCATTTACACACATATACACATACACATCCGCTTACACACATATCCACACATACACAGACATCCGCTTACACACATATCCACACATCCGCTTACACACATATCCACACAGACACACACATCCATTTACACACATATACACATACACATCCGCTTACACACATATCCACCCAGACACACACATCCGCTTACACACATACACACACATCCGCATACACACAAATACACACATTCGCTTACACACATATCCACACATAAACACACATCCGCTTACACACATATCCACACAGACACACATATCCACACAAACACACATCCGCTTACACACATATCCACACATCCGCTTACACACATATCCACACAGACACACGCATCCTTCGAAAGCGCTGCCATACCAGGCGAGTCGGGCGGAGTCCCTCTCTTACCGGGGTATTTCCGCAGTGTAGCCTGTCTGCTCGGATGACCGGCGTGTTCTGCGGTAAGTCGAGGTCGTGTTGCTTATTTATTTGTTTATTTCTCTCTTAGCCTTTTTTTTGTTTGTCTGTCTTTCTTGTTTTGTTGTGTTTTGTTTTGATTTTGTTTTTACTCGTTTCTTTTTCTCTGTCTATCTCTTTCTTTCTTTGATTCTTTCTTTTTTTTCTCTAGTTCTTTCTTTTTTCTCTCTCTTTCTCTTTCTTTCTTTCTCTCTCTCTCTCTCTTTCTCTCTCTCTCTCTCTCTCTGATGGTAATGATAATGATGATAATAATCCCCATTCCCTCTCTCTTTCCTTCCACCCCTTCCTCCCTCTTTCTTCCCTCTTTCTTTCCCTCCCTTTTCCCTTCCCCTTATTCTCCCCCCTCCCTCCCTCTTTCTCTCCCCCTTTTCCCTCCCCTCCCCCTTTCCCTCCCTTTTTCCCTTCCCCTTATTCTCCCCCCTTATCCTCCCTCTTCCCTCCCCCACATCCTCCCCTCCCTCTTTCCCTTCCCCTTACCCCCCTCCCCCCCTTCCTTCCCTTCCTTCAACCTCACTCAACCAAAAACGCCACGTGAATTCACACACACCGGGAACACGTGGCTTCCACTTTCCGGTGCCCGCTTCCCCCTCTCCTTCTCCCTCTCTTCCTCCTCTCTCCCCCTCCCTCTCCTCCTCCCTCTCTTCCTCCTCTCTCCCTCCCTCCCCCTCCCTCTTCCCCTTCCCTCTCCCTCCTCCTCCTCTCTCCCTCTCCCTCCCTCTCCTCCTCCCTCTCTTCCTCCTCTCTCCCTCTCCCTCTCCCCCCTCCAGCTCATCCCCAATTGCAGCATCCTATCACCCGCTCGTGACGTCATGTTGCATCTGCGATCTCCTGCCGTTTCTCTCCGAGAGACACACATCGACCGGAACTTGCGGCGAGTGGCGACATGCGGTCCGTTTCCGAGGGGGGGGGGGTAGGAGGGGAATGGGGAGGGATGGAGGGGGAGAGGGGAGGGGTAGGGGCAGGAGGGGGAAGGGAAGAGGAAGAGGGGGTGGGGGTGGGGGAGAGGGAGGGGGACGGGGAGGGAGAGAGGGAGAGGGGTGGAACGTGGGAGGGGGAGAGGGAGGGGGAGGGGCAGGAGGGGGAGGGGAGGGATGGAGGGGGGGGGAGGGGCAAGAAGGGAGAAGGACGGAGGGAGGATGAAGAAGGGGGAGGAAGGGGGAAAAGAGGAGGAAAGGAGAGGGGGAGGAAGGGAGGGAGAGGAAGGTGATAAGAGGGGGAGGAAGAAGAAGGGAAAGGGAGCAGGAAGGGAGGGGGAGGAAGGAAGGAAGAAGGAGGGAGAGGGAGGGGGAAAATAGGAGAGAGGGTGAAGGGAGGGAAAAGGAGGGGGAGGGAGGGAGAAGATGAGGAAATGAGGAAAGAGGGAGGAAGAAGGGAGGGGGAAGGAGAAGAAACAGGGAGGAGGAGGAAGAGGGAGGGGGGAGAAGGAGTGAGGAAGGGGAGGGAAGTAAGAGGAAGGGGGAAGGACTAGAAAAGGAGGGTGAGGGTGAAAGGAAAGGAGGAGGTGAAGGGAGGGAGAAGAAAGGAGGAAGAGGAAGGGAAGAAGGAGGGGTGAGGAAGGGAGAGGAAGGGGACAGAGAAAGAAAGAGAGACAGAGAGAGAGAGAGGGGGGGAGACAGAGAGAGAGAGAGAGAGAGAGAGAGAGAGAGAGAGAGAGAGAGAGAGAGAGAGAGAGAGAGAGAGAGAGAGAGAGAGAGAGAGAGAGAGAGAGAGAGAGAGAGAGAGAGAGAGAGAGTGAGAGTGAGACACACTGCTCGAAAAATTGGTAAGGCATACAGAAGAAACAGAACAGCTCCCTTACTGGAACTGTTGCAGGAGGCTCTTCAAGCAGTTCAAGACAGAGTCGCATTATTGCAACAGGAAAAGGGGGAGAAGTTTGTCAATTCATTAGATAACTCAACAGCAATAGGAAAAACATGGGAAGGTATCAATAGAATAAAAGGTAAAAAAAAGCACCTCAGAGAGTGAGAGAGAGAAAGATGATAATGATACTAATAACAATTGTAATGGTGATAATAATAATAATGATTATTATAATGATATTGGTAATAACAATGACAATGACAACAATGAGGATGATAATGATGATAATAACAATAATATTAACAACATCTACTACAATAATGAAAATGATAATAATACTTATGATAATAGTAGCAACAACAATAATAATGATGATGATATTAACAATAATACTAATAATGATAAT
>BOPN01000077.1:775284-792784 GCA_017312705.2 Penaeus japonicus
TATTTTCTGTCTATTGTTATCTCACCCTGCCAATGCCTATCTTTACCATTAATTTTCCATCTCCATCTCTAACCTGCCTTTGTCATCCTTCGACTTGCATATTGCATATCCTTCAATTTGCATATCTGTTTGGATATACGTGCCTTTGTTTATCTACGTTATGTAAAGGTGCTGTCAAACACAAGTTAAAAAAAAGAAAATGATCATATTCACCGAACCATCGCCATAAAAAAGTGCACATTATGTTCCTATTTTGTTATACGAGTAACAAGAGTGGCAATTCAGCTAAACCTAATATTTCCCAGCATTCCTTTCACATACATTGCTGGTTTATCTACCTTAAAGCCTGTCCACAGCGGAAGCTTTTCCGTTCGTGTATTCATAAGTTAGCCGTCGGATTTCCTGCATTTATAACCCAATTACAGTTTTTATAGTCCCTTATTACCCTCTTTGGTCCCATGCACAGGGTGGGTCGGGGTACGGTCGGTTGAGAGGGGGGATGGGGGAGGGAGGGGAGGAGGGGGTTGTATGAATGGTTCATTCATCTGTTTATTCATCTGCCATGGTGTATTCGTTGCATATTTCATGATTCTATGTCTCTTTCCTTTCATGGCACATTCGACCGTGAGTATTTGTGTATTGTCTTCTTTATTCAAGCTCTCCGCATTTCCACGTTATCAACACATCCTGCCTTCGAACGGCTGCATTGTTCTCCAGCTGGTGATCAAAAACAGCCATTAATACACAAGCGACCGAGCCACCGGATGGATTTTGACGCCATTCCATTTTTTTTTTTTTTTTTTCATGGAACAAATATCCTCGTCTGTCAACGTCCGATTAAAAAACAACAACAACAAAAAACAACACCAAATCAAATTCCTTCGTGGACGCTAAGCCAGGGACGTGACATGTGACATAGGCACCGGTGCCATGCGATGCCACCCTGAACTCAAGGAAGCCCGACGTCAGAGGTCAACCAGTTCCCCGTCTGTGATTGGCTGGCTGACTCGCGTTCCGACCTCTGATTGGCTAGGGAGGTCGGGGAGTAACTTGTCGTACCTCAGCCAACAAGTTCACCTGCTACTGTGCCCATTCATTCAAGCCGCGGATTTTGGCAACCACTAATGTTAGCGGAATGGAAAACACTCAGCCTTGCATACAAGCCTAATCTAATTCATTCTACTTTCCTAGAAAAAGCAATCTCTAACACATGCCTTTCATTTCGTAGTATATCAAAAGCCTCCTCACTCGACAAGCTGTTTCTCGCAAGTAAACAATTCCAGCCAAACATTTAGACGTAACAGAAGAAGCAACAAGTGCGTAAAGTGGGCGGTTGTTTGCACCGGAAGTTTATAGTGAAAACTCTTATTTTTGTGAAACGAGAATTCCTCTCTGGCATTGCTAGTCGTATAATGGTGGAATGCCAATAGTAATGTTTTCATTCTATTTTATTTTTTTGTCTTCGTCTCTTCTTCCTTCTTCTTTTTTCATTTTTTGTTATTGTTATTATCATCGTTATTGTTGTTTGTTACTTTCATTACGATTATTGTTATTTTCATTATTAATATAAATAGTATTATCACTATCATTATTGTTACTGTTGTTATTGTTAGCATTACCATTATCATTGTTATCAATATCATTATTATTATTACTAAATATTATATTTTTATTATCATTATCTTATTTATCATAATTATTGTTTTTGTTATCATGACCATTATCATTATTATTATAATTAATATTATTATTATTCCCATTGGTATTTTTATTATCACCATGAATATTACTATCATTATCATTAATATCACTATCAATAATATTAATGATATTTTCATTATCATCATGGTCATCCTCATTGTTATGATTATTATTGTATTGATTGTAATTCTCATAATTATTACAATCATTATCATATCATGATAATAATAATAATAATTTCCATCATCATTACAATTCACTATCTTACTGTTACTATCGTTACCATTTTTATCAGTATCACTATCATCAACATCCTCATCAACAACAATAAATATAATGAAGAAAATAATGATATTAACTGTAATGGTAATATTAATGAGAATAGCACTATCTTCCATTGTTATTATTAAAGTTATTACTATTGTTAGCATGGCGATGGTTATTTAATATCATAATCGTAATCAATTTCACTATGACTAATTTAATTATCACCCTAACCATCGGTATCATTACAACAGCGAAGAGTAACACAACAGTAACACTATATCCATTGGCGGCGTTTGTATCATTCATAATTTTTGTGACGTGTAATGATACGATCATATTCCTTGCTGTAGTGTCAGTCCTTTCAACTTCCTTTGATTATTTTCTCGAATAAAAGTGGAAAAGTGTTACTCTTTCCGCTTCCCTCCTTCGCCTTTGCCTCCGCCCTTTTACCCCCCTTCCTCCTCCCTCCCCCTCCCCTCCCTCCCCCCATATCACTCCTCTTCACCCTCTCCCTCCCCCGAGCTATCATTCTTCCCCACTCCCCTCCCTCCCTCCCTCTTGCACTATCATCACAAGGAAATTAATCCGACCGAAAAATTCCCGCGTTGGCAACTCTGCACAACCTCCTCCCCCCCCCTCACCCACCCCTTAGCTCTGGTGACGTCACGGCCCACTTCCGGTCCCTTGACGAGCATATCATTTCTCAACACCAACAACCAACCCCACATTCCACTCATCCACGCATTCTGGTCATCCACATGTTGCAACTGGCACCGAAACTCGCTTCCATTCATAAAAGCTTTCATTTCATTCATGGTGAGAGTTCAGTGTGGGAGACAATTTTGTTTTCATAGTGAAGGCCTATTCATCTGACTATTTCTTTTCCTTTTATTATCATACCATTTGCCTTTTCCCCCCCCCCCCCCCCTCTGCAATGTGGTCGAATCGTTTTCATTATCATTTCGCGCAACCGGTGTTAATTGTACTTTAATTTCCGTTGTCTCCAGTTTCCGGCTCTTTGTTCATTCGTATTATCGACTCATTTGATTTATGTTTCCTCGCCGGTCGCCTATAACTTGCCTGTCATTCATTGCTTATTGCAAACAGTACATTCGCACGAAACTTCGCAAGAAATTCTCAGGAACGCTGACATACCAAACACGCGCACACACACACACACACACACACACACACACACACACACACTACACCACGCAACACACACGCGCGTGCAAAATACACTTACATTATCAGACTCCCACGTACAGTACCTACCCGCTTCCGTCCTTTTCCCACACCCAGCTTGCCTTCAAACACTCGTTTCCTTAACTACGCTGCCATTCATAAGAATCATGTTTGCGTGTGTATCGCACCCACACAAGATGTACCCCGTTGCAAAATATCCCCCCCACCCCCACCCCCCTCTCTACCCCGAAAAACGTCTCACAGCTGTTTCCGAAAAAAAAGTATTTGATAAGTTGTGAATGACATATTCTATTGCTTAGAATTGGTAAATTGCTTTGATGCGTAGGTGGTCGGATGTGTGTTTTGTTTTAAGTATGTGCGTCTTTATTTATTCTTTTTATGTGTTTGAGATTGAGTATGGCAATTTTGCGATTCCGGCCAGACTGTATCCAGTATGATATAAGAATGAATCATACTTTCACGCATACTACGGTGAGGAGTAAGTACAGTTGAGTAAATTCATTCAAAATCTATCATGATAATTTCGAAATCTAACTAAAACAAAACAAAACAATATACAATTGACTCCAGATTAGACCTACAAATAAACAAATACAAAACCCCAACAACGCAACCAAACCAAAAAAAGAAAAAAAAATTTTTTTGGCGACGATCACGGAAAAGTGACAACACACATTTCAAATCCATTATATCGATCAAGTCTCCCGCATCACGTGACCGACCCCAGCCCAGCCTCATCTTCCTGATGAATACGCTCCTCTGCAATAATGTTGAGGTCGACTGAGGTTGTGGCATGACGATATGGTGAATGAGTCAGCAGCGAGCCACGGCACCTCCTTCAGATATGCGCATTAATAGTTGGCGCACCCTTCCTTGTACGACTATTTGTGTGTCTCCTCGGCCGCCACCCCCCCTCCTCCTCCTCCCTTCTCCCACCCCCCCCTATCCTGTTTTGGCGTGGGGGTCACCGAGGCTGTGGTGTATGTTTTAGCTTATCTCGGGCCTATGGAGGCTATGTGGAGCGTCCATGATGTGTTGAGTGTGCAAGGATTCCTTTCACGATCTAGCCCGATATCAAAGTGGCGTATTTACGCAATTCCAGCCGTAGAGGGAAATTTCCTCGTACGTCTGGCAGCGCGGGATTCGCTCTTATGAATGAAACTGACGCTTGTTGCTTCGTGCCCCAACCTCTCTCTATGTAGTGGGGAAATTCACACTTTGCTGTTTTACGTGGTTACCATTATGCGTTTTATCGAGCTGTTGGGATCGTTCACTTATTCATCTAAAGAATGCGATAAAACAGTGCTATGTGGATTTAGAATAGATTAGACATCATAGCAAAGATAGTATTAAAAACAGCTTACTTTCAGTATTCCATCGTTATGTGAGTCATCTGCAAAAAGAAATGACCTGGAAATAAGTAATACCATGTACATTCTTTGGCAAGACATTCAGTACATACATAACAAGCATACTCCCAAAGTAATTCAATAATTATTCACTATGCGTGTAGCGACGATGAGGATGTGAGGTGTGTCCTCCCCCTCGGCTGCGCAAGTGGACTCGCCCGGCTCGCCTAGGCTGCGCTGACGCTCAGGGTCCATATTTGGTCCAACTGTGAGAGGGTGAACACTCCTGCCGTGCGCTCCAAAGGATTATAATCGACATTTCGGATTAACTCTCTTCATATTTGCGCGTCCTCTGTTTTATCTTCAATTCTGGATTTACCTACTGATGCGAATTTGTGGAAATAGGTAAGTCTTTATCAAGAGACGTGGTGTATAAGTGAGCAGCCATTTCATTCAATGTTGGTGAGCAGTTGAGGCTCATTCATAAAAACCTGAAGCTTTCTAGGCCGTGATTCAACAACCATCACGAAGGACCTGTGACACTCTAGAGATAAGTTCTCCGACGTATCGTGCCTCAAGCGACATTGAAAGTATCGTAAGCGAGTGGCCGAGTGTGTACCAGTGGCAGAAAAGTGGTGAAAATGTGGCATGTGTTGGTGGTGGAGGGGCAGACCTGCGCCCGAGTCCGCCTGCTCGACCTGGGGGAACCTCAGCCAGGCGGGAGTACTACGACAACACCGACCTGGGGACAGTGCGAGGCCCTTCCCTGCCCTTTGCCTTAGTGTGTGACAGTGACCAAACGTAGTGCATGGTGCTAAGGGCTGGGCGAAGGGCGCCGCGCCACTTACGTAAGGGAAGGGGGGAGCTTCGAGAGACGAGGCTGGTGCTACTGAGCCGCCGTTCGAGGAAGCTCTCCCTCCTCAGGGGGGCGCTGAAGGGACCCGTTGGTGAACTCAAGTTGATGTTTGATGACGAATGGTACGCGAGGCCAGGATGGAATAGATATTAACTGGCGACACTTCCTGAAAGTGGTGAATCAATGAATAGTTGTGCTGTGCTACAGATCGGGCTTGGAGGTCCCAGAATGTGTGCTTATTGTACAGTGTGTGTATTTATTTACCCCGAAATTTATGAATTGAACGACGCCGCGAATCGTGCAAGGATGATAAATGTTTGCAAACCATGGTATTAAACGTGCACGGAAAAGTCCTGCGACACGCGAGGCGAAGGAAAGGCAGGGAATTGAGAGTGAATGTGTCCAACACATTCCAACCTCGATCCACAAGCTCCACAAGCCAAGGAACCAGCGAGGTGCCGACGAAGGGAACGGGACTTGGGGAGGTGGAGGGGCGGAGGCGCAGCAGAAGGAGTGCTCGGGAACGACCGGAGTGAAGGAACGTCCTCCCTCCTTTCCTCCTCCCCCCCCCCTGAGTCTTAGCCAAGGATCTTCACCAGGACTCGTGGGTGTGCGTGGCCAGGCAGACGAGGCAGGGTGTCGCCAGTTGCGGTTTCTCCCGTGCCCCCAGGAAGGCTGATGAGATGTACGCAAATTTCTCTCTCGTGCGGCAGAGACTTTCAGGATCCGGCATACGGATAGCCTTCTCTTCATCATCACTACGAGGTCGGGCTATAAGGCTCAAGATCCCCATGCGATTGAAATGGCTGCTCACCCTTACATACACACATATATACGCCTCGATGTATTTTCTATATATATATTTTTTTCATTTGTAGTCTTGTAATTTGATGCGTATTGATTGACTGAGTAATTCCCAATCAATGAACTCTGATTATCTGTTAGGTTGATCTGCAAGTCATTTTAGAAGTCTCAACGAAAGTTTAGCTTCGATTTTGCGTTCACTCTGTAATGTTTTATTTTTCTAGGTACTCTTTTCATAATGAATCATGTGTTTTTTTCCGATTTAGATAGCTGGTTTAGGTATTGTCTTGGGAAATCTTTGAATTTTATGTATATATCTGACAAATTTTGATATGTTCGGCGAGATATAATGTTTATTTTGTGTCGTCATCTAGTCATGTTTCAATGGCATGTGATGGCACTGCTCTGTAGACTTCTCGGCACGCTTATATTGTGCTTGCGCGAACATGCATGCAGTGTTTTGGGGACAGATAGATTTACCAGTGTTGCTCCCCAGTCCTCGTGGCACATAAATAATGTTTCCGGCACACGTGCGGACGAAGACTGTGCTATTGCCCTCACCCCCTGTTATTGTGGCGGATTTTAAAGGTTATGTGCATGTATGTGCGCGCGTATGTATGCATATGTGTCTGGTAAAGAGAGAGACAGGCAAGGCCACACGGTCTTCACACTGGCAGTCTAGTCGAGCCACCGGCCGCTGAGAACTCCCCAAGATACCACATGTCGGCCGTGGCTTCAATCCTCGGGTTAGTTTTTATCGTGTGTTTATCGCGATTGATGCGTGTTACCGTTACGTACCCCTGATCGGAGGATAGAACTCGGTCGAGACAGTCATGACTCGGGTATGTGTCGAGTACGAGTCCAACTTGAGGGCGGTGCTGGTATTTCGAACTCGACATATGGCGACAGCGACTGTTCGTGTGGTCTTGCCATATGGAGGCATTTTGTCTTCTCTATCTCCCAAAGCTTGCCATTCACAGTCCGCTAAAGTCTGATAAGTGTGACGTCATTAGTTTGACCTCGTCCACACCAAGGCAGAGCATTTTGTCGGGAACCAAATGAATCTCGCTCTTGAAATGGGCCACACTTTATGAATGGGGCTGAGCTCGCTCTCGCACCCAGGGTTGTACGGGGCAACAGGCAGCCATTGCTTCACCGCGACAAGTGTTTTTCTCGAAGCTTGGGATCTTTTTTTGATGTGGAAGTTACCACTCTTTTTTTTTGCAGATTTTGTTGCATTCTTGATTTCCTTGCCATTTAGAGTTTGGTGTAGATCTCGCGGACATGAGGCGCATAGCCCGACTGTAGGCTTGCTTCCACGTATTATGCACGTGTTTGCGAGTGAAACAGGGTGTGAAGTCAGGTTGACCTGGTGAGAGTCCCGACGTTATCAGGCCACCAGATAAGACACTTGCCTCGTCCTGCCATTCATGAAAACACGTGGGAAAAGGGGGGAGTTGGAACGTGTGTCGTCAAGTTTCCTCGAGGAAAGAAGGTCACCCTCTCAGACCGTCGGTATGCAAAACGATAGTAGAGGTCATTAGCTTCGACGGGAGTTCTTAATGATACTGCATTCTGGGAACTCTAAATACGACTTTATTCTTTAGATTCACTTATGCAACAGAATTATATATATATATATATATTTTTTACCTAAACAAATGCACTTCGAGCTCGACCGATGAATTAAAACACCTCAACACGCCTCGACCTCTAAATATAAAGTGCGAATACTAAGCTACAAAATGCATGTTTTCCCCGCTTCTTGTTCCCAACTTTGGCACCAGGGTTGTGCGGAGTGTGTGCGTGTGTATAGTCTATAGGTACTTCTTTCTACCTCACCGTTTCCGAAAGGCTTACGAATGTGTGCCGTTCTCAGGGCAGCTGGTAACCGGAGACTCAGACCTAACCCTTGACCCAACCTCTGACCCATTGTCGTCGCACGTCACCCAGGGTCACAAGACGTGTTCTGGCAATCGTTTTGTAATCCTCTTTACAACTTACTTGTACGCATGATGTTTTACCCATTTCTGACTCCATGCATTGCGGTGGGTGTCAGAACTGGAAAAAATGGCAGATCTCATAAGAAAACTCCATGTAGAAACCACTAGATGACTATATAAGAAAGCAGACGAAGAGGATAGGGATTTTTTGGTATCTATTTATCTATCTATCTATTTATCTATCTATATATATGTATGAATATATGTATGTATGTATATATGTATGTATGGATGGATGGATGGATGGATGGATGGATGGATGTAAGAGAGCGAGTTAGCTAGGAAAGTGGACTGACGAAGAGGAAACTCCAGGCCTCGCGGAGAGAAGGTAGACGTCGGGAGGGAGCAGGAGAGAGACCAGCGATGGTGTAGGTGGCGACGAAGGTGCGGGAAAGGGGGGGGGGGGCGACCGGAAGTTCCCTTTGGCAGCAGTGCGTCTTCACATCCGGCGGGAAGACCATTACGGGCCCGGGAATGACAATGGTGGAGGTAGCAGTCTTACTTCCCGTCCCGGCCCGCCATCCGCTAGCAGCTCCTGTCGCTTCTGCTGTTACTTCTGCTGTTGCTTCCCCCTCTCTTACTGCTGTTACTTCTGCTGTTGCTTCCCCCTCTCTTGCTGCTGTTACTTCTGCTGTTGCTTCCCCCTCCCTTGCTGCTGTTACTTCTGCTGTTGCTTCCCCCTCCCTTGCTGCTGCTACTTCTGCTGTTGCTTTCCTCCCTGCTTGCTGCTGTTGCCTCGGCTGTTGCTCTCCCCTCTTGTTGCTGTTGCCTCGGCTGTTTCTCCCCCCCTCTTGTTGCTGTTGCTTTTACTGTTGCTTCCCCTCCCCCCCTCTTGCTGCTACTACTTATGCTGTTCTTCCCCCCCTCTTGCCGCTGTTTCCTCAGCTGTTGCATTTGCTGTTGCTTCATCCCCTGCCGAACCTTCTTACAAAGGGAGTTTCTCTCTGTATTTCCTTTATAAACAATTAGTTTGCGGTCTAGGATGTACTCTGCATGACTTAGTTTTGTAGTATTGTTGACCTGCGCATCTGGTAGCTCTCTTTTTTTTATTTTTTACTTTTTTTTTCGAAGGGTTTCTGTTCCTTTGAAGGTGTGCTATTGCGTTTCGATGATTGTTGCAAGTCCCCGTAGCATTCCGTTTATTCGCGGAGGTCGGCCTGTTGGTTTGCGAAGTCCGTTTCTTGCCATGGTCATTGCAAGGTGTACGGGTGGTTTTCCTTAGATGCAAGCTCCATCTTGATCATATGGCTAACCATGTTGATTGGATTGTCTCTCTCTCTCTCTCTCTCTCTCTCTCTCTCTCTCTCTCTCTAGCCACAGCAATGTATATGCACGAGTCCAAGGGTCTATCCGTGAACAGCAAATGATTGGAAATGCATGCAACATGATGGCGCCAGTGACAGTTACCGATTAGGCTGCTAAGGAACATTTATATTTGATATTATTGATAACGTACTTACTGATTGTTGATATTGCTAAAGCTTTGGCTGGTATGATTATTATCAAGGTATCATCGTTATGTTATTGTTATCATCATCATCATCATCATCATCATCATCATCATCATCATCATCATCATCATCATCACCATCACCATCACCATCACCATCACCATCACCATCATCATCATCATCATCATCATCATCATCATCATCATCATCATCATCATCATCATCATCATCACCACCACCACCACCACCACCACCACCACAACCAGCATCGTTATTGCCATATTGTTATAATGATCATTTATTAAAGTTTATTAGATAAATGTTACCGGTTCTAGGCCTATAAATATTTTCCTTCATTACAAGTGCCGTTATAATGATGATGATGATGATGATATTATTTATATTTAGATTATTTTTTATTCGTTCTTATTATCATTTATTTAATTAATGTATTTCTAATTTAATCTATTAGACTTTTTGTTGGCTCTTCATATTAGCAGAAGTATTATTAGTGACAATAGTAGTGGCAGTAGCAGTGATAATAATAATGATAGTTATTATTATAAAAGTGGGGGTAATAGCTGAAGTAGTGGTAATAGTACAAGTAGTGGTAGTAATAATAGTAGTAGTAGCAGTAGTAGTAGCAGTGTACCCAGTTCTAATATTGCTACTAAAATTACTACTGATGCTGCTGTTGCTCCTTCTTCGACTACTACTACTCCTACTTCTCCTTCAACTCCTACTCCTACTCCTACTCTTACTCTTACTACTCTCACTACTCCTACTCCTACTCCTACTACTACTACTACTACTACTACTACTACTACTACTACTACTACTACTACTACTACTACTACTACTACTACTACTACTCCTACTTCTACTACTACTACTACTCCCATTACTCCTACTTCTATTATATTATACTGCAATTACTACTGTACTAGCTTTTGGTAATACGTCTACCATTATAACAGGTGTTACTACTATTATATCACTACTATTAATTAATTATACTACTACTGCTGCATATATCACTATTGCTATTACCATAACTATTAGAACCATACAACTACTAATGGTACATAGTAAACTAGTCTTTACTGTAGCCCTATTTATGCTACTACAGCTGTCATTGCATAGTAAAGTCATGTTGCTTGTTATTGCTACTTATTTTTTGTTGTGTTGATTCTGTTGCTGCTGTTTGGCATCTGTTCATCTGTTGTCCATATTGTGTTCAGTTGTTCATATTCTGTTCATCTGTTTATATTATTCTTATGTTCAGTTGTTATTATTCTGTTGTCTGTTCACCACCACCATCGTCGTCACATCATTGTCATCATCATCATCATCATCAATCATCATCGTTATTCTTATTGCTTTCATTAATATTCACGACATTTGTCCTGTTGCTAATATTATTGATCATTATTGCAATCACTACTCATTACCATCATGATTAACTTATGATATTATATATATATATACATATATATATACATATATATATACATATACATATACATATATATACATACATATATATATATATATATATATATATATATATATATATATATATATATATGTATATATACATATATATATATATATATATATATATATATATATATATATATACATATACATATATATACATGTATATACATATATATATATATATATATATATATATATATATATATATATATATATATTTATATATATATATATACATATATTTATATATATATATATATATATATATATATATATATGTATATATATATATTATATATATATATATATATATATATATATATATATATATATATACATATATATACATATATACATACATACATATATTATATATTTATTTTTTTATTTATTTATTATTATTATTATTATTATTTTTTAGACAAGCCATTACGTAGCGATGATTTGCATATTATTTCCAATCGAGATACTGGGGGAGAGAGGGAAGGAGGGATGGGGGGTGGGGTGATTGGTGATGGTAGGGGGAGGAGGAGTTGGGGGAGGAAAAAAGGGGACGTGGAAGAGAACGAATGGAGAAGAGAAGGGGAGTGGAAAGGGAGTGCATGCGGGAGGGAAAGGAGAGGAGATGAGAGGGAAAGGAAAGGAGATGAGATGAGAGGAGAGAGAAAGGAAAGGAAAGGAGAGGAGAGGGAAAGGAAGGGGAAGGGAAGGGGAAGGGGAAGGAGAGGAGAGGAGAGGGGAGGATGTACATCAAGGGCTACAATAATTTCCTCGGATTTTATCGTGTGTCCAGCCCCGTCCCCGTGCGCCGGCTTGTGCCCTTGTAGAACCAGACGCCGGCGTAAAAAGGAAAAAAGAAAAAAAAAGAAAAAGAGCAAAAAAAAAAAAAAAAAAAAAAGGAGGAGAAGAACACAGAATCCTGCAATTAGGGTCATTTTACCCCGTTTGCGGCATGGGCTCGTGGGCCTTGTGTCTCGAAAACGGACCACTTGCGCCCTTCTTTCCCCGAGTGGAGTGTGTGAAAGGAAGTCGGAGTTCTACATGAGTGGGCGGCATCCGTTCCTACCATCCTCCCGCCCCCCCCCCCCTACCTCCTCCTCTCCCCTCCTCCCTACCTCCTCCCCCCTACCTCCTCCCCCTACCTAATCCTGTTCCCTCCCCCCTCCTCCCTACCTACTCCTTTCCCCTCCCCCCTACCTCTCTCTCCTAACCCCTACCTCCTCCTCTCTCCTCCCCCTACCTCTTCCTCCCTACCTCCTCCTCTTTCCCCTATCTCCTCTTTCCTCTCCCCTACCTCCTCCTCTTCCCCTACCTCCTCCTCTTCCCCCTACCTCCTCTCTCCTCCCTCTACCTCTCCTCTTCCCCCTACCTCTCCTCTCCCCCCTACCTTTCCTCTACTCCCTACCTGTCCCTTCCCCCTACCTCCTCTCATCTTCCCCCTACCTCCTCTCATCTCCCCCCTACCTCCTGCTCTCACCTCCCCCTTACCTCCTCCTCTCACCCTCCTTTCCTCCCCCTTACCCCATCAAAATCACCCACTGCCTCCCCTTATCCCCCCTCCTCTATCTCCCCCCCTTCACCCACCTCTATCTACCTCGACCACCCCTAACACACCCCCCTCTCTCTCTCTCTCTCTCTCTCTCTCTCTCTCTCTCTCTCTCTCTCTCTCTCTCTCTCTCTCTCTCTCTCTCTCTCTCTCTCTCTCTCTCTCTCCCTCTCTCTCTCTCTCCCTCTCTCCCTCTCTCTGTCTCTTTATCTTTCCCTGTACCTCTCCCTCCCCCTGTTCCTCCTTCCCCCCTCCCCCCTCTCCCGCCTAGGGTGTGTGAGAGAGAGAGAGAGAGAGAGAGAGAGAGAGAGAAGGTGGGCAGTCTGGTAGTTAGGTCGACCTAGTGTAGCTCCTGGTCAATTGGTGGGGGTTCCTCTACCTCCAGCCCACCCCCTCCACCCAGTCCCCGCCCTGCATTGACCATTTACCCCCCACCCCCACCCCTTTACCCTGTTTCATCCTGTCCCTCCCCCCTCCCCCCCTCACCTCCACCTCCACCCCTTATCGTCTATGCTCTAGTCATTTCTACAATACCAACTTTACGTCTGTTTCTAGCTGTTACGATAGCCTATTACTAGTAACTATTACTAGTGACTAAATATGGCCAGAAGATCAGAAGACCTTTTCATCAGCCTAGCAAGTTGGTAGCATGTCCTGTATTGCAGAGCAGCTAGTAGTAATTCGTCGGGGGGGAGGGGGGGGGGATAAATTAATAGCATTGAGCATCCCCGCCCGAGCTCAAATCTGTCCCCTTGGTGAAACGCGCCCGATGTTGTGTCTCCTCTTGGTGTATCCAACCTCTGTTTATCGCTTACTTTTTTCCTTTCGTTTTTTTTTTTCGGTGGGGTCTTTTTTTTTCGTCTTTGTTATGTTCCCTTTCGGATGTCTCTGTGCCTGTTGAATTGTCAGTGTGTGTTTGTTTAGAGGTCTTACCTGACTCATTATGCTTACTACGGGGCAACTATGGTGATTATTATGCTCACTCCCGGGCTAGCATGTTATCATTATGCTCATTCCGGGGCTACCAGGTTATAATTTTACTCACAAACGCATATCAGGGCCAGGTACAGTGTAACAGTGTTACCAGAGTCCCTACTCTTCAGACAAGTCACAGCTTAACAGTGCCACCAGCGGGAAATTATAGAAAAGAGATAAATAGGCACAGTGACACAAGGCACCGAATGGTATTTTCGCAGTGCCAGACGTGGACTAATGCTACCATTACAGTGTAGCATTGTTACCGGGTACGTTGTGGTATACCAGGCACAGTGCACTAGTGCCCCGTCGCGGCCACTGGTTAAGGCAGGGAGGCGGTAACTTGCTAAGCGGAAGCCGGCCATTGGAGGATAATTGCTGCTGTCTTGGGGAGAAGGGGGTTGGCGGTGTGTGTTGGGGGGGGGGGGTTGTCTTGGGTGATGGAGGGCCTGTTATGGGTGGCTGTGGTTGTGTCGCTCTTGTGCTGTCCTTTTTATGCTTGTTAACGTATGTCTAAACTATATTAGGGAGATCAAGCTTCCGGTTAAGAAAGAGATAGTCTAGATAACCCTTTTCTCTTATTCTCATCTTAGAGATAGAGAGATAGATTTGTGTCCAGCGCATATCTTTACGAATGTCACTGTTAGTATGTGAGGCTAACCCTGTTCTCTCGTGTTCCAGAGTGTTGTGGAGCGGCGGCTGAGATGATGTTCGGCTCGTGTGGTCGGTGATGTCTCACGATGGCCGCAGCCAAGGCGGGGGCGGCGGGGGGGGCTGTGCGGGGGGACCGGGCACCTCCACCTCCCCCCAGGGCAGCCCCATCACGCTCTCCGTGCCCCGCCCGGACCACCAGCGCACCTCCAACCTCTACGTGGACACGCCCTTCAAGCACCGCGTGGCGCCCCGCTCGAGGCCTGGCCAGCATCCTTCGCCGGCGGGGGGTCGCGCCCCCCTCTCCACGGACCTGCCGCTGGTCCACGGCGCGCCCGCCCGCACCAGCGGCAAGAGGCCGGCCACGGCGGCGAAGCTCACGGCCGCCCAGACAAGCCTGAGCGTCGGGACGACAGCGAAGGGCGGCAGCCTCGCCGGCAGCCTCGCCGGTAGCACCGCGGGCGTGACCCTCGGGCCGCAGGGCAGCCGAGCGCCCGTCATCAGCAAGCAGCCCGCCGCCCTCACCTTCACGAAGGCCGGCCGCGACGAAGGCGACGGCGAGTCCATCATCTGCTCGTGGTGCGGCCGCTGTCGGTGCGAGGCGTGCACCAAGCCGCGGCCGCCGCCTGCGGCCTGGCTGTGCCGCAACAAGTGCCTGTGCTCGCCCGCGGCCGTGGTCGACTACGCGTCGTGCCTGTGCTGCGTCAAGGGCGTGCTCTACCACTGCAGCAAGGACGGCGACGCGGACTTCGACACGGCCGCCGACCACCCCTGCTCGTGCGGCGGCCCGCATGCGCTGCGGGGCTGGGCGTGCCTGGCCCTCGCCTCCGTACCTCTGCCGTGCCTGCTCTGCTACTGGCCCCTGACGGCGGCGCGGCGCCTGCTGGAGAGCACGTACCAGCGGTGCACGAGCCACGGGTGCCGCTGCCCCCAGGGCGTGGGCGCGCGCCACCACCCGCCTCCGCCCCCGGAGAAGCGGCCGCTGCACGACTGCGCCTGAAGGGATTCGCGCAGTGTGGACCGGGCCAGCCACTCCCTCGGAGGGCGGCCTCGGCCACCCCCTCAAGCTTTAATCCCCGGGCCAGGGTGGCCGCCCGGCCCGCGCCGCCCGCGCCGCCCGCACCGCCCGCCGGACGTTGAGCGGCCTCGGGGCGCTGGTGGCGGAGCGTGGGCGCGGAGCCTTCTCCTAGTCACGCCCACGCTGCCCACGCCGCCCACACCAGCGCATGGCCCCGGGCACATTCAGGGATCAACGCCGCGCCCACCAGTCAGGGGCGGTTGAGACGGTGGGCGGCGCATCACGCCCACACCTCTTACATCGTAATTAATTTATTATTCAGCCTTGTATGACGGTGTGGCGCAGATGCGCGAGGTGGCACCGCTGAGTCGGCACTCACCGCTCACGCCGGAGGCGCCGCCAGCACCCCTCGCGCCGCAGCCGCCGCGCTGCGATGCTGCGATGCTGTGCTGCTCGTATCGTCGGTGTTGGCCCCCGCCCACCACCCATCCTCAGCCGCCCAGCCCACCCCCTCCCCCTAATCCGCCCGCCCGCAGATAGAAGGGCGGGCCAGCAGGACATGACTGGGACGGGTCACCCAGTACCTTCTAGTCGATCAATTAATGTTGTTGCGCGAATGTTATCGTTGGCGAAAAGTGGGCCCGCGACCCCCCCTCACTCGGAAAGACCAGGGGGCGCAAGGACGCTGCTACCCCCTCCCTCCCTCCCTCCCTCCCTCCCTCCCTCCACTCGCCGCCCGCGTGGAGGGCCGCGTGAGAGCCAGCCAACCAGCCCGAGGGCGGAAGGACAACCTCCAAGGGATTCCGGTCCGAGGACGAGGTCAGGCTCGCGGCCCTCGCAGTGATAGCGGGCAGGACGATCTTGTGCTGACCGCAGACTGGCTTCCATGGGACACGATGCTCCTCAGGTGCTGGGGAAAGGAAAGAGATGTGCTCGGAGACATTACACGGTATGGCCACGCAAGCAAGTGAGCGAGCAAGCAAGCAAACACGCACACGCACACGCACACGCACACGCACACGCACACGCACACGCACACGCACACGCACACGCACACGCACACGCACACGCACACTCACACTCACACTCACACTCACACTCACACTCACACTCACACTCACACTCACACTCACACTCACACACCCACACCCTTGCTCCATGCGGGTCAACACGAGGAGGAAGAAAGCATACACCGTCGAGAGAGAGAAAAAAAAAACCGAAATACAAAACGAGTGAAAACAAAAGAAGTGCGACGTTTGATTTGTGTTGAACAGCATTGCTTTCTTCTTCCTTTTTTTTGTCCTTCCAAAAAAACGAAGAAAAGGAAAACACGAGATATTTTGGAGAGGAAAAGGAAATAAAAGAGAACTAAGAAACGAAGAGATAATGCCAGTGTGTTACAAGATGGACGTATTTCGGCCAAACGAACTGATTTATTTTTTACTTTCTCATTCTCTTCTCTTTCTCTTCCCTTCCCTCCCTCCCTCCCTCCCTCCCTCTTTCTTGTGGATAACGAACGCAATGATTGTTATTCCGACGGCGGTTGCAAAAGCTCATTGTTGATTGATTGTGTGTCCTAGCTCTCTCTTTTTTATATATTACTGTGAAGAGACAAAGAGAGAAATATTTAGATATTGTTCGAATATATGATTTGTTATACTGAGAGCAAGAGAGAGAGAGAGAGAGAGAGAGAGAGAGAGAGAGAGAGAGAGAGAGAGAGAGAGAGAGAGAGAGAGAGAGAGAGAGAGAGAGAGAGAGAGAGAGAGAGGCAGAGGCAGACAGACAGACAAACAGACAAAGTGAGAATATGAGAAAGAGATTAGAGAGAAAGTGAGGACAAAGTCAGTTAGTCGAGTCTGTGTATGTTGTAAGCAAGCAGAGACCCCTCCCTCCCCCCTCCCTCCTCCCCCCCTCCCATAGACCCTATTCCTCGGCGTCCCTCCACGGATCCCAGGACTCAAGAGAGGGGAGGGTAAGGGGGAGGGGGATGGGGATGGGGGGGACGGGGGAACCCAGCGCCGTCTCCTGGTCAGGTAATTCACCGTCGTAAACAAGGGGCTGCGGCAAAATGGCTCGGGCGGCTTGGAATCTTGTAAAAAAATAAAATTATATATATATATATAGAAAATAAAGTGCATCCGAATTTTGTAAGAAAAAAAAAAATACTGAAAAA
>BOPN01000078.1:0-2500 GCA_017312705.2 Penaeus japonicus
ATATATATATATATATATATATATATATATATATATATATATATATATATATATATATGTATATATATATGTATATATATATGTGTGTGTGTGTGTGTGTGTGTGTGTGTGTGTGTGTGTTTGTAGCCTTGAATTACATTCTACTTCTTACCAAGTACGATGTCCTTAATAATATAGATATTATCATCATAGTTTTGTAATAATTTCTTCCCTTAGTTTAATCATTATTGTTTTTGCTTTGATCTTATTTTGCCTTTTGGTTGCACTCGACTGTACATTTTCGTTTCGCTTCTATCGTGTAGGCAAAGTTCCTTACGCCGTCATCCCAAGTTAGACCGAGAACTTTAATAACTATAACATCTACGATACTAATGAAGATAATGATAATCCATAATAAATGATAAAAAGATTATCATCCTCATTACCAACGAAACCGCCGTGGGATAGTGGTAGTGTAGGGTGACCGAGCGAGGAGGTTCGAATCCTGCACACGGTCCAAAGGTTCCGGTCCTCCGTTGCCAAAACTTAAGTCCTGCGAAAGAAGGGCCTTTATAGTCCTTCCAAAAAAAAAACAGTTTGCAATTAATCTTACGAATATGATAACTGCTGTCATTAATTTTATCACCGTTATTATGATTTTATGTTTCTTGTTATAATCTTTATTTATATTGATTAATGATTTATCGGTCTTATCATCTTAACATCATTATTCGTATCATTATCATCCTTATTATCATTATCTTTATTATCATTCATTATCATTATCTTTATTATGATACATTATCATTATCTTTATTATCATTCATTATCATTATCTTTGTTCTCAATCAGGTCTCTATCTTATAACAACTGAACTAGTTATGGGATCGAGCCATTCATAATACGGGTGTGTAAAGTATTTATCATTTTATATTAGTATATGTATGTTATATCGATTTGTCGTTGTTATCTATATGTTATTTATAATACGTTCTTTTATACATTTTTTTATAACTCTCAGATTTTAAATAGTTCCTATACTTTTATTTCATTTATCTCTACAGATATTGCATACTTTGATCTTGCATATTTTATTTGCGTTTTTCCCCAGAGTTAAAGTATCAGATGATATACTGACAGTCTATAAATAGGAGCTTTCTCATTAGCAGATGGATATAAATGTCTATCCATGCTTATGTCCTTTGTGAGGGAAATTCTAGTATTGTATCTATTCATATGTTATAATGTATATTTATTTTAGACTATGATGTGAGATTGTCTCACTCTTGTCAGATCAGTTTTTGTTTTGATAATCTGACTTACTCTCTTTCTCTCTCTCTCTCTCTCTCTCTCTCTCTCTCTCTCTCTCTCTCTCTCTCTCTCTCTCTCTCTCTCTCTCTCTCTCTCTCTCTCTCTCTCTCTCTCTCTATCTCTCTCTCTATCTATCTATCTCTCTCTCTCTCTCTCTCTCTCTCTCTCTCTCTCTCTCTCTCTCTCTCTCTCTCTCTCTCTCTCTCTCTCTCTCTCTCTCTCTCTCTCTCTCTCTCTCTCTCTCTCTCTCTCTCTCTCTCTCTCTCTCTCTCTCTCTCTCTCTCTCTCTCTCTCTTCGTATTACCATTTGAACAAAAAACAATAAATAATTCTAATGAGCCAACCACCCTCCACCCTTCCAACTCTCTCCTTCACAAACACATTTATATTAACCCTTTTCCTACCAACTCCAACCCCTCCCCCTCCACCCCGCCCCTGCCCCCTTCCCCTGCCCCACCACCCCGTCCCCCTCCCCCTCCCCCTCCCCCTCCCCCTCCCCCGACCTCTCCCCCTCCCCCTCCACCCTGACCCCGCCCCCACACCCCAAGCCCCAGTTAAAACAAGCCGATATGTTAATATTAACATATCACCGCCCGGCATGCCTTCGAGCCGATACACGACTCACGGCCCGCGCATAAGGCATTGCTTGGCACGTCGCCCTGCCCGTTCGTTATGCCTTGACGAGAACTCATTTCTCAGGCGGCATACGGGCGTCTCACGGTGCCCCGGCGGTCATCAGGCATTGCTATGCCGGGCACACAACACCTCCCTCGCCGAGTCGTTGCTCTTTCTCTCTCTCTCTCTCTCTCTCTCTCTCTCTCTCTCTCTCTCTCTCTCTCTCTCTCTCTCTCTCTCTCTCTCTCTACCTGGCGCTGCCTCGCCCCCCTGCATCTTCCTCTTGCTCTTGGCTTGCCTCTTTCTTTGCCTCTTGGCTTCCTCTTGGTCTTGCTGGCTTTCGGTGCCATGACTGCCTCCCCCCCCCACCCCCTGCTCTTTTTTTTCGTCTTGTATTTTTTCTTTCATTTTTCATCATCATTAGCATTTTCTTCATCTTATTCTTCCTTATCATCTTCTTCCTTTTCTTCTTCTCCTTCTTCCCAGTCTCTTTTTCTTTTCTGTTTCCTCCTGTACTCTTCATCATCAACATCATTTATATTCTTCTTCTTTTTCTTCTCCCTGGCCCTCCTCCTCCTCCTTCAATTCCCCATCC
>BOPN01000078.1:7500-15000 GCA_017312705.2 Penaeus japonicus
AAGTAGGTCCGGTATTACTGACTAATGTTTTCTTTGGTGTGAGTGAGAGACTGACTTATTGAATTCAACGTACTTAAGATATATTCTTATCAGTCATATTTCTTACCTTACCAATCGCATTTCTCAATCTCATTTCTCATTTTACTTATAAACTATTTCTTGTCTAGTATATCAACGTGTGAGTGTGTGTGTGTGGTGGGGGTGGAGGGGGACGTGTGTGTACGTGTGTCTGTCTTAGTGTATTCTGCTTGTGTGCGTGTGTGTTCATTCTCGTCCCCATACATCATTTGTATTTTTTTTCATGGAATGAATATTTGATGCTCGAAATAGCAACTTGATAGACTGATAATAAGGTTTATGAGGCTGTCAGTAAAGGGTGTGGGAATGCGACTAGAGATAAGCTTGATTCATGTTTGATTTCAAATTCTGCCTCACTCACTCATTCTATCTCTCTTTCTCTCTCTCTCTCTCTCCCTTTCTCTCTCTCTCTCACGCACATATCATCTTTCCATCCTTCTCTTCTTCCCCAGTTCCCTCTTTTTCCTCTCTTTCATCTTCCCTTCCATAGCCCTCTCATAGCACTCCTTCATTCCTTCCCTAGCCCTTCTCCTCTTCCTCTCCTTCATTCCCTCCTTCCTCTATTCCTCTCCATTACTCCCTCCTTTCTCTCTTTCTCTCTCCTCCATTCCCTCCCGATCTTTCCCTCCCTCTTCCCTGCCAAAACAGACCCAGAGAGAGAGAGAGAGAGAGAGAGAGAGAGAGAGATAGAGAGAGAGAGAGAGAGAGAGAGAGAGAGAGAGAGAGAGAGAGAGAGAGAGAGAGAGAGAGAGAGAGAGAGAGAGAGAGAGAGAGAGAGAGAGAGAGAGAGAGAGAGAGAGAGAGAGAGAGAGAGAGAGAGAGAGAGAGAGAGAGAGAGAGAGAGAGAGAAAGAGAAAGAGAGGCGTTGAGAGAGAATTCACTCTGAAGGTGACGAAGCCCGGAGTGTCGAGTGGAATGAGGAAGGGCTGTGGACGACGGGCTGTGGAGAGCTGTATGTGGAGTGGCGGGAAAATATGTGGATGAAGGGATGGGATGGAGTATACTCGAGTGGATAAAAGGTGTGTGGATAACTATGCAGATATGGAACCGCGATAAATTGGATGTACAAGTAGAGGTAGTGAGAAGAGCCGACATTGTTTACGTGAATGCAGCCTGTTAGGGATGATGGTGAGAGAGTGGCGACGGAAAATGTCTAATTGATCATAAATAGACGAAGGATGTGAATACGTGTTGGGATTTTTCCTTCTTCTTTTCTCTCGGTCTCGTTCTCTCTCTCTCTCTCTCTCTCTCTATCTATCTATCTATCTATCTATCTATCTATCTATCTATCTCTCTCATCTTTCTCTCTCTCTCTCTCTCTCTCTCTCTCTCTCTCTCTCTCTCTCTCTCTCTCTCTCTCTCTCTCTCTCTCTCTCTCTCTCTCTCTCTCTCTCTCTCTCTCTCTCTCTCTCTCTCTCTCTCCTACCCTCCCTCCCTCCCCTCCCTCCCTCTCCTCCCTCTCTCCCTCCCTCCCTCCCTCCCTCTCTCCCCCCTCTCCCTCTCCATCTCTCTCCCTCACTTCCTCTCGCATTGTTGAAAGGTGGAGCATCATAGACGCCCGGGAGACAGACAGGTCTATTAGTTTTTGCTTTTTCTCGAGCGCGCGCGTCGGGCTCATCTCCCAGACTATCAACATTTCCCTAAAGATCGGAGATGATAAAATTTCCTTGATATCGCATGCTTCCATCTCCCCTGTCAGCTGTCGGCGAGGTGCTCCTCCGGCGGGGTCGTCGGCGTGTTAACTACGGAGAGCCAATGGCGAAGGTAAACACGACTGGAAACGACTGTGGTTTTATGTTCGGTGGATATTATTAACTTCTCCTTGCCAAGAGGGAGAAAAAAAATGGGGGAGAGAAAAGGAACAAGGGGTATGGATAGTAAGGACAAAGGAGTAGAGGTAGAAGAGAGCGGGAGACAATCAGGAGGAGAAAGCAGAAGATATGGGGGAAAGAAACACCGAAAAGGAGTCACTCAAAAAATGTTGAAAGAAAAAGAAGTTCCTGGCGAAGCACCCACTCATCGCCCTCACAAATATTTAGACGCACGTCGAGTTTCCCTTCTTAAGATTAACAAACCTGAGGTGTCAAGACGGAGCCAGCTAGTGGACACGGGGAACAAAAACGGGAGAAGTCCCCCGCCCTCCCTCCTTCTCTCCTTCTTCCCCGTCCCCCTTTCCCTCCCTCCCTCTCTCTTCTCCGTCCCCCTCTCTTCCCTGTCCCCCTCTCCCTCACTCCCTCTTGCCTGTTCCCTTCTCCCTCCCTCCCTCTCCTCTTCCTCGTCCCCCTCTACCTCACTTCCCCCCTCCCTCTTCCCCGTCACCTTCTCCCTCACTCCCACTCTTTTCCCTCACTCGCTCCCTCCCTCCCTTTCGCCCCCCTCTTCTTTACCTCCTCCCCCCTTCCCACCCTCTTCCCTCCCTCCTTTCCATCCCCCTCTTCCCTTCTCCCTCCCTCCCTCCCTCCCTCCCTCATCCATCTCTCTTCCCCGTCCCCTTCTCTCTCACTCCTTCCCTCACTCCCTCACCCCCCGTCCCCATCCCCTGCCACCAGACCCCCTGCCCCTCCCCACCAGCCCCCCCCCCCCCACCACCACCACCACCAGACCCCCCCCCTCCCACCCATTCCACCTGCGTCATGTCAGAAGGGTTCGTTAGTGATCGCTGAGATGTTGTTTTAGCGAAACGCAACGGATCCCATGTGCGGCAGTGAGGTAGTGAGAAGAGTGTGTTGGTGTGTGTAAGAGAGAGAGAAAGAGAGAGGGAGGGGGACGGGGAAAAATATAAAAATGGAGGAAGGAATAAGGTAGGAAAAGAGAAAAATGGAGAGAGAGAGAGAGAAGTTATAGATGTATATAGATATATAAATAGGATATAAAAATAAACATATATATATATATATATATATATATATATATATATGAGACAAGTGTGGATGATTGCATTAGAGTGAGTGTACTTAAGTACAAAAGAAAAATCAGTGAGTTAACGTGGGTAAATGCGACCAAAGGTTAGAAGTAGAGACAGAAAAGAGAAGGAGAAAGAGAGATCGAGCGGGCCAGAGAGAGAGAGATAGAGAGAGAGAAAGAGAGAAATAGATCGATAGAGAGAGAGATAAAGCAAAAGAAATTTCTAATAGAATAAGGAGCAAATAATTAAGAAACCCCATTTTTTAACTTCCTAATTATTTCAAGAGTCAAAATGCCCCCAAAATGAACACCATTGACTAATAACTCATAGAATACGGGAGACAAAAAAAAAAAAATCTATGCGTGACTCCTAATTTGAATCGAAAATTCAAAATGGTTCTTGAATAGAGAAGAAAATTTAAAAATGTGTTGAAAAAGTCCAGTTCCTTTTTAATTGAGAGCCCATAGACACTTAGACAGTCCTCGGTCGTAAGAATGCTGGGATAAAATAAGATATTTCAAGTGACTGGAATATTTTCCGAGAATGATGAATAACAGAGAGAAAGGGTGTGTGTGTGTGTGTGAGAGAGAGAGAGAGAGAGAGAGAGAGAGAGAGAGAGGGGGTGGGGGAGGGAGGGAGAGAGGGGAAGAGAATTAGTGAGATTGATAGAAAGAGAGAGAGAGAGAGAGAGAGAGAGGGAGGGAGGGAGAGAGAGAGAGAGAGGGGGAGGGAGGGAGAGAGAGAGAGAGAGACGAACGAACACAACATGAAGCCGAGAAGACATAGATAGAGTCATGTCAGAGAAGGGCTCATCTTCAAAGGGACTTATTCCTCTCACTTCTTGTAAACATATCTATTTACATTGAGGTTAAGCATGTAGACTGGAAAAAAAACAAAGATAAGGATGAGTCTTCATTTAGATATATGAATAAACAAATTTAAAAAAATATATAATTTAACAACTAAATGAATAAGTAGGTCAGTTAATTAGTAAAAAGAGAAATGAGTTCCTTAAGTAAATAAAAATATGACCGTCATGTAATAGTAACTGTCTATTATCTTAATGTGTATAGGAACCCAGGGATTTACGTGTATATGCATGAGTAAATGTAAATGAGTGAATCCGAGTGAGTGTACCTCGACACAAAGGGAGAATGAGTGAGTGAGCGCGGGTACTGCATCTAAAGGTAAGCCTAAATGAGGTAAATTGAGTAGAGTTTCCTTGAAATGAAAATAACGAGATAGAGAGAGAGAGAGTAAAAAAAAAAGACGAGTTCTAGTAAGTTTGGATGAATAAGCGTGAGTAAACAGCGTGAAGAGGAGGACCCACCTAGTCCGAGGAGACAAAACTACCGAGGGAATTATTTGCCATAATAGCCGTCTCGTTAACACATATAATCATTGGAGCGACTAGAAACTCCGTCATCCAGTGATAATTTATGCAGATTCTCCCTCTGACGGGCAGTAATTAAACCTAAGGGACATTTCCCCTTGTTTCAACGCACTCGTGCGCGCTCCCTGTCATGCGGCCGCTACAGCTGGACGGACGGGTGTGTGAGTGTGTGAGTGTGTGAGTGTGAGAATGTGTGTGTGTGTGTGTGTGTGTGTGTGAGCGTGAGTGTGCGTGTGTGTGTGCGTGTGTGTGTGTGTGTGTGTGTGTGTGTGTGTGTGTTAATAAATTTATTTCAAAATTATCTCTAAATGATCGTAGAGTCATACAAGTAAACACACAAACCTAAAAAAGAAAAAAAGAAAAAGGAAATATACCACATGCCATAAAATACCTCCGACCTTCAGCCATAGACACACAACAGTACATTTGATCGGAATGACACAGATCCGAGGCGTAATGAGATGGCTGCCACTCAATTACGAAAAGTCAATTAATGACAGGGGCTTATCCAGGCGTATGCAGACCGGAGTGGGGAGGGGGGGGGCAGGGGGGATGTGGTTTCTCTGCCGGATATTGGCGGTTTCCAGACAGTCCTTTGTCTAATTGATCCTGTGGTTGCCGTGTGCTTGTCCGAAGTCCGGGGAAGAGGGGGGTGGGTCGTTAGGAGGGGGGGGGGGGGGCGTGAGGGTATTTAGGCGTGTATACGTTGGGGAGAGGGAGAAAGTGGGGGAGAGGGAGAGAGTTAGGGAGAAGAGAGTGGGGGAGAGTAGGGGAGAGGGAGAGAGTTGGGGAAGGGTAGAGAGGGCGGAGAAAGGGGGGATTGGAGAGTTCAACATATTATAGGATAGAATCTTGATGTGTATATATATATATATATATATATATATATATATATATATATATATATATATATATATATATATGTGTGTGTGTGTGTGTGTGTGTGTGTGTGTGTGTGTGTATGCATATGTATATATATACACATACACACACACACACACACACACACACACACACATATATATACATATATATATATATATATATATAAATAGATAGATAGATAGATAGATATAGATAGATAGATACATATACATACATACATACCCACAAAATGGCTGTTCTAAAGATTTTCTACAAAAACGCAAAGACGTAGAAAAAGGGAGGAATTTCCCCCACACATGATCTTGCAACAAACTATCCTCGGAAAGTATTTTAACAAAGCAGTCGAAAAACAAGGCTTGAGTACGATACACGGAAATACAATGAGCATTATTGCAAAGACTCATGTTTCATAACGAAGATTAACAGAAACCTTAGTAGCTCCTTGTTGTTTGTTGTTGTTATGTAGGTTATACCTTTCTTGCGCCACAAATAAATCTTCTTGATGCAACAACAGTGAACACAGTAACTTGCACACACAAATTGATAAGACGAAGCCACACTAAGAACGTAACTGGAGTGGCAACAGTCCTGCTAACTCCTAATATCAAAATAATATTAGAATAATATTCTTCTGTTTACTACTCTTGACATATAATCATATGTCTGTATGATTTCTGTTTTTCCTTAAGCTTATTGTTAACCTTAGCAGATATATCATTCCTTAAGTTCTATAGAATGAAAGCCTGGTAGTATTTCTAGAAAATATTACTACCCCTGAAAAAGGGAATCAACGTTTTGTTTAATATTTCTCAAAATTCGACTGGAATCATCTGGTCTACTTTTTTCTCAAGTTCCATTCGTGTGTGTGTGTGTTTGTCTTTTGTTTGTCGTCATTTCAAAAACATTTTTTTTTTTTTTTTTTTTTTTTTTATAGCACTATCTTTTGAAATCGCTTTTATGTTATCTGTCTATTTATCTATATGTGTGTGTTATCCTTTCTTTCATTATCATCATTATGACTGATGCTATTATTATTATTATTGTTAGTATTCTCATCATTATCATTATTGTTGTTATTATTGTCATTATTATCATTATCATTATTTTTGTTGTTATTGTTATTATCACCATTATCATTATTATCATCATTACTGTTATTATTAGTATCAATATTATTATCATTATTATTATCATTACTGTTATCATTATCATTACCATTATTATCATTATCATTTTCATCATTATCATCATTACCATTATTATCATTATCATTTTCATCATTATCATCATTACCATCATTATCATTATTGTCATTACTACTATCATCATTAACATCAATATTGTTGTTAGCAATATTATTATCATAATTACTAATATCATTTTCACTATTGTTACTGTTATTGACATTATCATTGTTATCATCATTATTGTCATTATTATGATTATTATTAGTAGTGTCATTGTTGTTATTGTTATTTCTATTGTTGTTATTATTATCATCATCAGTATCATCATTATTTTTTTTATTACTATCATTATTTTTCACTCTTTTGTTTTATTATAATTTATATAATGATTATCATCATCATTATTATTATTGTTAGCATTACAATTATTGTTGTTATCTTTATGATTATGATCATCATCATTGCTATCATCAGTATCATTGTTTTTGTTATTACTATTATCATAATTTTTACAACTGTCATTCTCATTATTATTGTCACTAGTGTTACTATTGTTATCATTATCATTACTATCATCATTGCCATTAATATCATTGTTATATCATTGTTATCATTACTATCCTTATTTTTATTACTGTTATTATCATCATTGATATAATCATCATTATCTTTATCGTTATCATCATTTTGCCTCCGCTTTTGTTAATGTCAGTAACATTGTCATTACCATTATTAATATTATTATTATTATCGTTGTCTTTATGAACATTATTATTAGTAGTAGTGGTAGTAGCATAATTGCTATCATTATCATTAGTTCCATGATAAAAAAAAATATTATCATTATAATTGTCATTACTATTTTTATCATCATCATCGATATTATCATTACTATTATTATCATTGTTATTATCATTATTTTCCTCCTCCTCCTCATCATCATCATCATTATCATTATTATTGTTTTTATCATCATTATTATTACTTTTTGTTACTGTTATTGCTCATAACATCATTATCCATATGGTTATCGTCATTTTCACTATAATTAT